>JADRCH010000058.1:7568456-7638069 GCA_019843965.1 Rhynchomys soricoides | reverse complement strand
GAACACATCTGGACCCAAGTGTGATGGCTGTAATCCATTGTCAGCTTTACTACAACTTGACCCAAGTGTGATGGCTGTAATTGATTGTCAGCTTGACCACATCTGGAATTAACCAATGCCCAAGTGGCTAGGTACGCCAGTGAGGGATTTTTTTTTTTCTTAATTAGATAATTTGACGTGAGAAGACTCACTTTTAATCTGAATCTTTTGAGGTGAAAAGATCTACATTTAATCCGGCCCATATCTTCTGCTGGCAGCCTAGGTAAACACATAGAAGGGAGCTTGTTCTCCTTGCCTGCTTGCCCTCACTCACTCTGGCAGTTGCATCCCTTCACTCATATTAGAGCCTACTTTTTGTGGATTCTGATGTACACTGAAGACCATCCATCCTTGTGGACTGATTCTTGTACTTTCTGTTGGTAGACAGTTGTTGGACTAGCTGGACCACAGCCTGTGAGCCATTCTATAAATGGCTGTATTCTCATTCTCTCTCTCTCTCTCTCTCTCTCTCTCTCTCTCTCTCTCTCCCTCTCTCCCTCTCTCCCTCTCTCCCTCTCCCTCTCTCTTACACACACACACACACACACACACACACACACTAATCAGCCTGGACCTGTTGAAGAGCCTTCTCCTGCTCTAGGCCCCACACAAAGCTAGAGGCTTTCCAAGTCACTTGGTATATAGGTTGAAGTAACGCACCCAAGTGAGGAATGTCCAGTCTCTAGAATCCAAACAGGCCCACTATACATTGTGATTCTTCTTTCCTGGTAGTGGAAGGGTGCACTAGTTTATCTCTCACCTTAGAAGGAGCTTTTCTAGTTCAGAGTCCAAAAGTCTTCCGTACTCCAACAACAGCATGGTCAGTCCTGTGGCAGTAATACCCTACTTCTGGTACTAACTTCTGTCTTAGTCAGTGTTTATTGAGACGCCATGGTCATGGCAATACTTAAAAGAAAGCATTTAATTGGAGGCTTGCTTACTGTTTCAGAGGGTTAGTGTATTATCATCAAGGAAGGAAGCAGACAGCATGGTGCTGAAGCAGTAGCCAGGAGCTTTACATCTGGATTCACAGGCAGCAAGCAGAGGGGAAGACACTGGGCCTGACATGGGCTTTTGAAACCTCAGAGCCCATCCCCACACCCCAGCAACAAACCTACTCCAAGAAGGCCACACCTCCTAATCCGGCCAAACAGTTCAACTGGAGACCACGTATTTAACATTCTCATCCCGATCACCACAATACAACCATTATACACATTTTCAAGTGGGGGTGGCATATAGCTCCTTTGGTGAAGCACTTGCCTGCTTCTAAGCATGAGGGTGTGAGTTTGGACTGCCCACCTAGAAGCTGATGCAGCAGCTGTCATCTACAGCCTCAGTGCAGGCAGGTAGTCACTGGAGCTCCCTGGCCAGCAATCTAGATAAAAAGACAAGCTCCTCAGTGGGAGATGCTACCTTAACAAATAAATAATGTAGAAAGAGGCGTTTTCTTGGTGAGGGTGAGGACTACATTTATTTGTGGGTATAAAGACAAATACTTAGATTGTAGTTAGGGATTATGCTGGTTAAATAAATCGGCAGTTGTAGATTGATGTCAAGGATCCATGGCTTCACTCACCCTGTGTAGATGGTTAGGTTTCCAGTTCCAGGAATGGTTCTTTTTGTTGGGTAGATCTTAAGTCCAATTAGAAAGCTATTGATTACTGCCAAAGGATGTGTGCCACTACTGCACCCTTGGGTTACTGTGCTATACAGGTCTTTGTTATGGGTCATAGGCATCCACTGGATACAACTTTGGATGCTGTCCTCCTTTAGATGATTGCAAGGCACGTTCTGGAGCCCATAAAGCTAGTTCTCGGGGAGGATGCTTTCAGGTCAGTTCCAGTTTGGGGGTCTCTGGACCCAGACTGAAATATATGGTGTCTTTAGTAATAGGGACTTGCAGAAAACCTCAACCAATCAAATGCAGAGTTGCGGAGCCCAGTTCCAACTAATGCATCAACAATACAACTCAGTAGAACTCCCACACCTAACGATAAGGGATCATAGCAGAAGAGTTGGGAAGATGGTAAGAGCCAGAGGAAAAGGAAGTTTGCTGTGAGATTGTCTCCTAAAGTCTTACCAACATGACTGCCAAAACATGAGCAGATTAAGGACAGCAGCAGACAAGCTAAGATGGACTGGCGGGAATAGGGGAGGTACAGGTGGTAGCCAGGCTTCAACCCTACACAAAGAATTACAGGCAACTAAGGAATTTGGAAAACAGGAGAAGTAGTCTTGTCCAGGGAAGAACACACCAACTAGTTATCCAACACCAAATGGTCAGCCCTGAAAATACGTGGAAGTAACCATATACAGACTTAGCAGATCGTACTTATGTATTTAAGAATACACAAGTGGGGGGGGGGGAGATCGGGAAAGGAGATAACATTTGAAATGTAAATAAAGAAAATATCAAAAAAAAATACACATGTACACGCACACGCACACACACTTGCACACACTTACACACACTTGCATGTAACAATGAAATTACATGCAAAAAAATGAAAAAAAAGCCATGAATTTGAAAGAGCAAGGAGAGGGATATGGGAGAATTTTTGAGGGAGGAATGCATTGGGGGGAAAGAATGATATAAAAAATTTTAACTTATTTTACATATTTTCATATATGTGCCTACATGTGTACCTGTGCACAACATACATGCAATACCATGAAGGACATTGGATCCCCTGTAACAGGACTTATGGGTGGTTGTAAGCTGCCTGGTGCAAATACTAGGAGCCAACCCCAGGTCCTCTTCAAGAGAAGCAACTGCTCAAACCTGCTGAGCCAACTCTCCAGCACACACACACGCACGCACACACACACACACACACACAGAGGGAGTGACAGACAGAAATCATAGTATATGTACTGTTTCCAGGACCCATTTTTTACATTACATCCTGGCCATCTTTGCATCTCAGCAGATCTTGCTCTGAGGTAGCTTTTTTTTTTCCTACTTTATTTACATTTCAAATGTTTCCCCCTTTCCAGATCTCCCCTTTGGAGCCTCTCTATTCCCTCCCCCACCCCCTGCCTCTATGGGGGTATTCTCCCACCCACCCACCCACTCTTCCTTCCTTGGCATTCTCCTATACTGGGGGATCTAACCCGCTCAGGCCTAAGGGCCTCTGCTCCCCCTGATGGCTAACAAGACCCTCCTCTGCCGCATATGTGGCCAGCACCATGGGTCCCTCCATGTGTATTCTTTGGTTGGTGATCCAGTCTCCAGGAGCACCGGGGGAGGGGGGGTTCAGGCCATTGGCACTGTTGCTCCTTCCATGGGGCTGCAAACTCTCTCATCTCCTTCAGTCCCTTCTCCAACTCCTCCATCTAGGACCCCACACTCAGTCCAACGGTTACTGTGAATTAAATCTTAGGTATTCTGGACTTTTGGTCTAATATCCACTTATCAATGAGTACATACCGTGTTCATTCTTTTGTGACTGAGTTACCTCACTCAGGAAGATATTTTCAATTTCCATCCATTTGCCTGCGAATTTCATGAAGTCATGGTTTTTAATAGCTGAGTAGTATTCCATTGTGTAAATGTACATTTTCTGTATCCATTCCTCTGTTGAGGGACATCTGGGTTATTTCCAGTTTCTGGCTATTATAAATATGGCTACTATGAACATAGTGGAGCATGTGTCTTTATTACATGTTGGAGCATCTTCTGGGTATATGCCCAGAAGTGGTATAGCTAGGTCCTCAGGTAGTATTATGTCCAATTTTCTGAGGGTCCACTAAACTGATTTCCAGAGTGGTTGTACCAGCTTGCACTCCCACCAGCAATGGAGGAGTGTTCCTCTTTCTCCAACATCTGCTGTCACCTGAGTTTTTGATCTTAGCCATTCTGACTGGTGTGAGGTGAAATCTCAGGGTTGTTTTGACTTGCATTTCCCTGATGACTAAGGATGTTGAACATTTCTTTAGGTGCTTCTCAGTCATTCAAGTTTCCTCAGTTGAGAATTCTCTGTTTAGCTTTGTTCCTCATTTTTTGATAGGGTTATTTGGTTCTCTGGAATCTAACTTCTTGAGTTCTTTGTATATATTGGATATCAATATATACAACAGACAACAGACATATCTATCAGACATAGGATTGGTAAAGATCTTTTCCCAATCTGTTGGTTGCCGTTTTGTCCTATTGACAGTGTCCTTTGCCTTACAGAAGCTTTGCAATTTTATGAGGTCCCATTTGTCGATTCTTGATCTTAGAGCACAAGCCACTGGTGTTCTGTTCAGGAACTTTTCCTCTGTGCCCATGTGTTCTAGACTTTTCCCCTCTTTCTCTTCTATTAGATTCAGTGTATCTGGTTTTATGTGGAGGTCCTTGATCCACTTGGACTTGAGCTTTGTACAGGGAGATAAGAATGGATCAATTTGCATTCTTCTACAAGTAGATCGCCAGTTGAACCAGCACCATTTGTTCAAAATGCTGTCTTTTTTCCACTGTATGGTTTTAGCTCTTTTGTCAAAGATCAAGTGACCATAAGCATGTGGGTTAATTTCTCAGTCTTCAATTCTATTCCATTGATCTACCTGCCTGTCACTGTACCAATATCATGCAGTTTTTATCACTACTGCTCTGTAGTACAGCTTGAGGTCAGGGAGGCTGATTTCCTCAGAAGTCCTTTTATTGTTGAGAATAGTTTTTGCTATCTTGGGTTTTTTGTTATTCCAAATGAATATGAGAATTGCTCTATGAAGAATTGATTTGGAATTTTGATGGGGATTGCATTGAATCTGTAGATTGCTCTTGGCAAGATGACCATTTTAACTATATTAATCCTGCCGATCCATGAGCATGGGAGATCTTTCCATCTTCTGAGGTCTTCTTTGATTTCTTTCTTCAGAGACTTGAAGTTCTTGTCATACAGATCTTTCACTTGTTTGGTTAGAGTCACACCAAGATACTTTATATTGTTTGTGACTATTGTGAAGGATGTCATGTCTCTAATTTCTTTCTCAGCGTGTTTATCCTTTGAGTATAGGAAGGCTACTGATTTGCTTGAGTTAATTTTGTATCCAGCCACTTTGCTTAAGTTGTTTATCAGCTGTAGCAGATCTCTGGTGGAGTTTTTTGGGTCACTTAAGTATACCATCATATCATCTTCAAATAGTGATATTTTTATTTCTTCCTTTCCAATTTGTATCCCTTTGACCTCCTTTTGTTGTCTGATTGCTTTAGCTAGAACTTCAAGTACTATGTTGAATAGAGAGTGGACAGCCTTGTCTAGTCCCTGATTTTAGTGGGATTGCTTCAAGTTTCTCTCCATTTAGTTTGATGTTGGCTACTGGTTTGCTGCATATTGCTTTTACTATGTTTAGGTATGGGCCTTGAATTTCTGATAAATTGATTTCTTGAATTTCCAAGACTTTTATCATGAAGTGATATTGAATTTTATCAAATGCTTTTCAGCATCTAATGAAATGACCATGTGGTTTTTTTCTTGGAGTTTGTTTATGTAGTGGATTACATTGATGGATTTACAGGTATTGAACAATCCTTGCATCCCTGGGATGAAGCCTACTTGATCATGGTGAATGATCATTTTGATGTGGTCTTGGATTCGGTTTTCGAGAATTTTATTGAGTATTTTTGCATCGATATTCATAAGGGAAATTGGTCTAAAGTTCTCTTTCTTTCTTGAGTCTTTGTGGGGTTTTGGTATCAGTGTAACTGTGGCCTCACAGAATGAATTAGGTAGTGTTCCTTCTGTTTCTATTTTGTGGAATAGATTGAAGAGTATTGGTATTGGGTCTTCTTTGAAGGTCTGATAGAATTCTGCACTGAACCCATCTGGTCCTGGGCTTTTTTTGGTTGGGAGACTTTTAATGACTGCTTCTATTTCTTTAGGAGTTATGGGTCTGTTTAGATGGTTTATCTGATCTTGACTTAACTTTGGTATTTAGTATCTGTCTAGAAAAGTATCCATTTTGTTCAGATTTTCCAATTTTGTTGAGTATAGGCTTTTGTAGTAGGATCTGATGATTTTTTGAATTTCCTCAGATTCTGTTGTTATATCTCCTTTTTCATTTCTGATTTTGTTAATTTGGATACTGTTTCTGTGCCCTCTGGTTAGTCTAGCTAAGAGTTTATCTATCTTGTTGATTTTCTCAAAGAACCAGCTCCTGGTTTTGCTGGTTCTTTGTATAGTTCCCTTTGTTTCTACCTGGTTGATTTCAGCACTGAGTTTGATCATTTCCTGCCTTCTACTCCTCTTGGGTGTATTTGCTTCTTTTTGTTCTAGAGCTTTCAGGTGTGCTGTTAAGCTGCTAGTGTATGCTCTCTCCAGTTTCTTTTTGGAGGCACTCAGAGCTATGCGTTTTCCTCTTAACACTGCTTTCATTGTGTCCCATAGGTTTGGGTATGTTGTACTTTCATTTTCATTAAATTCTAGGAAGACTTTAATTTCTTTCTTTATGTCTTCCTTGACCAAGTTATCATTGAGTAGAGTGTTGTTCAGCTTCCATGTGTGTGGGGGCTTTGTGTTGTTTGTGTTGCCATTGAAGACCGGCCTTAATCTGTAGTGATCTGATAAGAGGCATGGGATTATTTCAATCTTCTTGTATCTGTTGAGGTTTGTTTTGTGGCTGATTATATGGTCAGTTTTGGAGAAGGTACCATGAGGTGCTGAGAAGAAGGTATATTCTTTTGATTTAGGATGAAATGTTCTATAGACAGCTGTTAAATCCAAACTTCTGTTAGTCTGTAACTTCTGTTAGTTTCTCTGTGTCTCTGTTTAGTTTGTGTTTCCAACATCTGTCCATTGATGAGAGTGGGGTGCTGAAGTCTCCCACTATTATTGTGTGAGGTGCAATGTGTGCTTTGAGCTTTAGTAAAGTTTCTTTTATGAATGTGGGTGCCCTTGCATTTGGAACATAGATTTTCAGAATTGAGAGTTCTTGGTAGATTTTTCCTTTGATGAGTATGAAGTGTCCTTCCTTGTGTTTTTTGATGACTTTTGGTTGAAAGTCGATTTTATCCAATATTAGAATGGCTACTCCAGCATGTTTCTTGGGGCCGTTTGCCTGGAAAATTGTTTTCCAGCCCTTTACTGTGAGGTAATGTTTGTCTTTAACAAGGAGGTGCTTTTCCTGGACGCAGCAAAATGCTGGGTCCTGTTTATGGATCTAGTCTGTTGTTACTATGTCTTTTTATTGGGGAATTGAGTCCATTGATGCTAAGAGATATTAAGGAATAGTGATCGTTGCTTTCTGTTATTTTCAATGTTATTTTTATGCTTGTGTGGCTATCTTCTTTTGGGTTTGTTGAAAGATTACTTTCTTGCTTTTTCTAAGGTGTAGTTTCCCTCCTGTGTTGGCGTTATCTATTATCCTTTGTAGGGCTGGGTTTGTGGAAAGATATTGTGTAAATTTGGTTTTGTCATAGAATATCTTGGTTTCACTATCTATAGTAAATGAGAGTTTTGCTGAGTATAGAGGCCTGGGCTGGCAGTTGTGTACTCTTAGAATCTGTATAAGATCTGCCCAGGATCTTCTAGCTTTCATAGTCTCTGGTGAGAAGTCTGGTGTAATTCTGATAGGTCTGCCTTTACATGTGACTTGCCCCTTTTCCCTTACTGCTTTTATTTTGTGTATATGGTGTTTTGACTATAATGTGACAGGAGGAATTTCTTTTCTGGTCCAATCTATTTGGAGCTCTGTAGGCTTCTTGAATGTTTATGTTCATCTCTTTCTTTAGGTTAGAGAAGTTTTCTTCTATAATTTTGTTGAAGATATTTACTGGCCCTTTAAGTTGGGAATCTTCACTCTCTTCTATACCTATTATTAGGTTTCCTCTTCTCATTGTGTCCTGGATTTCCTGGATGTTTGTGCTAGGAGCTTTTTGTATTTTGCATTTTCTTTGACTGTTGTGTCAATGTTTTCTATGGTGTCTTCTGCACCTGAGATTCTCTCTTCTCTCTCTTGTATTTCGTTGGTTATTCTTGCATCTATGACTCCTAATGTCTTTCCTAGAGTTTCTATCTCCAGGGTTGTCTCCCTTTGTGATTTCTTTATTGTTTCTGTTTCCATTTTTAGATCCTGGATGGTTTTGTTCATTTCTTTCGCCTGTTTGATTGTGATTTCCTGTAATTCTTTAAGGGATTTTTTTGTTTCCTCTTTAAGGGTTTCTAGCTGTTTACCTCTGTTCTCTTGTATTTCTTTAAGGGAGTTATTTATTTCCTTCAAGTCTTCTATCGTCATCATGAAATGTGATTTTAAATCTGAGTCTTGCTTTTCTGGTGTGTTGGGGTATCCAGGGCTCACTGTGGTGGCACAACTGGGTTCTGATTTTGCCAAGCTGCCTTGGTTTCTGTTCCTTATGTTTTTGCCCTTGCCTTTCAACATCTGGTTATCTCTGGTGTTAGTTGGTCTTGCTCTCTCTGTCTGTGACTTGTCCTTCCTGCAAGCCTCTGTGTCAGTGCTCCTTGGAGACCAGCTCTCTCTGAGAGGAATTTGGGTCTGGGGAGCTGTGGTACATGGTCAGCTCTAGTGTGCAGACAAAAACCAGAAGGATCCTGTCCCTAGCTGTTCCTTGGTTCCTGTATCCTGATGGCTCTTTGAGGGTCTCTCTTGATCGAGGAATTTGAACAGAAGTAGTGGTCTTCCTTTGCTCTAAGTTGTGTCGGCACTCCTGGTAGACCAGCTCTCTCCTGGCACTGAGTATGGAGCCCTGTGTTACAAGATCAGCTCCCCAGCCTCAGAAGGAAACCAGAAGGCCACTCCTCAGTCCCTGTGTCCTGAGGGTTCTGGTTGGGTCCCTCTGAGCAGAGGTGCTGGCCTTAAACCCCCCATCCCCACTCCCCACCCCAGCTCACAGGATAGTCCACACTCCTGGGAGGCTAGCTCTTTCCCTGTGTTATTTGGGTATGGATCCATGTGGCACAGGCCACAGGCGTCTGCAGTAGCATTTTAATGTTGTGTGCAGCATGGTAGACCTGGCTCTGGTGGTGTGGGAGAACTGGCATCCAGGACATGAGAGCGGGGAAGCTGACCCCAGTGCTGGAGAGCTGGTTTCATACCTCACTTGGGCAAAGTGCAAGAGTTGGCCCTAGTGGTATGGGTACAGGACAGCTGGCAAGCTGACCAACTCAGCTAGGTTCAACCCAGGACCAGGTTCAGGGTTTTGAGTTGGCCCACCAGCAGTTTATACATCTACCTCATCTATAAACTGCTGGACTATAAAGGAGCAGGTCCTGCAGATACAAAGCTTCAGGATCTCCATGACATAGGGCAATAACAGGATATCCAAAAGGAGTCCTGGTGAGGATCCAGCTTTGATAGTGTAACAGAAGCCAGAGGCTTTGAATAGATCAATAACTCACTGCAGTGAACATTTGGAAGTAAAGGTGTGTGGATGAGAGGGTAGACTGTGGGACACACCATGACACATCACAGCTTCCATGGCAGGGTAGTTTCTGTTAGGTTGGTTTTTTGTTTGGTTGTTTGGTTGGGTTTTGGAGGTGGAGGGGGGGGTTGCAAGGGCAGAGGGTGGATATGAAGGGATGGGAAGATGAGTGGGATTGGGATAGATGATACAAAGTTTTTTGGGGTTCAGGAGTTGCCACACAGACCCTACAAACACTGATCTCAGTTAAGCAACAATAGTTTATTGAATGTTCAGGACTGCAAAAAGAGTAAGAAGCCGAACTGTGGTACTAGTCTGCTCTCAGGGTAGGCTTTTTATAGGATAAACCAGGTTCAAAAGCTTAAAGAGCAAGGAGGGGAGCAGTTGGCTTACTAGGCAAGTATTATCAGCTACTTTAAGCCGATTGGCCCTGAGTAAGGTAAGAGGTGGTAGATGGGTGATGAACACGGGAATTCCAGAACATAATCATGGTTGTTTGGCTCTTCAGTGTCAGCCACAAAACCCACATTGAACTCATTCATACGTAGGTACAGGAAGAGCCGCCCAATGGTCAGCTGATTCAAGATATTTTAGACATAACAGTTCATACTGACCCTTGATTTGATAAGTCCTACATAAAGCTTTGTGAAATTTCTTAAGATTACCAAACCTCATACAGAACATACAGAACAAAACAGGGTATGTGGTCATCATGTCCTTGAGCCAAGTGACTTCTCTATGTCAATGACTGGCAGGCATGTTACAGCAACAATATAAAATAGCTGGTAGGCATGGAACAAAATGGCTACAGCTATTGGGTGGGGGGTGTCAGATCATAACAGAATTCACAAGAATCAATAAAAATCTTTTTTAAATATTCAGAATACCCTTTTCCAGCTTTTTTGTGATGTATAGAAGAATTTGTTCTCTGTAGTCGCACTGAGGATTTGTGCTCCTTGCCTGAGCCCTGTGGCTTGGTATCCGACACTCCTGTACAGTGTCTCATTATTTAACCCCATGCTGTGATTGACAGTTAGGTGGAACTGTGTGTACTCCTCTTCCCCCTCTCGCCTCCTTATCTAACACCTATTTTTCAGGTCTATTCACCTTCTTTGCCTTTTTTCTTATTGGTAAGTCATATTTATATGGTAAAAATAACTCCTCTCACTAATACACTGTTGCCACTGCTCTCGTTTTATCTTCAAGTTTTTAGGTTCTTTTTGTTGTTGTTACATTTCTATTTATTAAGTGGGATCTGCCGCCGTACACATGGAGATCAGAGGACAGCTCCCAGGAACTGGTTCTTTCCTTTTACCGTGTGGGTCCCTGGGATCAAACTCAAGTTGGTGAACAATCTCTTTGGCTCAGTTTTTAGTGCCTTTAAATATTTTTACTGTGGGGGCTGAAGAGATGGCTCATCAGTTCAGAGTACTCGCTGCTCTTACAGAGGAGCGGGTTCCGTTCTCAGCACACACATGGTGACTTACAACCATCTGCAACTCCAGTTCCAGGGGGTCTGACATTCTTATGACCTCTGCAGACACCAGGTATACAGGTAGTCTACTTCCATACATGCAGGCAGAACACTCGAACTAAATCAATCAATCAATCAATCAATCAATCAATCTAGATAGTTTTACCATGCAGAGTTTTAAATTTATTTTAAAATATATTGACCTTTTTTCCTTTGTGGGTATACTGTATACTCCTAATCCATGTAGTTATAAAATTACCTGTCTATAGCTGGTTTGTTTTATTGTTTTTCACAGTGTTGGAATTCAGTTTTTACGTATGGATTTGATTTTAAACATCTCTTCTTCGAGTCTCCATCTTTGCCTTGAGGGTTTCCCTCATCCTACTCCTATCTGCCAGACCCATTCCTAAACCCTTAGCCACTTGACTTACACGCAGCTAAGTTTAATTACCAGCTGCCATCTTGTTCCCATCCACCCAAAGAGCTGAGGTAGGGAATGCAGAAATAATCGGTGCCTTACCAAAACAACAACAACAACAACAAAACCTTCCAGCTGAGAGTCTCTGTATTAATTGCCATCTACTGAAGAACAAGACTTCGTGCATGAGGGCTGAACAGTGCACTAATCCTTGGGTATGACAATAAGTATTAGGCATTAGTGTGGCTCTGTTTAGTTAGCAGAGTGACATGAGTAAGTTCTCCCCTGTCGCCTGTGGTCTACCTCGCCTCAGGTTCTCAGCCCTGTTAACAGTGCCAGGCATGGATTCTGTCTTACAGGGCAGGTCTTAAATCCAGTCAGAAAGTGGTTGGTTAATGTCATGCATCTGTGTCATTATTGCAGCAGTGGGCATATCTTTCCAGACAATTAGTTAACAGCTGGGTAAGACTGGTGACTCCTTTTCTCCCCTGGTCGTGTGCATAGCAGCGTGCAGCTAATAAAGCTACTGAGCAGGAAGGAAGCTTCCATGTCGGTACCAGCTTGACTTCTGTTATCCTACATTACTTTATCTAGAAGGAGAGATTTAAAAAAACAAAAAACTTGTATCACTTTCCTGAGCTTCAGGATTATGTGCACAACAGCTACTTGCATGCCCACGTGCATCCAACTATTCCACAAACCCCCGGACCTACTGAATATCCTATCTTGGTACTGTCTATCCGGTGGTTCAGTGGGGTACTATCGTGGTACCGTCTATCCAGTGGTTCAGTGGGGTAATATAAAATTGTTTTTTAACTCTTTTCTTTTTTTACTCCTCTGACATGTTATGCCAATTCCAGCTCGCTGTGTTTGCACATTCATCTGTGATTTAATATTTGTTGTGAGTTCTTCATCATCTCTCCTGTGCATCACTAAATCATCTCCTCGCTGGCCTCCCTGTTCCATCTCGATGTATACTCCATACAGATGCAGGAGACCTTCTGACGGATTTGATTGCTCAGTCCTGGTGGGAAATTACTGTGATGCTATATTGCAAATACCATGATAATACAGGAGCTGACTCTTCCTCTCCAACCTTACCCCAGCCTGTTATTTCGGAGACTGTGCCAGTTTCAGAGGCCAGTTCTAGAAACACCTCAGGATGCTATGTGATGGTTTCTCTTAAACGTTTGAACCCATAAACTCCTAAGAGCTCATACCTTGATGATTGGCTCAGTCTAGGGCTTCAGGATCCAGAGACTGTACCTGTTCTGGCAAAACTCTTTGCTAGATGAGATATACAGAAAAGCCAGCATAGCTTACTACAAACCCCCCTTTTCCAACAATGTGTCAAGCAGAATAGCTGTGAGTGTACTTGAATACTGGGGCCCAGCATGGGTAATAGTGCAAAGATAAAGAACTGGAGAAAGATCTGTGGAAATTCTGATATGGACTGGGCAAGTATGTTAGCATATGGCCATCATCATGGTGACAGCAAGGAACCTAACATGAATGGAAAGGAGAGCCTGTGTCTGAAGGATCATGGTCATAGCCAGACAGAAAGTAAATCCACAGACTGAGGCAAGGACTAAATAGAGAGACCACAAGGTCAGACCATGAGAGTTAGAGGCTAGAAGAGTCAGGTATGCTTACAGGTCAGACAGTATTAAGTGTGTAAGCAAGCATGTACTGAAGCTTGTCACGTGGCATTTCCAACACTCATCTCCAGCCCATTTTTCTCTGTGGGATCCAGTACAATAATACCACTGTGTGCAGGACATTTTCTTTTCTCAGCCCCCTAAATCAGACAGAAGAAACCAGAAATAAGAAAAATTTTTTCACATGCCAATTATTAACAGAGAGCAGATAGTCCTTCATACCCTCAGGTTTGATTATCAGATAGAATCTGGAAACTGGAAAAGTCATTTTTGAAGGTCCCTGTCTTAGTCAGCGTTTCTATTTCTGCACAAAACATCATGGCCAAGAAGCAAGTTGGGGAGGAAAGGGTTTATTCAGCTTACACTTCCACATTGCTGTTCATCATTAATGGAAGTCAGGACTGGAACTCAAGCAGGTCAGGAAGCAGGAGCTGATACAGAGGCCATACAGGGATGTTGCTTACTGGCTTGCTTGCTTGCTTGCTTTCTTATAGAACCCAAGACTACCAGCCCAGGGATGGTACCACCCACAAGGGGCCCTCCGCCCTTGTTCACTAATTGAGAAAATGCCTTACACCTGGATCTCATGGAGGCATTTTCTCAACTGAAGCCCTTTTCTCTGTGATGACTCCAGCTTGTGTTAAGTTGACATAAAACCAGCCAGCACAGTCACCATTGATCATTTACAATAGCAGGAGTGTAAGTGGGCAAGAGTTCTGCCAAGCTATGCTTCTCTCAGGAAGGTTCTTTCCTGGTGTGTGTAAATAAGCAGCCCACGTCTGTATGCCAGAAACCCGAACTGGCGTTGCTCCATCTCGCTTCCTCTCCCCTTCTCGTCTCCTTATAGATCTTGTCACTTTCCAGAAGCAACCCCAGTGTGACAGTCTAGAAAATGTTCACCTTTGACTGAGAGCCTTGTTCTGGGATTTCTGTTCCAGAACAACAAGGTAGACTTCTCTTACAATCGCCTGGCCGACCCCAAGTTTTCGTTCTACGACAAGACTTTGGTGGAAGCAGTGAAGAATGAAGACCCGCTGGTCTACTTGTTCTTCCTCTGCCTCTCGCTGTGCCACACGGTGATGTCAGAAGAGAAGGTGGGAGGTGAGCCGGGGCCTCATGGATAGATACAGTGTTCCCAGTCAGGCCTGGTTGAAAGTGGGTGACATGAAAGGATTTGAACAGTCTGACCTAGGAAGAACTTGTGAATGTTGAACACTGGGAGCAGTGAGCAGAGAAGAACCTCTTGGTTTAGGGAAAGAGTCAGTCACTGATAACGGATCCATCTGATCAGTCCCACTGCCTCTGACAAGGCTTCCTGAGGGCTGAGTTGAGTTGTCTTCTTGTCCCTTACAACGTAAGTGACACCACATGCCTTTGTTTCTTTGGTAACCAAACATGGCAAAGTCATCCATTAATTTACCCAAACTATTTTTTAAATAATAAATGAAAAATGACTGTTTACTCATTATTAAGTTTTTAATGATTTTAAATTTTGGTAGTATTATTTTAAGTGTCTGCATGTTTTGCCTGCATGTGTGTCTGGGTGCTACTGATATGCCTGGTGCTCATAGAGGTCCAAAGAAGACATCAGTCTCCTGAAACTGGAAGTACAGGTGGTTGTGAGCCACCAAGTGGGTGCTGGGAATTGAACCAGGGACCTCTGGAAGAGAAGCTTGTGCTCTTAGCTGCTGAGCCATCTCTCCAGCTCTAAGAATTCTTACAAACAAGTCTTTAGGCTTCCAAATGAATCATGTTCTCTCAAGTCAATACAGTTACTATTCCCAGTAACACTGTGTCACTGTGTCACTTCACAGTTTTACAATCGCTTCTTTGTGTATCGTCCATAATCCTTACAGCATCATCTGAGGCAGGCAGATGGGGGGGGGGAGAGACCGGGGTGGTGAATGGCCCCAGTTTTACTGAGGAAACTAAAGCTAAAAAGAGATCAAGTTACTTACCTAACATCTTATAGTGAGGACAGAGATAGATAAGATCCCAAATCTCATGTCCCCTGGCCCTGCAAACTCCCACCCCATAGTACCTCACTGGGACTGCCATCCTAGCAAGCAGCTATTTAAGGCAGAAAAGGTAGTGTTTGTTGTTCAGCAGATACATCCAAGTCTGACTTAAAATTATGTTCACCTACCTTATTCACAAAGATAGGTGTCTGGTGATGCTTTTAATAAAGCAAATGGCCTTCCAAAAATAATGCAGCCCATCAGTTATAACAGTCTTAAAGAAGAGTTCCAAAACCTTCCGAGTAGTCAGTGGAGAAAGACTAATTGAACACTGAGTCACTACCATCTCAGGGTGAGCCAAAGGGGCGACCCCATACATATTCTGTTATTTACTAAATCATCGATCTTATTACCTTACATGGCAGTAGTCAACTCAATTTTCCTCCACCAAGATTTGTTATCCTGGACTCAGTAAATTTGAGTGGGATCCAGGAACTGCTCCTTGAGCCATTTTTACCCACTACAATTTGAGAGTAGCCGCCTGCTCTGCTCCTGCTCTGCTTGTGTGTGCTACATGCCCCCACGTGGTGCTGTCAGACTAACAGAAGATTGTGAAATCGGTTGGAGATTTTGGGAATAAAAATAGACTTACATGGTCTACATAGCCCTGCCTTTTAGGGCTCAGCATGTAAGGAAATTTTGAAGAATTATGTCACCTTCTGGGCTCTTTTATGTCAGCCACTGGAAATATGGTTTCACTTCTGGGTGGACTCTCATTGCTCATCTCTGTAGGCTCTGTTGCCTTTCTCTCTCTTGTCAGGTGAGCTGGTGTACCAGGCTCAGTCACCAGATGAAGGTGCCCTGGTTACGGCTACTAGGAACTTTGGCTTTGTGTTCTGCTCCCGCACACCTGAGACCATCACAGTGATGGAAATGGGGAAAATCCGACTTTACCGCCTACTGGCTATCTTGGACTTCAGCAATGAGCGCAAGAGGATGTCTGTCATTGGTGAGTGCTCCCTCCAAGTCTTTTCCCTCTGAGTTGGTTGGCCGTCTTCTGTCTTCTGTCCTTTGCATACATTTGCATGTTGGCTTTCTGTTTCATCTACACACAAGTTCCTTCTCCCTGTCACATGACTTCTCTCAGGTGTTTACCTCAAATATACTTTATCTCCCATCTCCTTTCAATTGTCTCTTATGCATAAATAGTGGCTTACTACAAGTGCTACGTCCTTCCTCTAGTATTTCTGCTGGTGATTTACCAGCACCCTCAAGTCCAAGTAAGGACAGAAAATGAATTTATAAATCCTGAACATAGCATAAAAGATGGGAGCAAATAATTTAGTTGGCTCTCTTCACCCTTGAATTCAGTCAACTATAGAACAAAAATATTTTAAGAAACAGTTATGTGTGGCCTAAGTGTATAGCTCAGTTGTGAAGGACATGCTCAGCATTCACAAGGCCCTGGGTTTGATACCCAGGATCCAAATCAAAGCTACATATGTCCTGAGCATGTGTAAATGTTTATATTTGTTTATTTTATATTCTCTAAAGCAGGGTTACAGTTGCTCACAGGGATGTAGTTCAGTGGTAGAATATTTGCCTAGAATCTGTGAGTCCCTGGATTGATTCTTAATATAAACCCACACATAGATGACATTTTCATTATCTTGGGTAGTATTAGTAGTCTAAAGATGATTTAAAGTATATAGCAGGGTATAGACAGGCTATGTGAAAATAGCATCTATTCAGATGCTTTAGACTATGCAGAGCTTATACATAGGGTTGTATCGCATCCCTAGGATACTGAGAAACACAGTGGGAATTCACACCATCTGCTCTTTAACTTGGTTTTAGACTCAGACTGAAGAGAAGGCCATCCTTGATCCTAGTCTTGGTCTGGGTCTTGAGACTAAGAATTCAATGTGACTGGGTGTGGTGGTGCATACCTGTAATTCTGTCCATTGAAAGGCGGAGATAAAGGGTCATGATCATGAGTTCTAGACCAGCCTGGACTCCATAGCATGTTCCAAGCCCCAGCCTCAGATAGTTGTGAGACCCTATCTCACAAAGCAAAACAAAAGCAACTGAATAATATTCTGCATTAGAATCTTCCGAGGGGGATATTGGACCCATAGAAGAATTGTTACCAAAAGTTTCTCCCTCGAGTTCTTAGCCTCCATAGGTAGCCCAGAAGCAAATGGTATGGAGAACAGGCTCCTGAAGTTCCTCAGGAACTTTGCTTAATTTGCTCATCTTTAGTTCGGACACCTGAAGATCGGGTCATGCTGTTCTGCAAGGGAGCAGACACCATCATCTATGAGCTACTGCATCCGTCTTGTATATCCCTTGGCGATGTGACCATGGACCATTTAGATGTAAGTGTTAAGGTGGCACAGATGGAAGCGGCAGGTGGTTCTCTACATCTGGACACACAACCAGAAATGTTGTGTATGTTGACACCAGTTTTCTTCAGTTGGCCAAGACCAAAATTATTTTATTTTGTTGTAGTCTCACTGATTACATTTCCAACTTCTGTGTCAAAGAATTATGTGGGACAAGACCCCGGGGTATAACAAAGATCCTGTCTGTGGGAGCACATACAGCGGTCATAATGGTTCTATGACTCTTGCCCCCAGAGGTCCTAAGGATCTGGTATTTGCTTCAGAACATGGTCTGCTGATATGGAAGCCCTACTCCACAAGACATGTTACCTAGGGTAAAGGGCAGAAAGCAAGCTCCAGGTATCCATGCCTCCCTCTGGTATCCCGTCCCCAAGGGCGCCTTCCTCCTGTCTTACTCTACTTCTGCCAACTAGCATTTGGAATATATCATATAAAAAAGAGAAAGGCCTCAGCTTGCTGTCATAAGAAAGGGAAACCAGACCAGTATACTGAGGGATTCCTAACTTCTACATGTACATGTAAAAGGCTAGCAGTTTAGGGAATGATACAAAGGACAGGATTAGGAGGGAGAAACAGATCAGTAAAATATTTCATAAGCAGATTGTAGAAAATTCTATTTTACTAGGCATTAACACAGAGAAGGAAGTCAGAGAACAAATAGCCAGGAAGCATATGAAGAGATGCTTGACATCACTAGTTATTAGAAAAATACAAATAAAAAAAAAACATGAAATGCTGCTTTTTCCCATACCATTTTGGTTCAAACCAGATGACCAGACCATAATACATGTCATCTAGATGTAGAATATGGAGCCCTCATACATTGCTGATGAACAGGTAAAATGGTACAGGCACTTGGAAAAGCTGTCTGGCATTTCCTCACAAAATTAAGCATAGGATTATCACATGACTCAGAAATTCCATTCCTAATTCTGCTTCCAGAGAAATGAAAACACATCAAAGAAAAAAATCATGCATGAATGTTCACAGCAGATTATTCATGGCTGTAAAATGACTGGAGTAACCCAAAGGCCCATCAGCAGATAAAGAAGTAAATACAATGTGCTTTTTTGTCTACAAAGCAATATTTGGTAATAAGAGGGGATGCAGTACATGGTGCTTGAAAAAACGCTACATAACAGGTGCCAAAAGATAGCATTTCCTGATGTGGCTTACAAAGCTACCAAGCAAGAAAGTAAATGCTGCTAGGCTCAGCAGATAAAACCTGATGATCAGAGGCGGGGCCCACATGGAAGAGGGAGAGAAGCAACTTCCACAACTGTCCACACACATACAGGGGGAGGGAGGAATGAATAGATAGATAGATAGATAGATAGATAGACAGATAGATACGTACATAATACATACATAAAAAATGAATAGATAAATAAATGTTTTAAAATGCAAACCAGAAATTAGTGGTCATGGGGTGAGAGTGGGGGTGACTGCTAGTAGTCATGTTGACAGGAGGCTGATGGGCATGCATGTTCTGTCATTAGATAATGGTGTGCATTCTACAAACTTGGTGGATTCTAAACTAAACTGTATGTTTTAAACCAGTGAATTTTATAGCCTGTGAATTATATATCAAGTTTTAAAAATGAATTTGTCTGTGTGTATATGTGGGTGAGTAAGACCGTGGCACAGTATAGAGGTCAGAGGACAGCTTGCAGAGTTGGCTCTCTCCTACCATGTGGGTCCTGGGGCTCTGACTTAGGTTGTCAGGCTTAGCACGTGCCTTTACCCACTGGCCCATCTTGCCAGTGCATATCAAGTTTTAAGAAGTCAGTTTGTGCCCAAGGACAGCACTTCCATCTCTTACTGTGCAGGCCTTGGTAGTTTCTTATATCCTGCTCTCTTACCTAGGGCACCTTCCCAGAGAGTGTTTCCCCGGTCTGGCTTCAAAGGATGCTCATAAAAACTATTTCAGACCTGGTTTGAAATATGAAACAATTTTGACATGTTTCCCAGTGCCGGCTTTAGCAGCCACTTATAATGGGACGTAGCTAAAAACCACTGATGTCAAGTCAAGCTGTAACACAGAGCACAGCTCCCAGCCACTAAAACAGGGATCAGCAAACAGGTCACATAGAAACGGGCCGCAGGAAGGACTTGGGCACCAGGCTGTGGTTTGCCCCATGCTCAGAAGAAAGAAAACCACAGAGTAGGGATGAGATGTTAGTAGGTCTTAGTACAGTAATCTGCTTTTGACCCCTCCTCAGATGGATGAGCTCTGCTCTCTCAGCCGGCATCCACAGTCTCTCCCAGGCCTCCTGATGACCAAGGGTATTCGCCTACATCAGGGCTTCCTATGGCTAAGATGTATCTGTGGCCACGGAATAAACACAAACTCACTCATTCAAGAAAGTGTCTGCTGTGGTCTCATTAGCACAGTTGTCTATAGCATCTCAGCTCAACAGTAAGATGCAGACAGACCTCGAGCATGTGTTACCTAAGTTGTCCATTGTCCGAGAGGGCGGGGTGTGTGTGTGCAAAAAGTAGTAATGCCTTGTTATGTATTATCCCCTTAGTTTACTGTTCCCTCCACTTTCACACCACAGTCACCTCCAAATCCTAGAAGAAATAAACCTTGAAGATGTGTCTTTACCTGAGTCACATAACAAATTCTAGGTAAACTACAGCTAAAGCTAGAACCTTAAAAAAAACCTAGAACCTTCTTTCTGAGGGCATTTTCGATCTTGTTTGGTTTTAACTTTGGAGATACAGTCTCATTATATAGCCTCGGCTGGCCTTGAACTTAGGACCTGCCTATCTCAGTCTCCCATACATGCATCCCTCACCTGACTTCCTTAGGACATTGCTTAGAAAGTACAAGACTGGCCCCATGGTACTAAGCAGGAAATCCTAGCTCACAGGCAGTGAAGCCTTAGGAAGTCAATCTGCCAGTCCCTTATCTCAGCCTTACCCAGATCAGACTTGGCACGAATGCATCTTTATCTTCCAGGACTTTGCCAGTGAAGGCCTTCGCACCCTCATGGTAGCTTACCGAGAGCTGGATAAAGCATTTTTCCAGACATGGATTAAAAAGCATGAGGAAGCCTGGCTGACTTTAGAGGACCGAGAAAGAAAACTAGCTCTGGTCTATGAAGAAATTGAAAGAGATTTGATGGTGAGTATATAGAAGCCAGAGACAAGCCAAGGGCAGAGGTTGTGACAGCCCGGGGCTGGGAGTGAGGGTTCTTGCTCTTCACGCAATGTGATGGCAATAGAGTAGACCTGAGCAGGCTTAACCTGTTAATTAAAGATCAGATCAGCTGGGACTGGGTGAGTGAAGGAGGCAGAACAAGGGCTCCGAGACAGAGAAGGTGAGTGTCCTCAGGGGCCAGTGTGATAACAAAGGGCAGGAAGCCACAGGACAGTTCAAGCAGAGAGTGATGTAACAGCTCCTGCAGTCTTCACTCTGCACACTGCACAGAGCGGCTACCAAGGAGTAGGGTGCACAAGAGTGTAGCACTTCGTTCTCTTAAAGAGAGCATCAGTAGAATTTGCAGGTGGATGGATTATGGGCATAGGAAAGAGAGAGAGCTGGAGAGATGGCTTCGTAGTTAAGAGCACTGACTGTTCTTCCAGAGGTCCTGAGTTCAATTCCCAGCAACCACATGGTGGCTCACAACCATCTGTAATGGGATCTGATGCCCTCTTACAGCAGTGTGTCTGAAGACAGCTGCAGTGTACTCAAGACCCTAAAAGGAAGGGTGTGTGTGTCTGTGTGTGTGTGTGTGTGTGTGTGTGTTACAAGACTGATCAGGCTGGCTCTACTGTAAAAAGATAAATTACTGACAGCAAAAGATAGTAGAGATCTCAGCTTTCCTTCCTGTCGGCCTTTCTGAAGACCTAGCAGAAATCACTTAGTCGCTTGTCCATCCCCCAGTCTCAGTTTAGCTGTGGGGCCCATCCCCATGCCAGTACCTTAGGAATACTATAAACAGGCTTAGTGTTAGACCAACACGCTTGTAATCCAGGGAGGTGGAAAGTTCCAGACGTTTCAGATAGTCTCAATGGGATCAAAACATAAAGCACACTCAAGCTCTTGTGGGGTTGAAGGGAACTGGAAGCCCCTCCTCTAGGACTCATGACATTAGGCACCAGGAAATGAGCTATCGTACAGGGAGAGGTGAAGGGACCAAGGCACAAATGGTTTGTTGTGGACACAGAGCTTCATGGACGACTTTTGGCAAGAGTCTTCTTTCTCCGGTTTCTAATGCTATGTTTCTAAATTTCAGTGTGTAGTGTGCATGCCTTTAATCGCAGCACTTGGGAGGTAGAGGTAGGTTTATCTCTGTGAGTTCAAGGTCATCCTGGCCTACATAGTGAGTTCCAGGGCATTTTCAAGACCCTGTCAGAAAACTGCAAACCAATAAACAAGCACCCATGTGTGTCAGGGGCAGAATATACCGAGTCTTTCCTCCTGAATCCTTGTGCCAGGACAGGGAGCTCAGAGCACCAAGGGGTCCACATGGTCTCCAGGTAGCTCTTAGTGATAAAGCTCTCATCCGTGACCTCACTCACCCATGTCTCCTGTCTGAAGTTACTAGGGGCCACAGCCATAGAAGACAAGCTTCAGAGTGGAGTACCTGAGACAATTGTCACCCTGAGCAAAGCCAAAATTAAAATGTGGGTTCTGACTGGTGATAAGCAAGGTAAGGGACAGGGCTATCCCGGACAGACATTTCTTTGCTTGACAGACACCCGCAGCTCTGGCCTAAGCAGATGTCTCTCTTCCTTTCCCTTTTGTACATAATTGTTTGTCATTTGCTTTGTACTGATGGTTACTGTATAACATGGTCTTTAGCAGCACCCTTTCTGTTGTCCCCAAGGCCTGTTCTTACCACATAACACCTTCTCATCTGAAAATCCTGACTGCTGCCACCCTTGTCCAGCCGCCATCCCCTCCTGTCTTCACTCCCCATCTTGTCCTTACTAATTCAGTGTAGTCAACATAGATCCATCAGCTTAATCCTCACACACACTAACTCCATATTACCCTTTGCCCAGGGACCCATGGTGACTCGGTGATGTAAACACCCCTTTGACCTTCATCGACCTGGATAACCTGTTGCCACCAATGTGTCTTTACCTCCTGATTGTAACCATTATCCTCAGGTGTCCCCTCACTAAGTTCCTACTCCCGGCTTGGGCTCTTGGCCTACTCAGAGCACCTTTGTTTCTCCTACACAGTCCTATGAATCCTTCAGGGACTTCCAGGAAGAAATAGCTGGGGGGAGAATGGATTTCTTTTCTGAATTCGCATCACATTTGTAGAGCCAGGATTTAGACATTAATTTTTTTTCTTTAATATTACTTTATTCCAAATTCCAGATTTCTTAATATAAAGAATTGATATAACTTGAGCTCATGTCTCTATTCTCATAAAGTATAGTATAGAACTAGAACAGTACTGTTCAAAAGAACACATCCACCGGCCAGCAAGATAACCCAGAGCATGAGGGTACCTGTCCCTAAGACTGTGACTACCTGGCATCACTACCTGGGATCCACAGGGTAGTGGAAGAAAACTGACTCCTGCAAATTGTCCTCTGATCCCCAACACGTGCACATGGCACACACTGACCTCTGACCTCCACACCTGTGCTGTGGCACACTCATACACACTCACAAAGAGGCTTTTTAGAGAAGACTAAACCTGAGCAGCCCCTTAGCTCTTAATAAATAACTCCTAAGGCAAAGCCAAGTAGACACTCATCTGTTAATGTTTGGCTACAGTTTACCCTGGCTCATGAAAAAAACAAAACCCCCGCATTTTAACTGTATCCAAGGCCAACATGGACAAGTGTCTGAACCTGCTATTCCTGCCCAAGGAACTTGCACGGTAAGTGCCAGTCAAAATGAGACCCATGTTCCCTTTTCCACAGAGACTGCTGTGAACATCGCCTACTCCTGTAGGATATTCAAGGATGAAATGGATGGGGTGTTCATGGTGGAAGGCACAGATAGGGAAACTGTCCTGGAAGAACTCAGGTACACATGGGAAAGCAGCTGCAGTCTGGACCCAAGTTTTCCACTCACCTTTCCCCAGATGTGGTCCCCTCTACAGAAGGTACAGAGAAGAAAAAGCAGAGGGGAACAAACCAAACACCCAAAATAACTGAGAAAGCATTTGGCCTAAAGGACTCAGAGTGTGGGTGGAGAAATGTGAGCATGCCCAGCTAGTAGTAACCCATGGCAGCAGAGGCCTCAGGAGTCTTCGAGCACAGCCGACAGCTGTTCTGTAGGAGCCTAGGACCCTCTCTGTCCACTTTTCCCTTGGATGTGTTTTTTTCTTCCTAAGTTGTAGAGCTTCAGATGAGTCTCTGACCATGCTGTTTTGGCTTCCAGGACAGCAAGGAAGAAGATGAAACCTGAATCTCTGCTGGAATCAGATCCCATAAACATTTACCTCGCCAGGAAGCCCAAAATGCCTTTTAAAGCACTTGATGAGGTGCCCAACGGCAACTATGGCTTGGTCATCAGTGGCTACAGTCTGGTGGGCAACACAGAGCCACAAATCTGTCTCCCTTTCCAAATCACTCTATCTCTAGCTCCAACCCAATTCAGGGAAATTTTATCCCTTCCCTATTTTATGGGTGACCCTACTCCCCTTCCCTGGGGTGCCCTTACCTGAATGACATCTTTCCCCCAGGCTACTCTAGGCAGGAGTATAAGAAAGAGAAGCCAAGAAAATTCCTTCTTTATTCTTTATTGGAGTTTTTCTCTACTAACATGGCTTGCTACCCAGGGGAAATGGACAAATAAGGAGAGCAGGACCCTTCAAAAGTCACTTGACCTAATGACCCACTGACCCAATGAGAATTTCCCACTGGAGGCTGAGCCAGATGTGAGGGTACCTAGAACTAACTCAAGAGGTGGGCCCCTTGGGGGTAGAGCATCTTGTGAGGAATAGGCTTGCCCTAGAAAAGACAGAAGAGGACAAAGGGAAGGTCTGACCCAGAGAGACTTTGGGGTAACACATTAAGTGTGTCCTGGTGCTACAGGCCTATGCTCTAGAAAGGAACATGGAGTTGGAGCTGCTGAGAACAGCATGCATGTGCAAGGGTGTGGTCTGCTGCCGGATGACACCCCTTCAGAAGGCCCAAGTGGTAGACCTGGTGAAGAGGTACAAGAAGGTGGTGACCCTGGCCATCGGGGATGGGGCCAATGACATCGGCATGATCAAAGGCATGTGAGGGGAGGTGGGCAGTAGTCCCCATCCATGGCTTACCCCCTTCCTTTCTCCATGAGCAAAACTGACCTGAATGGTACTGTTTGCAACTCCTTCACATCAGATTCACTTACACCTACATCCACAGGCATACACAAAGTGAGATTCACTCACTTCCACAATGAAGGTAAGTGCAGATACAAATGTGCATGGCCCTGGTGAGGTCAGGCATACCCTCACATCGACCTAGCTGTGCAGCTACCATACCACTGTCTGAGACGACATTAAAGAGTTCCTAGATCAGTCTTTGAGGTTTTAGAAATTTCAGTTATCCTAGCGGGGCATTGTGGGACACACCTTTAATCCCAGTACTAGGGAGGCAGAGGCAGGTGGATTGCTGAGTTCAGGGCCAGCCTGGTCTACAGAGTGAGTTTCAGAACAGCCAGGGCTACCCAGAAAAACCCTGTCTCAGGCAAAGAAGAAAAGGAAAGGAAAACTCCATTGATCCTGTTAGGCAGTAATGGAGGTGCCCTGGAGAAAAATCAGCGAACGTGAGCACAAGAGTGTGTTGCCACAGAGTAACTAAAACTGTTAGGAAATTCAGTCTTATATTCTGTCAAATACAATCTTGCTTTATCCAGCAAGTTTCTTTCCCATTAGCAAAGACTGTACACTGACTGTCTCTTTGAACAGCTGGCTTTTTGCCCCCGAGATAAAGGTGGGTAATTAAATATTGTGTTAGGTCAGTATCCATCCTGGATTCTTAATTTATTTAAGTAGCTTCTGTGGATAACAAGGAATTTAAATCACAATTATTTAAATAGTAAGAGTCCAGGTGGCAAAGGGCAGCCTTCTGGTCCTGGCTGTACAGTACCAAGCAGTCTATATGACAGAATCCAAAACAAAGGGGCTGTTTCCCAAGGTGCCGGGGGGGGGGGGGGGGGGGGGGGGGGGGCAGCAAGCAATCAGTCACATGGAGAAGAGTCCGCTAAGAAGGTGCAGTTCTAACTGGGCATAGCAGTATTTGCCAAATGTAAAAATAAAAGGTTTGTACAACCTCGTCTCCATGTTCCCTTCACACTTCCAGCTTAAGAACCCAGCAAATCCTTCATGTCTCAGAAATGTCCTGGTTTTCATTTCAGCTGCTCATATCGGGGTTGGCATCAGCGGCCATGAAGGGATGCAGGCCACACTCAGCAGTGACTTCTCCTTCTGCCAGTTCCGCTATCTTCAGCGCCTACTCTTGGTGCATGGCCGCTGGTCTTACAATCGCATGTGCAAGTTTCTCAGCTACTTCTTTTACAAAAACTTTACCTTTACCCTGGTGCACTTCTGGTATGCCTTCTTCAATGGCTTCTCTGCACAGGTAAGAGACTAGGTGGGGATCTCCATTCTAGCTAGCCAGACATTCGTAGTTCTTCTCTGGAGGCCAGTGTATAAAGTGTCGCCATCCAGCCCTTCACCTTACACGAATCCCAAGCCTACGTTAACCTTACATTTCCAGGTCATAAAGGTGCTGTTACCTTAGGAATGCTCTCATGAGCTAACGCTGTTTTCAACATACATAATGAGAAAAAGTTGGAGTAGCTAGGGATTCTCTTAGCATCCAAAGTCATCCTGTTGTTGTTGTTCACAGTATCTTAGTAATTCGCCACCTTCATTGCTTTTAGACTTACTTATTTTATTTTATCTGTATAAAATAAAATACCTGCATGTATGTATATGTACCATGTGCATGCATGCCTGGTATCCTCAAAGGCCAGAAGAGGGTGTCAGGTCCTCAGGAACTGGACTTCTAGACTTTTAAATACTGATTTTAATTTTGTGATTATAATTTGGGAGATCTGTCTTTATTTTTCAATCGTCAGAATCATAAAGCTATAAGAGTTACATTCTACACGCTCCCACAGTCCTTTAAAATGGCTATATTTTGGGGCCCATAGATGAATAATGACAGTGTTCCATATACAGCATCCATACAGCCTAGGCTGAATACTGGGTAAGCCTCCAGGAGCCTCTTGGACCATGACAGGCAGGCTGTCACCTGTATCTAGAACCATAGCCACCAGGTCTGCCCCAACACATACAGAATCGTTCCTATAATAAACGAATTTCACACTTGACTATGAAATCACAACCTAGAGGAAATGTGGGGTTTGATGTTATAGAAGATTCCCTTCTTCCTGTGAGAAGTCTTTTAAGGAATCCTAGGAGAAAATCCTGAGGATTTACTATCCTGGGAGACACTTCCACTGACCAGCAGACAGCGTAGACTGATACGCCCCAGTCCTACTCAGGCCAAGCTGGTCTTGGGGAGCGGTGTGAGCCTGTGGGTGGTAGGGAAAGGAACTGCGCTAGGTGCCAGGGTGAAGCGCCAAACTGGAGAAGAGTCGTTGCATCTTTCTCCTCGCCCTATTAGTAAACGTTCAGGGTTGCAGAAGCCACTGGACGCTACCCAGTAGAGAAAAAGAAGAACCTCAAGGTTTTCCTAGAGGTACAGAACTGTGGCTAGCTTTCCCTGGAAGCTGCTCTGTGTCCTTTCTGTACCTATGAGGATGGTACAGGTTGTACAGAGTTCTTTCAGGTCAACCTTGGAAGCCCAGCGTGGCCTTGCCCAGTCTGGGAAGGAATGTAGGTTGTAGAGTGAGACTGAAGAAAGACTGGGACTCTGCATTCCATTTCTAGAAACTAATCAAGCACTCTTTAGATTAGGGATGACCTACCAGTAGTCGGTGGGGACCACGAGAGGGCTGCATTGGACCTGAGAGGTGGAGTTGGGGCTCTGAAGAAAGTAATCTAAAAATCTCCTTGGTACTCTTCCAGACAGTTTATGACATCTGGTTCATCACCTTGTACAATCTCATCTACACCTCCCTCCCTGTCCTGGGCTTGAGTCTGTTTGAAAAGGTAAGAGCCGGAGCAGGCCTCATAGACAGGGCTGAAACCCTGGACTCAGAGAGCGGGGAAGAAAGCAAGTGTCAGCTCTGCAAAGCCAGATGTGAAGACAGTCATTTCCAGAGCAGGGAAGGACTTGATCCCCTGGGTAGTATCATGAGGAAGAGTAGGGTGTTCTCTAAAAATTAGAGGAACACAGTCACTGAGCCAAGACTTGGTAAAGCAAGAAACTGAGAGAGGAGAGGCCTGTTCACAGGTGACAGGGAGGAGACGGCTGCTGGGAAGACCTCAGCGGGCGTCAAGGCCAGGCATGGGGCTGAGAGCATGGTACCGTAAGACACAGGGAACCAGCCCAGGACTTCGCTCCATGTCTGTTCTTAGAACTTAGAACTGTTACCTCTGTAGTGAGAGTCATGATATCCCTCTCCCTGACTCTTCTACCAACCCTCATTTCTGGGCACCTCTGTAGAAGAGTCTCCAAAGAGGAATACAGTAGGTGAGGATTTGACAATCCTGATGGATCTTCCTGCCTCCACCCACGGGCTTTTGACACAAAGCATTTAACCAAAGAACACTTACTTCTAGGGATTTAAGCCCTACTTCTTCCTCCCCTTTCCCAAGCCCAGCTCTCCTTTCTATCTGCCCCTGAGCCAAATTGCCCCCTTTGCCTCTCCCAAATCCTCACTGCCTCCAAGTGCCTCTATCTTCCAGACTATCTCGACGCTCTCTCCTACTGCAGAGCATCACGAGAGAGGACTGTGGTCACTGCTTTGCTCTCTGGTTCTGCTTCTCAAGCACTCCCTGGGGAAATGCCTGGGCAGCCTGGCCACAGACTCAGTGAGGCAAGAGGCCTCTACTCTGAGAGAGATGGGACCTGTGGAAGGCCCTGACCTTCCTCTTTCCCCTGCGGTGTTTCCAGGATGTGAATGAAACATGGAGTCTATGTTACCCAGAACTGTATGAGCCAGGACAGCACAACTTATACTTCAACAAGAAGGAATTTATGAAGTGTTTACTGCACGGCATCTACAGTTCCTTCGTGCTGTTCTTCGTTCCCATGGGAACCGTCTTCGACTCAGAACGCAGTGATGGAAAGGACATCTCTGACTTCCAGTCCTTCTCCCTGCTAGTGCAGACCACCCTAATCTGGGTCATGACAATGCAGGTGTGGCCCCTCGAAGTGAGACCAGGGACTGGGCCAGGAGCCTGTGTGGCATGAAAGGAAAGCAAACGGGGGGCTGACAGGGAACACCTTCTGCTGCAGGCTCAGAGAATGGGGTGCTGACAGGTCATACGGTATCACACATGAACTAGTGCTTTTCAGATTGCCCTGAGGACAACCTCCTGGACGATGATAAACCATGCCTTCACGTGGGGCAGCCTGGGGCTCTACTTCTCCATCTTACTCTTACTGTGTAGTGATGGCCTGTGTCTGATGTTCCCCAGCATCTTCAATTTCCTAGGTAAGACCCGACCAGCCAGTGTTTGCCATGGGGAGAGACTAATGGGATGCTAATTTAATGTTTACTGAGAAACTCTATATTATGATGCTTAGAGGTATGAATAAAAGATAGTCTCTGTTCAAAATGGATGGAAAACCTCCTCTCCAGGAAAAAAACTGAACTTTAGAATTTACAAGTTTTTTCAAGTATTTTAGATTATTTGACTTTCACAAGTGACAGAGCAAGAATTATGCTCATTGGTTTATGTTTTGCCTACATGTGTGTCTGTGTAAGGGTGCCAGATCCCTTGGAACTGGAGTTACAGTCAACCATTGCTCTCTATACAACTTAGTCAAAAGGGATTAGGGCCCTTTGGAAACCAGGGCTCCAGATGTGAGCTGCCCTGTCAGTGATGGGAATTGAACCCAAGTCCTATGGAAGAGCAGCCAGTGCTTTTAACTGCTGAGCCCTCTCTCCAGCCCTGTTTGTTTGTTTGTTCAAACAAATGACCTGAAACTCCAGTGCAAACTCCTTTCTGGTGATGCACCCTGCCTTACTGTCTCTTATGTGGCTCTGCCTTTCTCGTTGCCATTCGACTGGAGCAAACATAACTGTGCATGTGTGCTTGGTTCCTACCCCTTGCCGGGACACTAACTCATTTTTTTCTCCAAAACGTTTTTTTTTTTTTTTTTTTTTTTGTTCTTTTTAGTTTTATCACATTTATTTATTATATAATTATTTATTTATTGTGTGTGAGAGACAGACAGACAGAGACAGACAGATGGAAATAACAACTTGAAGGAGTTGGTTCTCACCTTTTACTGTCTGGATCCTGGGGACAGAACTCAGGCCACCAGGCTTGGCACATGCTACCCTCTGAGCTGTCTTGCAGGCCACCAGGCTTGGCACATGCTACCCTCTGAGCTGAGCTGTCTTGCAGGTCACAGTGCTTTCTTTCTTTCTTTCTTTCTTTCTTTCTTTTCTGTGCACTAGGGTGCCCTTATAACCTACCCTCTCTCCTCTGCTCTCTCCAGCCCTGCCTTTAGAGGGAGACAAGGGTGCATGAATTGTCCCAGGCATCATTGCTGCTTCTTACCAGAGAGGGACTGGCTACATCTGCTGAGTCACTGTGAAAAGTGTCAAATGTATAGTGACTTCGCAATGATAGTACTTCTCAGGAGACTAGACCGACTGAGGACTGGAACGTAGCTGTGTCCTGGCAGATTTCTCCCACCCCAACCCTAACTCCTTCCCCAAGCTACTTTAGCCTCTTCTTTCTTGGTTGACTGCCCACAGGTGTGGCCAGGAACAGTCTTAGCCAGCCACAGATGTGGCTGTGCCTCATCCTCAGCACAGTCCTCTGTATGACTCCTTTGATTGGATACAACTTTCTCAGACCACTACTCTGGCCCGTCAACGTTGACAAGGTGAGTAGGAGGAGGGGGCCTACACAGATGGACCTCACCATCCCCTTTGACTTGGCCTCCATGTCTGACAACCTTGTCCCCCATACTCTGGATATAGGTTCTGAACAGGATCCATTTTTGCTTGAAACATCCAACGTCACCCCAAGTCCAGACCAAAATAAAACACCCAAGCCTTCGACGTTCTGCCTACGCGTTCTCCCACAAACAAGGCTTTGGGGCCCTCATCACATCTGGGAAGACACTGAAATCCAGTGCCTTCATAAAAAGCAAGAGGCTCTTGTAAAAAGTAGATGCCCTTAGGGAAACCCTCACTCAGTCAACTGTTGCTCTTCATCCCTTTTATTTATGCAACTTAGTAAAAAGGGATTAAGGCCCTTCTGAAACCAGGGCTTCAGCTTCTTCATTTCCCAGAAAGCTGTACCCAGGAAAAGTAAGGAAAGAGGTGCAGCCCCTCAGCCAGGGCTGCAGCATTTCAAGAACAGGCAAGTCCAGCCCTCTGGTATTCCCTCCAGTTCTTGACCCAAACAAGCGCATGCAGAAGCCATGAAAAGGGCTGGGGAAACAGGAGGAAGATGAGGCCTAAGGATCTTAGTCTGGGCCCTCTCTCTGCCATACACAGAGCAACTGTAACCCTTCCCAGACCCCAGGTGACCTTGTTCCCACCCAGACACTATTCTCAGACTTATCTGAAAGATTCAGGGTGCTGGGGTGAGTATTTTGTTGGCCCTGAGTAGCAAAGAAGGGGGTAGCTATGAAGAATTGGTCTTAAGAAGCTGAATGAGAGTTTCTGGACCAAACAGGAAAAAAGAAGAAAGAAAAGAAAACGAAGGCAGGTCCTGCCTGGATAGGACAGCTCAGGGTTTTGCCTTCTTGCCCTCTGGCCCCTCTGATCTAAGAACTGATGCTTATTCAGCCATTAGAAGCAAGAGGGGAACAAATGCAGGGGATTAAAACAGTATCTTAAGGGGATGTAAGTCATTGCTGGTGAGTGTTTGCCTTCTATAAAATTATTTTGAGAAGTAATTAGATGTACTTTGCATGTACTTGAAAAACTGTTTCTAAGAAGTTTGTGGAGAAATAAACGGAGAAATAAATTGCTCATTTTGAAGCAGATACGTTCGTATGGTCTGTTGGGGCCCTGGTGAGAACAACATAACCTGAGTGCCATCATTATGAAGCGTTATCAATATAAGCACATCCTATGGATTCCCCATTCCCCGCCCTCTCCTCTGTCAGCCCCACTCCACATTTCTTCCCCTAAAATCAATGTTGGCCATAGCCCGACCATACATTTTAAGTACATAGCTCTATCCTGTTCATAATATCTTCAACATGTGTCCTGAGAGTTCAACCCTAGGCTTTAAGGTTTCTGTTTGTCTTAAGTAAGCTCGTGACTTCCCATACCAACAGAACGACAATTCTCAGCTCTATAGTCCCCATCTCTCCTTAGATATTAGTGAACTGAATCTGAGGCTCTTTACTTAGTTACTTAGTCAAAATGTAAATTCAGCATGCCCAACTTTAACCTCCACCCCCCAAACACCATCACCGTCACCCTGTCACCCTGTCACCCTGTCACCCAAGGCAGGGGAGCGATTACAATTATCCTCTGCTTTTTCTTCTAGTCAGACATTCAGTCCCCATCGGGGCATAGGAAGTCTTCACCCTCATCTCTAGGTTTCTGTTCCTTCCTGTTACTCTGATATTATTACCTTTGCTCAGAATCATATCACCTCTTATCACACGCCGGGCAGTGGTGGTACACTCCTTTAATCCCAGCACTCGGGAGACAGAGGCGGGTGGATTTCTGAGTTCGAGGCCTGCCTGGTCTACAGAGTGAGTTCCAGGACAGCTAGGGATATACAGAGAAACCCTGTCTCGGAAAAAAAAACAAAAAAACAAAAAAAAAACAAACCAAACAAACAAACAAACAAAAAACACACACCTCTTATCTCACACACACACACACACACACACACACACACACACAGAGCCTGTTTCTCTGATTCTTCTCCATCTAAAGCATCCCCATTGCTATTTCCAGATTCATCTTCCTGAAAGGAGAATTTGTTCCTGTGTATCCCCAGCTTAGCTCTCTACACAAGTTTAAATCTATGCCCTGATGTTGGTCTCCTCTAGCCTTGCCTTCAAGCCCTCCTCTGTCTGTCTTTGCCTAGCATGACACTGCTGGTTTCTGTACCATCACAAACACAGTGTTCAGTGTTCATATCCTCAAACGCTTTCCCCAACCTCTGTGTTATCTAGGAAACTTAATACTTCTCCTTACAAACTCGGACTCACTGCAACTAGATGTAATCTGTTAGCTTATTAGATGCCACTGAGTTGTCCATCACACGACTTCACCTGACTAGAGGACTCACAGGCTGGCCTAGGACTGACTGGCCTAGTCTGGCCTTAAACTCATGATCTTCTTGCCTCCCAAGTACTGGTATTATAAGCATGTTCCCAGCCCAGCACTTGCCCTAATTTCTCGGTGTGGACATATACCCGTCCTGTTAGTTTCTGTTTATGCGTCTGCCCTGCCTGTGTAGTTTTTGATGTGTGGATGCCTGTGGAGAAGCGTGCATGCAGTGTTCATTCTTGCATGTGGAGGCCTGAGGACAGCCACAGGCATAGTCATTCTTTCTTTGTTTTTGTTTTTGTTTTTGTTTTTGTTTTTCGAGACAAGGTTTCTCTGTGTAGCCCTGACTGTCCTGGAACTTACTCTGTAGACCAGGCTGGCCTCGAACTCAGAAATCCACCTGCCTCTGCCTCCCAAGTGCTGGGATTAGAGGCATGTGCTACCACTGCCTGGCTGGCGTCGTCATTCTTAGCAATGCTGTGCAACCTTTTATTGACCTGATGCTCCCCAATTAAACTTGGCTGACTAGCCCACCAGCCCCAGGTTTCAGCATGTCTCCAGTGCCCTGAAGCTAGCGTCCCAAGCATGCACCATCCCTTATAGCTATGGCTGGAACTTCTGCATGGGTTCTGGCATGGAAGTCAGGTCTTCGTGTCTGTCAGGCAAGCACTTTACCCACTGAGCCACCTCCCCATACCTATTTCTGTTTGTTTGTTTGTTTGTTTGTTTGAGGTAGGATCTCATTCTAGCCCAAGCTGAACTAGAACATAATCTATCTATAGCTCAGGACAGCTTTGAACTCAATGTCAAAACTAACACAAGAGTAGGAGAAAGCACCACCTGCCCGTCCTTCCTTTGTCTAGCTATTATTTATCTACTCTGTTGGGTCAGTCCTTCACTGTCAGTACAATCTCCTGTTCTGTGCGAGTAACTCTTCGTTCTGTTAGAGAACCTTTCCCATAGTGTAAACCTTTGCTCACTTATAGACCCATCTTAATAATGGCTTGCCTCTCTGGCTTTGGAAAGAGCTGCATGCTGGTTTTGTGGAGGGTTGTTTTACGTACTCTCTGATTCTCACCGTCCCATAGAGGCCAAACACTTCATGGTTTCCATTGTTGACTTTTCCTAAGCTTGCTTCTTGCCTTTTCCTTTCAAAATGAAGCTCATCCTTCTGTAGGCAGTTCCCAGTCATTCTTTAGTGGCCTCTAGACCTCTTTTTGTGGCACATGGTTACGATCTCTCACAGAAGGCATCTGTAAAAGTAGAGTTTGGCCAGTGCTATCCTCAGGGCTCCTGAGCACCCAGCACCCTCTCTTGGTACTTTATATGCATCTTGGCATGACTCTTCAAGCCTTAGACTCTAAAGAGGAGCCAGGTGTTCAGTACCACATTCAGGAATGTGTGCAAAACAAGTTCTCAGCTCATCATTGCCCTGCATACTTTGAGGAAAGGGAGAGAGGTGTCAGATCTCAGGGGGGGAACAGTCAGCAGGCTTTAAATTAGTCCTCAGTTTAGTCCAAGTTGAGAAGGATATGAGGGAATGTTTGGGAAGAGCGCTGATACAACTGATAGGTGTGATTAGCAATCTGCCTTGTGGCAGAGCAGGAAGTCTGACTGCTCTGAGTTCCCATGGATCTCCAGGGCAAAGTATTACCCAAAGACCATATAGGCCACATGACAAAGGACACACTGTAGCAGTGAGTTTAGCCAACTGCTCTGTGCTCCCAACGGGTTGCATGCACACACCCGCCCAAGAGCTATCTGGATTCAAGAATGAAACACACACACACACACACACACACACACACACACACACACACACACACGCCAGTTAATTTTAATATGCCATGACTAGCTTAATGGTTGGGCATTTCTAATCCTTCCCAAAGCTAGCAAATGCTCCCCTCCAGTACTCCTGAGTTAATATCTTTTAGAATCTATATTTCATCTCTGCTACCCCAAACACAATTGAGGAAGTGGCCCGTGTGGCTACTTTCTCTGATTGTCACATGTCATGTCAGTGGGCCTGTAGGTCTGGTCTTTCTTCTTCCCCATCATGGTGATCTCTCCTGCTCTCTCTCCCAGATCCCTTAAGGAAAAGCTAAGTGTAGATATTTGCTGGAGTCAAGAAGCACTTTGAGACAACGTACATCTGGTAGAAATTTTCTTCTCCTCGTCTCCTCGTTCTCCTGCTCAGACTCTGGAGAGATGAGGGTTGGCAAATTGGAAGGAGAAAAAAGTGGGTCAACATAGGCACCCACTGAGCTCCACTGTGTTTTCCCACTGAACATGACCACCTGCAATCCAGCAAAGCTCAGGAACAAGGAAAAGCACACATTGTGAATTTTAAAAATTAAAGGGCTGGCTCAGCAGTAAGAGCACTTGCTGCTCTTGCAAAAGACCTGGGTTTGATTCCCAGTACCCACATAATGGCTTATGACATCCAATACCATTAGGCATGCACAGTAATGCAAGGACATACATACAAGCAAAACACTTCTACATACAGAAAAATAAAAGAAATTAATAAAAAAATTAATCCAGGCTGTGTCGTATACCCATAATACCAAGACTTAGGAAGCAAAAGCTTCCTGAAGAAGTTAAAGGCCATTCTTAATTGCATAATGAGTTCAAGAGCAACCTGAGGTATGTGCAACCCTCTCTCAAAAAACCAGAGGTCTCAATTTCATTAAGTCATCTTGATTATTAAAACGGAACCTAAAGTGACAAACATCAATTGCTACCTAAAAATAACTAGAAAATTTCACAGAATTCAGAGTCAAAGATATAGACAGGGACAAACATCTTTTCAATTTTTTCTTTTTTTTTCTTTTTTTTTTTTTTGAGATGGAATCTATCAGCATAGCCCAGGCTGGCCTAGAACTTGTGATCCTTCTGCCTCAGTTGCTCAAGTACTGGAATTATAAGCATATGATCCTATATTTAGTCATTAAATGGTTTTATAGTTGTCCCTCCCTTCACAGATTCTGTTCTTTGAAGGTTCTAGTTACCCAGATATACACTCTCTTATAGTTTGCTAATTAGACCTATAAATTTGTACACAGACTGTTCCATGGCCTTCTGGGAGTTTCACTCTCCGTTCATCACCCTCATCCACACACACAGCAAGTGGGCATTGAGCACCATGATCTGGGTGCTGGCTGAGACTCCACAGACACAGTGAAGGGAGAAACAGAAAAATTTCTGTCATCGTGGAGCATGTCTGTCATAGACAGGGACATGTAAAACTTTCAGTGTCCAGGTTCTACTGCTGACAATGTAGTAGCATGAACTAAGTACATTTCCATTTGTTTTAAAAGAAGCTTAGTTTGAAATAAACATAGAAATACACACACACACACACACACACACACACACATACACACACACATACACACATACACACACACATACACACACACATACACACACACACATACACACACACACACATACACACACACACACACACACACACACACATGAAAAAAAATGGGCTTATTTTGCCTAACGGTTCTGGCCAATGACTGAAAGCCACATCTAATAATGGCCTTCCTGTTAATAGAAGCCATAGCAGTACAAGGCAAGGGCCGGGGTATGTTCCAGTGACCTAGCCAAACTAGCTTCCATAGGGGATCCATTCTTGAGATAAATTATTAACCCATTCATTATTAAATCTACTTACGAGGACAGAGTCCTAACCATACAGGTCTCTCTCTTAATACCTGATAATGGGGAGTAATAAATTCTGGGGAGACAAACCATCATTTAAAGTTTAGCAGATAGTGCTACTTTGATTTTTTTTTTCATTCTTTTGTTGTGTGTGATTTGCTGCATGTATGTCTGTGCACCCACATACAAACAGTGTCTGTGGAAGCCAGAAGGGTGCCCTAGGACTAGAGTCCTAGACAGTTGTGAGCAGCCATGTGCATGCTGGAAACAAAACCCAGATTCTGTGGAGGAGCAATCAGTTCTCTTAACCACTGAGCTACCTCCAGTCCCACAACTACCACCCTTAATAGTGAGAGGCTACGGAATGATAAATTGCCACTGGGCTGAAACAGTACCTGTCTGCTTTTCTTTAGGTATCTGTTTTAGTCTCATGCACAATACTGCAGACTTTGGATTTTCTTATGACAAATGCCGGTTACTTTAAGGTCACAAGGCCTTGGCCAGCCTTGATATGAGGGTTTGTGCCTAGTCTTTTTTTTTTTCGAGACAGGGTTTCTCTGTGTAGCCCTGGCTGTCCTAGAACTCACTCTGTAGACCAGGCTGGCCTCAAACTCAGAAATCCACCTGCCTCTGCCTCCAGAGTGCTGGGATTAAAGGCGTGCGCCACCACTGCCTGGCTCGTGCCTAGTCTCATTGTAACTCTGCCATGTTTGGTTGATGTCCCTGAGAGGTCTGCTCTTCTGTTGTTTTGTTTGGGAGTTTTGTTTTGGCGGGGATTGTTTTATTGTTAATGTTGTTGTTTGGGTTTTGTTTATTTGTTTTTGGATGGGAAAGGAAGAGGCATGGATCTGAGAGAGGGGTGGAGAGAGGGGCTGGGAAGAACGGAGGGAGGGCAGCTGTGGACAAACATAATGTGTGAGGGAAGAATGGTTTTTAATGAAGGCCTCAATTCTTGAAACTACATGACCTCTTATTTTTATTTTTTAACTCCTTTTAAATTTTATGTCTATGGGTGTTTTGCCTACACATATGTCTGTGCACCATGTGCATGCAGAAAGACCTGGGTTCGATTCCTAGCACCCACGTGGTGGCTCACAACTGGTGCTTGGGGATCTGATGCCCTTTCCTGGCTTCTGCAAGTCCCAGGTACCTCCTCTTGCCTCCCCCTTTTGGAAGGGCTAACAACCCTCTCCACTTCACCCTTGTGCAAATTGTCATGACTTGACTTTGGGACAGGGGGTTGTGACACACAGTTTTGAATCCCAGCACTGGAGAGTCAGGCAGATCTCTGTTTGAGGCCAGCCTAGTCTACTTAAGGAGTTTCAGGCCAGCCAGAGCTACATGAGACCTTGCCTCAGAAAACGGAAAGCAAGACAGCACTTCAGTGTCTCTGTGTCCTTTACAAGTCATTATGGGATGGTCTCCATCACCCAAGCCTGCCCAGTGGTCCCTTTCAGGGTTCCACCATTTCTCACCCCTCAATGCTGCTTGTCTCTTTGTCTTTTCACATATGCTGATTCCTTCTACAGCTGTTTTTGCTTTTTGAGACATGGTTCACTAGGTCTGTAGCCTCATCTGGCTGGAACCCACCACATAAAGCAGGCTTACTGATAGATATATTTTCTTTCTCCCTTTCTCTCCCTCCCTCTTCCTTTTCTCTCTTCCTCTCTCTGTTACTCAGATATAGGCCAGATTCGATCAGATTAAAAGTAGATAAAGGCAGGTTTATTAGGAGGCAGCTCTCAGGTGGGTTGGCCAATTTCACAGGTAGAGGTCCATGAAGTCACACATTCAGGCTAAAGCAAGGGGATTTCATAGAGTTTAGGCAAGGAGTGATGACCTGCCAGCTAGGTGCTGGGATGGTGTCCATATTTGATCAGAATCTGAGCCCCTGGGTGGGCACTCTTGGTGGGTTGCCTAAAACAGGAAAATGTGATGACATATTAGCCCGGAGTTTTCTTTAAGTAGAGAGAGGGCGGGGATGCGGGAAGGAGTGTGGAGGGGGGGTGCAAGGGTGCGGGGTGGGGTGTGGGGTGTGCCCTGCTTGTGTAGGGGATGAGCAGAGGTTCCAGCCTAACACTTAAAACTCACAGAGATCTGTCTACCCCGGTAGGAGTAAAGGCATGTGACACCGTGCCCAACAATCTTTTACCTCTCACTCATTCTTTATCACTCAGTTTCCCCAGCATTTCTGTCACTGTAAGGCAGTGTGACTTTAACCTGCTTCCTTGGCTGGCCTATCAAGGCTGCGATTCCAAGAGTACTGGGTTCTCAGACTCTCACCATTTCTAGAATAGCTGCTGCTTAGTGGGCATCTGATAACTCCGGCTCCAGCCAAAAGCAGCAAGGAGGCACTGGTATCCTTCCTGTAACCAGCACAGCACTCCGGTATCCTTCACGTACCCAGCATAGCACGCGCTGTCCTTCAAGGTAGCAGAAGTATGGGTGCCAGATTTCACCCTGACTGCATGGGGTACTTTTTGAAAATACCAAAGCCCGCCGAGTGCCATCCTGCACACACCCCACCCCAGTGGCTCAGTCCACTGGTCTCAAGGGAGGCCAGGCTTTCGCCTTTTGTCTTTGTTCTCTTTTTGGGGGCGGGGGGGTATTTTTAACATTTCTTTTTCATTTCTTCACGGTCTTCTCCTGGAATCCACGGTGAGGCTCGCTGCCTCGGGCGAAGCTGGGGGCCACACGCATCTGCTGGGGAGGCCCACTGGTCTGCACACCCGGCTCTTCCGCTCGAGCGCAGGGCGGCGCCGCACTCTGCCCGCTGGCTCCTGGCAAGGCTGTGCGCGTGACTCGCGCTGTGCGCAGCGTCGCAGCCTGGGAGGTGGGCGCGCCCGCGGGTTTGGCGGGCCGAACCAACGCGCCTCGCGGAGGGGCCGCGCGAGGGCTGCCCAGAGCGGACCATCAGCACCACGCCTGCAGGGGGCGCCGGGCGTTACCAAAGCGCGGAGCCGAGGGGAGCGGAGGGGAGCGCCGGCGTGGGCTGCCACGCGACCCCTGGAGGCGCCGGGAGGCGCGAGACAACGCCGCCCGCGCGGAGAGACGCGGCCGAGGCGAGAAGCAAGGTAGGCGCGCCTCTCTCGAGGCTGCCGGGGTCCTGAACACCCACTGCCTCCACATTGCGAGGGGTCCCTCGGGACGGGGCCTCGGCCTGCCAACCCACCCTGCCCTTCGGCAGGCGCCCTGCCTGCCTGCCTGTCCTGCCCTCACGCCTCCCTTCTGCACCCTCTGGTCCCTGGCTCCGCTGCAGATCCTACTGTCCGGAGGTCCAAGGAACTCTCCAGAAACCCAGCACCAGCCAGCCCTTTGGGCATCATCCTAGGTCCATCCCCAACCGTCCCCTCAAACTGTCCCCCTTCCCCCGAGACGCCCGACCGGCTCGTGCCAGCCATCGCTGAACCCACATCTGTGTCCTCCCGGTGGGAGCACAGTTGCCTGTCATCTCAGGCAGTGACCTCAGTGGGTCCTCTGCGCCCGCCGTGCAGATCCCGGTTCCCAAGTTAGTCCTTGCCTAGCGCCAGTTTCATTCCTCCCTCATTCTCACCTACTTTTATCTGGGGGAAACCTTTACTTCTCCAGTGCCCCATTACTACCCTCACCTTCCTCAGAGGACAAGGTGATCCAGTTGTCACAGACTAGCTATGGATTCCCAAGGTGGCCCTGTGAACACCAAGAGGGCCACACACTCACTGCTCATTTGTTTCCCCAGTCCCCAGTACAGTGCCTGGCATGAATTAAAAACCTTATGGGCAGGTGAATGAATGAATGAATGAATGAGTCCAGTGCAGGGGCTGCAGGGCGGGATAGGTGTGTCTAGTTACATAAAGCAGGAAGGGGATGTCATTTGGGGGATTAGTTCAGTCTTTCGGCCTAGGAATATACAAAATCCATTCGTTCTACCAGTTTCATTTGCATTAGGATTTCTATATACCTGCTTGCTGTTTGTTTTGGGGTTTTTTGTTTGTTTGGTTGGTTGGTTTGGGTTTTTTTGTTTTTTTGTTTTTGTTTTTTGAAGGCAGTCTTAAGGCTGCAGAGATTCTTATTGGTTAGTTCCTTAGAGGTTACCCAGATTATCTTGAAAGAGCTTTGCCAGGGTTACAGCTCCTCTTCCTTGGAGACTAGCTAGATGCCTGCCCTGGAGACGAATTCTAGAGCCAGCCCTAGCCCTAAAGTCTGACTCTGTAGCTGGTGCTTCAGGCAGGCTGAAGGAGTGAAGGACTTTGGCTAGGGTCAGGGTTCAGGGACCTTTTTTTGGCCCAGGAAAGTAGGCAGTGTTACTGGATGGTGAAATAATGCTGGGAAAGGGTAGCCATTCATAAGCTAGGAAGTAGTGACTGCTCAGAACATTATTCTAGTGAGTTCCTTCCGGGGCTCTGTAGAACTTAAGCAGTGGTGTGGCTTCATGGGAAGAAGCCATCTAAACACTATAGCTGGTACCCCTTCCTGCTGCTTGGGGCACGTAAAGCTTTGATCCTTGCAGCTTTTCTCTGGTTTTTATTTGATGTTGAATGGCACTTTTGTTGTTGTTTGTTTGTTTTGTTTTGTTTGGCTGGGTCTCACTTTGTAACCCTGGCAAGCCTTGAACTCAGAGACATCCACCCACCTCTGCCTCCCAAGTGATAGAATTAAAGGTGTGGCTACCACACCCAATTTGACCATCTCTGTTTGAAGGTCAGCCATACTGTGGAGTATGTTTTTCCCTCATCTGTGTTTGCTTTGATTCTACTAACCTTTGACATGTCTTTGTAAAATTAAACTTTTTCACAGAAAATTTCTTTTTCCCAGAAACTCAGCATGGGGGTAGGGGGACTCCTGAGCCAAATTAAGCAATGTGACTTTTTACTTTCCTTTTGTGTAATCAGTGTATTTTTTTTTTAACAGAACTTCTACCTTTTCTGGCCTAGGCTCTGTGTGGATCTCAGTAACAGAACAGTCTAGATTATTGATTTTTTTCCTCCTCAATCCCAAAACTTCAGAGCACTGCCAGATAAGATTGTTGCCCAGTTAAATTTGAATTTCTGATAAACAACAGAGCCCTGTAATTTTACTTACTAAAACTATAGTTCATAGGGAGGCTTATGGGTTCTATTTTCCTCTCAGGCAGGGCTCGCTAGCAAATTTAGGACAATAACTCACCCTTGTCTTCCTGTCTGCCTGTTACTCATACACAATGACTGTGCATTCTGCAAAAAGTCACTTGACCAAGGAGGCCGTGCAGTCCATGCTAGGCTAAGGACAGGCTCTGGGAAATGCTCTGACTGCTCAGGGTTAAGGTCACCCAGAAGGTACCCAGGCCAACAGTGGTTTGCAATATTGTTCTTCCTATCCAGTGAGTCTGTCTTACATGTGAGCATCTTTTGGGTGGCCAGGTATTAACGCTGCTCTAAGACGCTGGCTTCGCGAATTGGGGTAGAGTGATGGATGGGAGAGTCTAACAAGAGTGTATGTGTATGGGTGGTTTGCCTGCACATGTTTGTGCACCAGATGTATGCAAGGAGCCCTTGTAGGCCAGAAGAGGGGTCTCATCCCCCTGGGGATAGAGTTACAGATGGTTGTGAGCCAGTGTGTGGTTGCTGAGAATTGAACTGAGGTCCTCTGGAAGAGCAACCTGTGCTCTTAATCACTAAGTCATCTCTTTAACCCCTTCTTTTTATCTTCTAAACCGACTGTGCACCAGTGAGACTCACTCCCCACTCCTCCACCTCTCATCTCTCATCTCTGGGCTCAGCATCCCACGTCTGCCTCTGGGTTTGACCACTGTGGGTGCCATGCATAAGTGGAATCATTTTTATCCCTTTGAAACTAGATTCTTTTATCTAACATAAAATGTTTTCAATTTTATCCAGGATGTAGCTCATATCAGAAATGTCCTCATAGTTCAGGCTGAATAACACTGTGTGTATGTGCACATGCGCACACACATGCAAACATGTGCATGCCACATTCCAATTGTCTATCTGTTGACATAATCTTGGGTTGCTTTCACTTTCTATCTGTTATGAATAATTCTGGAATGAAAATGAGTGTGCAGATGTGTTTGAGATTTGTTTGTTTGTTTGTTTTTGTTGTTGTTGTTTTTCGAGACAGGGTTTCTCTGTGTAGCCCTGGCTGTCCTGGAGCTCACTCTGTAGACCAGGCTGGCCTCGAACTCAGAAATCCGTCTGCCTCTGCCTCCCAAGTGCTGGGATTAAAGGCGTGCACTACCACTGCCCGGCTGTGTTTGAGATTCTTAAGTTTTGTGTTTTAGACCAAGAAACAAGTTACTGAGCTACAGGAGGGTTGTTGTTGTAGCTGTAGTTATTATTATTACTCCAAGAACAGGCATGGTTTCTCAAACACTGTTTCCTCACTCCCCTCTGTGTAAGGGGTCCACGTTTTCCATATCCTTGCCAACACTTGTGATCCTATAGGTTTTAAGTAGATATCCTTAGAAGTATAAAGTAATGTCATTGTAGGTCTTGTTTTGTTATTCTGTCTTCCAATGCCAGGGATCAAATTCAGAGCCTCAGGAACTCAAGGGTTCATTTGTGCTAATGCTCAGCCCTTTGTTCCACATTGACACAGGCCTACTGGGATTGCCCTTGGCCTCAGGGTGTAGTCGGAACAGGCCTTGAGCTAGTGATTCTCCTGCCTCAGCTTCTCAGGTAGCTGCTCTTGCTTTATTACATTTTCACACATCCACCACTGTAAGAAGTTCAAATTCTCCCCTTCCTCCCAGGCTCCCTCCTGAGGATTTGTTTGCACTCCACGGATGCTGAGCTGTGGGACCTGGTTTTGTACATTTACTGTCTGTAGCTCTTCTTTGGAGAATGTCTACTCACCCATTTTGTACTGGGTGATTTTCTGTGGCCGAATTACATGAGTTCTTTACATATTTAAACATTAACCTGCCAATCAGATAAGTGCTTTGTGACTGTTTGCTCTCACTCCTTGAGCTGGCTTTTCTTTCTTGAAGGCCTATTTTTTGTTTCTTTTAGACAAGGTCTGTTTAGCTCAGGCTGGCTTTGAACTCAGTGTACAGGTCTTTTATTTCTTTGACTAAGTTTATTCCTAAGTATTTTTTTCTTTTTGATGTTACTATGTACAGAATAATTTTCTTAATTTCCATTTGGTTTTTTATGGTTAGTATGTAGAAACAACTGACTTTTCCGTGTTAATTTTGTGTCCTGCAACTTTACATCGTTTGTTCTAACTGCTTTTTGTGGAATTTGGTGTTTTTTGTTTTTTTGTTTTCCCTGATTATGGGATCATTTCATCTGGGGATAAAGATAGTTTTACCTATTTTTTAATTTGGATATCATCTACTTAGTTATTCATTGGCCTCACTTCTTAGGCAAGGCTTCCTGGTAACTGTTGAATAAAGTTGGCAAAGTAGAATGTAGTTACTGAGGCCTCAGTTGACACCTAGAAAAAAACTGGTCCATTAATTAGCAGTAGAGAATTGTGGGTCTGGAGAGGTGGCCCAGCTATTAAGAATACTTGGTGCCCTGCCAGAGGACCAGAATTCCATTCCCAGCACCCATCAGTCACCTTACAACTTCCTGTCACTCTAGTTCCAGGAGACCCTGATGCTCTTTTTTTGGCCTCAATGAACACCTGCACACATGTGTGCATATATATACACACAGACACACTTACATACGTGTACTTTTTTTAATCTTTAAAAAACAGAATTGTCAAAGGAAAGTTACATTATAACCTATGTAGTCTAAATAGAACAAAAGTATGTAATATATTTTACAAGGATTTATATGCCAAAACAATTAAGGCTTTTTGCTTTCTCATATATATATGTTAAAGATTTATTTATTTTTATTTTATGTGCATAAAATCTTGCCTACATGTATATATGTGTGCTGCATGAATGCCTGGTGCCCCTGGGAAGCCAAAGGAGAGCATCAGTGTTATAAGTGGCCATGTTGCTGCTGGGAACCAGTTGCCAGCCGTGGAGATGAGGGGCGGAGGGGGGGAGTGATGAGTCTGCTTTTTGTAAATGTGTGAAATCCTCGATGAAGTGGGTAAAGGGTAAAATAAAGTCAGACCGGTCTGCTTTCTTGCTACAATGTAGTTATCCTGTGCACCAAAGGCTACATTCATTTCCTGTGGAGCTAACCCAAAAGGCTGCAGCTGGAATCGTATGAGTTGGCTGGCTGAGTATGTTCCTAGGGTCCTAGAATGTTTGTTGTTACTAGTTTTGAGACAAGGTCCACTATGTAGCGTGGGCCAGCCTCAAACTCAGGATTTTTTGCTTCAACTGCTTAAATTGCTAGGTGTACAGCATGTGTCAGGCTCTGGAAAGCTGTCTGTTGTTCCCACGGAGTCTTGGTTCCAACTAGCAGGAAGTTAAGAGACATGGTTGGGTTGGAAGCCTACAACCTTGAGTGAGCTACACAGCTGTGCAGCAGTGGTTTGAGAGAAATGTTACCAAGTACTTACTGCATACACACAGTCCCAAATTCCTAGGAAACCTGAAATCAGTGAGCTGCACAGAGCTGGCTGAACTGTAGATCCTTTCCTCCTTTTCACTCTAAGGCCTAAACTCAGTTGTTAACTTGTTTTATTTAGGCCCAAGTTAAAAAATGTTTTTCTAGTCATACTTTCGCAATATGACAACTTTGGGTTTGGAATAAATACATATACAGTTTAAATATATGTGTGCACATAGATACTGAACGCTGGAGGGCCCAGCACCTGACATCTTTGAGGTTTGGAATAAATACATATGTAGTTTAAATATATGTGTGCACATAGATACTGAACGCTGGAGGGCTCTTGATTAGAGGTATCTTCCTCAAATTTTACCGAGATATATGCTTTCAAATTTTAAGATGGAAAAAAAAAAAATTCCACCTGCATCACTCCTGAAATTCCTGTTGGGAAGTCTAGCATAAGGCCCAGGTGCTTACATACCTAAAAATATTCTTAGGGAAGGGGGCTGGAGAGAGGGCTCAGCAGGTAAGAGCTCTGGCTGCTCTTCCAGAGAATGTGGGTTTGGTTCCCAACACCCATGTTGTGGTTAACAACCATTTGAAACGCTAGCTCCAGGGGATCTGAAGCATTCTTCTAGCCTCTGCTGACGTTGCATGCGCGTGGTGCGTGGACGTAAAAACACCCATATAAATAAAAATAAAGCTATTTTGTTTTGTTTTTCCAGATAGGGTTTCTCTGTGCACCCCTGGCTGTCCTGGAACTCACTCTGTAGATCAGGCTGGCCTCGAACTCAGAGATCCACCTGCCTGTACCTCCTGAGTGCTGGGATTAAAGGTGTAAGCTTCACTGCCCAGCTAAAAACAAATCTTTTTTTAAAAAAATCCATTGGTAGGACACTGCCTGGCTTAAAATAATTGAAAAAGACAAAATAGGAAGGGCCGATCGTGTGGGTTCACAGACCACTCTGGGAAGTGCTGTTATTCCAACTGTAATCTCAACTCCTTACCCTGAAGATCTCAGCTCCGATCAGTGTAAGGGGCTTTCTTGTTTTGTTTTACTGTTACTGTTTTGTTTTGTCTTGTCTTGTTTTGTTTGACACATGGTCTTACTGTGTAACTCTAGCTGACCTGGAACTCAGTATGTAGACTAGGCTGGCCCTGAACTTGCAGAGATCCACCTCTACTTCCTCCCAAGTACTGGCATCAAAGGCGTGTGTCACTACACCCAGCTAAAACAAAAATCTAAGAAAAGCTATGTGGAATGGGGAGATGGCTCAACTGCTAAGATCACTGGCTGCTCTCTCAGAAGACCCAGGCTCAGTTCCCAGCACCTAAGTAACATCTCACAGCCACCTGTAATCCCAGCTCCAGGGGACCTGACACCCTCTTCTGGCCTCCAGGTGCCATGAAGATGTACTCAACATACATGGTACACATGCGTACATACATGGTGCAGTGCATACATACATACATATATGGTACACATGCATACATACATGGTGCAAATGCATACATACATGGTGCACATGCGTACATACATACATGCTGCACATATATACATGCAGGTAAAATGTTCATACACATATTTTTTTTTTTTTAATTTTTGAGGCACAGTCTCACTATTTAGCCATAGGTAGTCCGGAACTCATATGTAGACCGGGCTAGCTTTGAACTTACAGAGAGATCTATGTGCCTCTTCCTCCAAGTGCTGAGATTAAAGATGTGTTATGCCTGGACATAATGGCAGGAATGGAGTCTCTGAACCCAAAGTCTTTCAAATGCCTCGGAAGAGCTTACTCTCTTACAGGTTTTGAAATTCTAAATTTATTTTTAAAATGATTGAGGGGCTAGAGAGATGGCTCAGTGGTTAGGAGCACTGGCTGCTCGCCCAGAGGACCCAGGATCAACTTCCAGCACCCATGCGGTGGTGCTTCACAACTATCTGTAACTCCAGCACCACAGAATCTGACGCTCCTTTCTGGCCTCTGAGTACCAGGCACACACATGGTGCACAGACATACATGCAGGGAAAACACAGAAAATAACAATGTTTTAAATGTTTACATGGTTGAAGTTCAAGCTTAGATTATAGTTATTGAGGAATGTCTTAAATACTCACATTAACAAATTGTTTTCATGCAAAAGTTCCTGGAACATTTGTGAATGTCCTGAGGCAGGAAAATGATTGGGATTTCAGAAGAGATATCATGTTGTGGCTGAAGTAACCCTCATGTTTGCTATCCTAGAGTTCACTGAGATACTGGGACAAACAATATCAGAGAGGTAACAGGAAATGAGACCAGACAGTCGATGATTCAAGAGTTTATGGAAGGCACATGTCAACAGCACTTAGGAGGCTGAGGCTGGAGGATCATGAGTTCAAAACCAGTCTGGACTATAGAGGACATTTGAGGCCAGTCCTGCCTCTAGGACCAGATTCTGTCTCAAAGAAGTGGGAAGGGAGATTTAAGTATCAAAAGAAAAATTAGATACATAGAAACATCGTGAATACCTAGTCGGTGCCACCTGCATCATGGGATAGTGTGCATGTCCATTTGGGGTCGGCAGATTTAGTTTAATAAACAGTAAGCTTAATGATGAAGTCACGTAGCAGTAGTTTCTGATGAAAAGCAGCAGTCCCCAGCTACTGCGTGCTGCCCTGCCCTGCCCTCCAGTGACACTGCTGTTCTGTGTCTGTTGCAGTTTTCTTTCTGACAGGGCCTCGCTATGGAATCCTGGCTGGCCTGAATTTGTTTTGTAAACCAAGCTTGTCTCAAAGTCATGAACGTCCGGCCTCTGCCTCACAAGTGCTAGGACTGCAGGCATATGCCACAGCACGGACACCCTCTGTCCGTCCTTATCCCATCTTATGTCCTGTCCTCTGGCTGTTTCTACCAGGATCACCAGTGGACTCTAGGTCATGTGCCACCATGCCAGAGAGTAACTACAGCTGACAGGTCCCCTCGCTGTTTCACCAGCTATGTCCCCATTTCTAAGTGATACATTTATTTATTCCTTCTTTCATGAATTCATTATGTAGCCCAGGCCACAGTAGTTCTGCTTCCTTCTGGGCACTGAGATTACAGCATGGACCCTGGCTGTGTGTGTGTGTGTGTGTGTGTGTGTGCGCGCGCCTGCCTCTGAGCAGAGCCTGTATGTAGCCCAGGCTGACTTAGAACTCACTGTTCACCATGTATCAGATCTCAAACAACTTTAAGTTCATTTTAACTTTCTAGCCTAGAAAGCAAAACCTTAGCATTTATAACCTACCTTCTTCCCAAGTCCCAGTTAAATTAATATCTTGCATTTACTGTGAGACTTGGTGGTCTGTGAACACTCATTATTACTGTGTACTTTATTGTGTAACTTTTAGTACTTTCTGTCTCTTTTTTCCCCCTCTTAATTTTCTATCTGATTTGTTCCTGATTCACCTTATAGTGTCATTTTCTAAATGGTCAGACATATTTCTTCCTCCTCTGCCTAGAGTCTTCTCAGCCTTTACCTGTTTAAATTCCTTTCAGGCCTCGGCTTAAGCATCCTCCTGTTCCTTCTGGACCAGACCCTGTGCCTACTCCTTTATGTAGTTTATATTTGTGTGTGATTGGCGCTCGCTGTCCTCTACAGCTGTGGTTCTCAGCCTCCCTAATGCTGTGATCTTTCATACAGCTCCTCATGTGTGCTGACCCCAGCCACACATAATTGTCATTGCTACTTCATAACTGTAATTTTGCTACTGTTACAGATCATAATATAAATATCTATATTTTTCAATGGTCTTAGGTGACCCCTGTGAAAGGGTCATTCAACCCGAAGGGAGTCTCGACCCACAGGTTGAGAACCACTGCTCTATAAGACTATAAACAGTTATCTTTTGCAAGAATTGTTGAGATTTGAGGGAGTCCTAAATTAAAGCATTGATAAATAAGAGTTTTCTTCTTCTTCTTCTTTTTCTTCCTCCTCTTCTTCCACCTTCTTCTGAGATGGGGCCTCTCTATGTAGCCCTAGTAACCCAGAACTTAGACCAGGCTAGCCTCAAACTTGCAGAGCTCCACTTGCCTCTCTTCCTTGTGAGTGCTGAGATTAAAGGCATGTGTCACCACCCCCAGCAAGAGCTGTGCTGTGGGGTTATGGAGGATTGTGTGCTGTTCTGTGTGGAAATAGCAGATCTTTAAGGAGAAGCTTGCCAGCCCATGGGCTTGTGTGGCGGACTCACTGTGTTCTGTTGACAGTGGGGATTCAGGTGGCCATGTGCCTAGCAGTGTTTATTGGATGAGGAGTTCTTGATCTGCAGATAGCCTCAAATTCACTGTACCTCTCTTTCTCTGTGTTCTCTTGGGATGCCTCCCATGAGAGAGTCACTTCACGGTTTACAGAGGAACAAAGAACAGACTTGTGAAGAAAGGTCAAAGAGTGTGGCGCAGTCACCTCCTGAGCAGAAAACAGTGGCCATGATCAGGACATGGCCCCCTGCTCTCATTTAGTATCAAAGACAGAGGCAGAAGCTTGGATTCGAGCTAAGGAGATTCCTCATCTACATTTCTGATACTTGTAATTTACGGAGCCCTGGCTAAATCCGCCACTGTCTTTGACACCATACACCTTTCTTCTAACTCTTCCTTCCACCTGTAAGAAAGGTATTCGTATCTCCACCATAAAAATGAAATAGATGGATGGCTTGGTGGTTAAGAGCACTTGCTGTTCTTAAAGAGGACCTGGGTTTGGTTCCCTGCTCCCATATGGTGGCTCACAGTCATCTGTAACTCCAGTTACAGGGCATCTGATGCCCCTCTTCTGGCCTCCAGTGCTACCAGACACTCGTTGTGGTGCCCAGACACACATGTAGGTAAAACCCCCATGTACATAAAATCTTATAAATAAATAAATCTCAAATTTTAAATAATTTGATACTGAGAAAGATCATATCACTTGCCTAGTATTATGGAATTTGTCCTTTATATAGAATTGAAACCAGACATGGTGGTACACAACTGTAATTGCAGCTGCTCAGGAGACAGAGGCAGGAGGATCACAGTTTCTATTCAGCTTCATCTATATAGCAACAACCTGTCTTAAGAAAAAGTAAAAATGGCCGGATGTGGTAGTACATGCCTTTAATCCCAGTACTTGGGAGGTAGAGGCAGGTGGAGTTTGAGGCCAGCCTGGTCTACAGAGTTTCAGGATAGCCAGAGCTACAGAGAGAAGTCCTATCTCAAAAATAATGAACAAATGAATGAGCAAAAGAACGAAAGAACAAAAGAAAGAAATATTAAAAACTAGAATAGTACACTGTCTTAGTCAGGGTTTCTACTCCTGCACACACATCATGACCAAGAAGCAGGTTGGGGAGGAAAGGGTGTATTGAGCTTACACTTCCACACTGCTGTTCATCACTAAAGGAAGCAGGGCAGGAAGCGGGAGCTGATGCAGAGCCATGGAGGGATGTTGCTTACTGGCTTGCTCAGCTTGCTCTCTTATAGAACCCAAGACTACCAGCCCAGAGATGGCACCACCCACAAGGGGCCCTCCCCCCTTGATCACTCATTGAGAAAATGACTTACAGCTGGATCTCATGGAGGCATCTTCTCAAGGGAGGCTCCTTTCTCTGTGATAACTCCAGCTTGTGTCACATTGACACACAAAACCAGCCAGTACATATACCCATTCTTCGTCGCTGTCTACATTAATCACGAAGAAATAAAAACAAATGGCCTGAAGTTGTAATGGGCAACCAGTGGTTTGTTTGTGTGACTTCTTGTGCCTTAAGTATGAATGTGAAATATAAACAGGGGTAAACTCCAGGAAAAGCCATGAGTCAAAGCAGACCTCAACTAGGGTTAGGTTTTTTATCTCCTCTAGCAGTTTCTGTCACTAGTACAAGGTAAGCAGACTCGAATTTAAAAAGATGGTTTTATCTCCTCTAGCAATTTCTGTCACTAGTACAAGGTAAGCAGACTCGAATTTAAAAAGATGGGGTCAGGGGCTGGAGAAGTGGCTCAGTGGTTAAGAGCACTCACTGCTCTTCCAGAGGTCCTGAGTTCAATTCCCAGCAACCACATGGTGGCTCACAACCATCTGTAATGGGATCTGATGCCCTCTTCTGGTGTGTCTGAAGACAGCTACAGTGTGCTCATACACATTAAATAAATAAATAATTCTTAAAAAAATATGTTGGAGCTGGAGAGATGGCTCAGTGTTCAGAAGTACTGGCTACTCTTCAAGAGGACCCAGGTTTAATTCCCATGCACCCAATGGCAGCTCACAGCTGTCTATAACTCTAGTTCCAGGGCTTCCAACGTCCTCACATAAGACATACAGGCAGGCAAAACACCAATGCACAGAAAATAAAAATTTTAAGGGGGGCGAAGGGGGGTTAGCTGGAGCTGGTGAGACGGCTCAGTAGATAAAGGCTCTTGCTGCCAAACTCACAGCCTGAGTTGTCAGTTGCCAGGGATTGAACTCTCTGGAACCCACTTGTTGGAAGGAGAGATTTAATTCCTGAAAGTTGCCCTCTGACCTCCATAAGCAATCTGTAACATACCCTATACCCCAAAATAAATGTATTTTTAAAAGCATGCTAGTTAGCTGATGGGCAAAAATGAGTGTGTGTGTGTGTGTGTGTGTGTGTACACATGTATATTAAAGATTTATTTATGGTAATTATATGTTAAGAGTACTTGGTTACATCATGTAAGTATGTACATGCGTGGTTGCCAATAGAACCCAGAAGAGGACATCCTGGAACTGGAGTTATGGATGGTTGTGAGCCGCCATGTCAGTGCTAGGAACACACCCAGGTCCTCTATAGCAAGTGATTTAACCACTGAGCAACCTCTCCAGCCCACTTTATATTTGTGCTGTTCATTACTGAGAATTCAACCCAACAACTTAAACAAGTTGGGCAAGACCTCTCTCTCTGAATTCATTCCCAGTGACTCTTATGATTTAACTCTTTGGAATGCAGTCATTCCTGAGGCCTAAATGGTAATTTGCATATTCATGTTTCAGTAGGGGCTGTGCTAGGTAGGCATGCATGCTGCTGCTTAGCTACATTGGCAGCCCAGCCTGGATAGCCATGCCAGAAGCAGGAAGGATGTCTATGTACTTGCTGGGTCCCAGTTGCAGTGCTGCTGGGTTGGGCTGTTGGATCCCCAAGATCCCACCTCTTTTGGAGTGGGCACTGAAGGCCTGACACCAGTGGACTTTGTTTTGGCAAAGGGGCTTGTCCTTGTTGTGAGGTTTGTCTGTAAGCGGATTATGCAATATTCTGTCCCCACATGAACCTGGTGGGGCTGCGGTTGGCAGTGGGGGTGAAGAGTCATGTTTCCCATGCCAAAACCTCCCTACCTCTAGAGATGGCCCCAGTATAGGTTAACCAAGCAGGAAATGCCCAGCCCTTCCTTGAAATTCTAAACAGTCTGAAGGGTCTTTCAGCTAAAGTTAGAATTGCGTCCAGCAAGGACAGCGGCCTTATGTAACTTCATAGACTGCCCTCCTTCCCCCTGCCCTTTTAAGGGAAAAAAACCAAAATGTTCCTCGACCAGTGCTGGACTTTCTGCCACGCATCCTGCATTCTTTTCCTCACTATTCAGCAGCTTGAACAGCTAACGGCAGAATCGGAAACTGTGAGGTTAAAGGGTGAGGTAGGAAGAGGGCGGAAGGAGGAAGGGACATGGAGCATGCTGCTCTGGCTCTCACGCTGCAGCTCCAGTGTGGAAGTGGTCCCTGGGATACTTCCAGAAGTCAGCTGGTCTTTCCACGTCAGCATTCTCACACCCCAGCAAGGAAAACCAGAATCAGACAGTAAACTGTCTACACTTCTGATAGCTGCAGTCCAGTCCAGAGAAAGACATCCTTCCAGTGTAGAGAGAGAGGTCTAGCCCAACATATATAAGGTCAGGACACATTCTAAGCATCTGCCCGGTGTCAGGCTCTAGGCGAGGTTAAGTAGCTACAAAGATGAAGATGCTTGCAACCAAAGAGGGGAGGAAACAGTGTAGAGCATTGTTAAGATGGCTTATAACCCTTAGGGCCATATGTATGCTCAAAGTTTTATTTCTGTTGTAAGGATGATCACCAGGGCTGTGTTTATCTGTGAACCATTGTGCTAATCAAGGATTAACAAAGCTATAGAAAAATCTAAAGGATTCGTGGGCAGTTATCTAGACAACTGCAGAGCAGTTTCTAGATAGCACAGAGGTGGTAGAAACCACAGGGCAAAGGGTGAGGCTGAAGAGATTGTGAAGGGTCAAGTATACCTTGAGAAGTTTGGATTTTGCAAAAACCTTTACATGTACATAATTGTACAATTTACAAGGCACAGTATGGTCAGAGTAATTGACATACCTGACACCTTAAACATTTGCCTAAGTCCTTTCTGATAGTCATTTTGAAATATCCAGTCAGTTATTCTGTTAAGAGTTTTGACGCAAGAGAGTAATGTAATAGACGTCATTTTAAAAGGATGACTCAAGGTTTCAGGTTAGACGTTGTAAAGATTCAGACAAGCGACCATGATAGTGGCAGTAAAGATGGAGAACGGTGGACAGGATCAGACAGACTTGATTCTTGAGATGTGATCAGACATCTAAAGTAGAATATGTATTAGTAACAGAAACCCAAACTGTGCGACTTTGACAAGATGAAGAGTTTACATCTACACAGCAGCTGCAAAAGTCCAGTCCTGGCCTGGGAGGCATTCCATAGCCGCTCACCATCCTGGCCCCAGCAGGGTTCTGTGCTGCTTTCCCCGGGCCATCTGTATAGCCCTAGATGGTAGCTGTACTCATCACATCTGCTTTACTACAGAGAGGAAGGATGCATCCCATTCATCATACAGAGACTGCCCCAAAGGCTGCACACTTCCTCCACAAGCATGCTCAGGGCTGCAGGGGAAGTGGGAGCACAGAATTTAACCCGGACAACATTGTATTCAGCCAGGTTACCAGAGCTACGAAAGAGTAAGGATGAATGTAGCCCAGCTAGAAATCTGGGTTTTGGGAAGGTAGGAGATTAATTCAGTTCAACCCAAAGTGTCTACAGAATAGCAGAGTTGACACCAAGCTCTCGAAGAGACTTCTTTAGCCAAGAGGCAAAGGTGAATATATTTACATTTTAGTCTTCTGAAATGTGAGTTCAAATAAGCCACCAGGTTAAATGTGAATAGAACCGTATTGATTTGAGGTCAGTCACTACTATAGGAGGTTGCCATGCTTGTGATTTTTAATATCTTGTCATTTGTCATGTTATTGCAAAGGGCAAACCAACAGACTGCTGCTATTTTACAACAAAATCTAAACAAGTCTCAAGGCATTTACTTAGCATTCCTGTCTTCGAGGATTTGAGCTGCGTATTAGCACGCTGAGGACAGACCTTTGGAGTGAGTCAGACCAGAGCTCCAAGCCCAACTCTGTTCCTTCCAGTTCTGAGACCGTGGATAAACTTAATCCCAGACAGTGTGGGTTTCCTCAGCTCAAAGTAGGGCTAGAATATCTACTCGTCATAGTTATTGTGACGATTAGAAATATGTTTATGACCAACACATTGGGTCGAGTAGCTAGTAAGTCACGGGAAATACTGTAAGGATTGACTATCTAGCTGTCAGACATTTCTTTCTTTGCAGTACACAGTACCTGGGGAGATAAAATTCCAGAGATTCAAAACCACTTCCACATCATTCATAGGCTGCTTCTATAGCAGTTGGGTTCCTGTTTGCAATGTCTGGAACTCTTTGTGATAGTGCTCACATTCAGGCAGTCCTGTCTCTGCTCAGAAGGACCTGAGCCCATCGAACCCCTCTTCCTGCCCCGAGGGGAGAGATAAGTCCCTGAGGACCTGAAAACTGGGAGCGGAGGGGAAGGCCCTGCAGGAGCACAGGTGGTGGTACTAGGTACACAGAGAGGTGGTCTAGGTTCCTTCTGAACTCTAGAAGGTAACGCAGAACATCTGCTGTCAGCCATGTAGGAAGAGGAAGGAAAGGTTCTCAGCACACCCAGCACAGGCAGAATTCCTGGATACACACCTTACATAATGAGGCCTTCAGGAACTAAAACAACATACGTACATATGTATATATACATACATGCATGCATGTTTACATATGTTTATACATCCATATATACATATGTATGTTCATAACATACGTGCATACTCACTGTAGACCTGGGGTCAGCAAATTATACTCCAACCATGGTGGTTTTGCTATGCTTGTGCTAAGAGTAATTTTTACTTCTTTTTGTTTTGTTTTTTAGCTTTGTCAAAACAGAGTTTCTTTGGGTAGCCCTGGCTGTCCTACTCTGTAGACTAGGCTGGCCTCTAACTCACAGAGATCCATCTGCCTCTGCCCCTGTCTTCCAAGTACTGGTATTAAAGGCATGGTGATTTTTACATTTTTAAATGGTTGTACATTTCAAACTTTCTGACAGTAAAATTCAGATGTTCTTACCAAAAACAAAGATTAAGTATTTGGGGTGATATTAATTTATTTGATCTACTTATTCCACATTGCATTCATAAATCATGACATCACTTTGAGCCCATAAGTATATGATTATAAATGGTCAATTTATATTAAACATTTATATTAAAATGTTTTTAAGAAAGAAAAACCCAGGAGTGCATTGCATAACTATATTACCTGTAGAGACCAAATATCTGCTCTCTGGCCCTTTCTGGATTGAGTTTGCTGGTCCCTAGGGCCCCTTCTCCAAAGGCAGGTGGGTATCATTAGAACTGGCAAGAGAGGTTCACACGTCTGTTTTGAATCTCAGAGAAGGCAGTGGCAGTAAAAGCGCATCCGTATCAATGAAAAATAGATTTTTTTTTCTGTCTCTAAGAGTTGTAGAGACCCGGCCAGCTGAAGAGTTACAGGACAGAATGAGCAAAGGCTTGTGCTGGGCTTAGGGTACAGTACTGCCTTTGTTCCAACTGTCAGTGTTGCTTTCTGGGGCCTTTTAAACTAAGGCCAGTGAGTCCTGCTGCCAAATGTACATCTAGTGGAGCATTAGCCTCAAACCAGTGACCTGGGTCACCGCAATCAAGAGAGTTAGGTTTGCTACTCCTCGGTAGAGCAAGGGGGTGCGTTCCCTGCTGCTTTCCTGTTTCTACCTTCTTTCTTACACATTGGTGAAATCACTGCCTTCATTGCTAAGCAGATTCTTAACTATTCACCTGAGTCTCAAGCCCACTCTTCAGTATGGCCACTGCCCTAGGAGAGGGAGAAGCCTAGGAGGAAGCCAGGTGCTCTATCTGACTGCATGAATAATTACAGTTCTCAAATACTTTGGTTCAAATACTTTAGTTCATAGCATTTACACTTCCTGATATATTTTTTTCAAATCTTGTTCTTGCTTCACACCAGAAGATAACTACAAGTAGAGCTTTTTCCAGATGGCAAACCTGGAGCTTGTGAGGACAGGTACCTGCCCCATGTGACCCGACACATCAGAGGCAACAGCGAGAATGAAAGCAGTGTTCCTCTCCGCAGGCAGCCTGCCATGATCCTGGGCACACTAGCTTCCAGAGGGAGCTGAGGGCTCAGACGCCTCTATCATCGGCCATCAAATCTGGTTGTCTCTGGGGCTTCGTCGTTGTGTTGGTGATCAGGAAGATGTGCCTTGAGTGTCCAAAAAGAGTGTATTGACTGAGTTCCCACCCTGGCTCCTGAAGGCAGCTGGTGTCACTGAAGTAGCTGAGTCAAGCCGAGCCGGGAGGTGAAGGAGCCATGGTTCCTAGGTGCTTGTCTGATGTTTTGCACCTCAGCATTCCTACCTGACATGTGGCACATTTTTATCATTCTCCAACAGTCTACTATGCGATGAGTAGCTTCATTAGGCAAGTCTATAGCTATTTACATGAGCCGGCCAGCTGTCTGCTTCCTGTCAGCCCGGTGGGGCAGGGAGAGAGCTGTCAGGAGCTGACTGGAAGGGAGGGGATGGAAACAGCCTGAGGGCTCGGCTCCACTTGCTGTAGTCAGCATATATACGGTTACTGGGACCCTGCTCTATAGGCCTTTGGGAAGAGGTGACGTGGGCGCTGGCTTCTGGCCAGACAGCTGGTTTCTTGGTGACTCTAGCTTGTTGTGTGCTGTAGGAGCACAGCCCTGCTGGCACAAATGTCTAAGAAATCTGATGTTCCTGTTGGAAACCATGCAGATCAGAGGAGGACACTCTCAGCCTGTTCTTTGTCTCTGTTCCCTATAATATTCTCCCCAGCGTTCCTTTTCTTCCCCTCCGTGAGCGCACACGGCACTGGCCTGTGACTTGTGACAAGGTCACGCTTGGCAATGTTGAGTGGAGATCTTCCCTTTGTTCCGATCACTTCGATGCAACCAGCTTTCTTTCGTTTGCATGCGTGCGCGTGTGCGTGTGTGTGCATATGTCCTGACCAAGACAACCCATTAGCTCTTCCTGACCTAGGGGAGTGCTCTGGGCAGCAGCTTTCAATTTGAGGTCCATGCTATCCCACAGACTTGGGACGCCTGTGTACATGACATCTGCTTGTTCCACTTACCTGTCTGCTAATGCAGAACTGTTTTCCACAAAGCTAGCTTCCTCCAGAACTCAACTTAGCAACCTGAAGAAGCCTGAGGCCACTCCTAGAGTAGGAAGCTGCCCTACATTTGGCCAGTAACCAGTAGAACTTGATACTGACGCCGCAGTGTAAAAATAAACACCAAGTACACTTCTGTCTTAATCCACACCATCAGAGCTGCTATTATTAGTCTCTAGGCTGAGGAGGCGGCTGTGATGGGCATACAACAGCCTGGATAGACATCTACCATCTTGGGATCAGACAGCTCCTCCCCCTTGGCCAAGCTGAGGGGGACTCAGCGCATGAGAAGTACTTCAGTCTGGGGACATGTGTTTTAGCAGGTAACACTACAGATAGAGTGTTTGCTCTGGGAGGTGGTTGGAGACTCTGAGGAAGCCTACCATGTAGATGTGATGAACATAGGATCATGTCTTAGTGCAGGAGGAAAAAGAAGGGACATGACTGTCCTTCCATCTCCCTTGACTCTGTTTTTGGTTTTTGAGACAGTGTCTCTCAGTGTAGACAGGCCTGGAACTTGTTGTGTAGCTGAGGACGGTCTGCCTTTCTGTAGTGCTAGGGTTGCAAGTGGGCATCACCATGCCAGCTTATTCCTCTGGCTGCTAGATGATTTGCCCACAGATTCCTTAGGACTAAAGGCCTCAGATTTTTCTGGAAACTGGGAAAAGAGAAAAGAAACAACCACAGTAGTCATCTGCCACAGACAGAAGAATAGTAGTGACGTATTGCTGAGCACTTAGGTCAGGTGTGACAAGTGCTCTTTGCTTTAGTTCTTCTTCAAGCCTCTGAGGGAACATCACAGCAGTTTACAGTCCGATGGTGGGTGCGGTTGACCGATTTCCTAGAGTCCAGTGGCTGGCAAGCCGTGTGTCAGATTGGAACCTAGGCCTATCGTTAGAGCAACTCCTTGCTCTGCACTACAGAACCTCTTGAATGCTCAGGACAGAGCCCGATAAGTGAATGAAAACAAAACTTAGGCTAACCTTGGTCTTGTAACTAAAGCAGATACCATTGTCGTGTCTTTGCTGATCCTACAAAGGTCATCCCTGGTGTTCTCCCCCAAGCACAGAGAGCTGAACTCTGGAAGCTGGTGCCATCCAAACTCTACTGGAAAAACAATGCACATCCCAGAAAGTCCCAGAGCCCCTGTCCCCACTGCTGAGAATATGGCCAGACTGGAACTTGGTTCCCTAGGGCAGTGAGCCTGAGATGGCAGTCACACTTGGGGGGTGAGGGGGGAGGTTGGGCAGGCTAAAGGGGGTAGGGGGAGGTGTACTTGGAGATTTCCTTGAAAGGCATCAAGGTTTCCCTCTGCTCTCTCTCCCACCTCCCCCACGCTGGTCCCACAAATGGTGTTTGTAATTCAATCTAGATTCCTCTCATAGCCCCTTCTCTGTGCACGTGTGCCCATTTATTTACAGCTCTGGACAAACTGATTGGCTAGCCGTTTGGCCTGAATGCTTCGGTCCACTGTCTGTGAGGAGGGGGAGCAGAGAGCACTGTGACTTGGCTTTCCAGAGCCCAGGATACAAAGGGCACTGCCAAGGGATTAACAAGGTGTTGACCACACTGGACAGTCAGAAGCAGCTCGGGGCCTTATTTGATCTGGCTGCTTTACTCTCCTGCAAATTAGTGCTTAAGAACTTTCTCCAAGCAAAGCAGGCCACTCTGGGCTTCAGCTCCCCCCATTCCTGTCTCTAGGAGGTTTCTTGCCTCCTGACTTCTCCTGCTTCTGGCATTGGAGACTTTACCCTGAGGCCTTGTTGACTGCTCTTTTCTCCACGCCTCATCTGAAGAGCTCAGTCTGTCAAGGTAGGACTTGAATCTTGCCAGTTTTCCCGATGTTCTCCCTTCCCTTTAACCTATGCTTTGAAGAAAGAGGATTTGCACCAGATTCTCAGTCTCTAGAGACATCACTGTGACATTAGAGAGTAAGGAATGCATGTCTGCATATTCCTGCATGCTGAGATGCTGAGGCCCGAACATGCCTGTTTACTAACCTTGCCTGGGAACCTTCCCTGGATTCAGGATTTGGATTTGGTTTACTTTAAATTATCCTGAAAGGGACCATAAGAATGACCAGGTGCTAACAGTTGAGCTAAGGAAGGGTAATGGGCTGATGGAGAAAGCCATACACACTGGCTAGATTGGTAGAAAAGACTGATTTTCTAGCTAAAAAAAAAAAAAAAATCCCTTCCCTGCAACAAGAGACTCAGGCGCAAAGATAAGGTTATTATTGGGTTTTTATGAAATAAAGAAAATCAACTCTTGGTCAGCACCCACCAGTGGTTTGTTCTTTTCCTGGGTGTAATTGCACAGGGTGTAATTGCTGCAGTCTCCATTCATTGATTGGGACCTTGGGAGCTCTAGTCACTGTAGAGACTAAGAGACTTGGAACCAACCTGCATGAGTTCTGCCGTGGGTTCTGTCGGAGACGTTTTAAAGCTGCCTGTACATTGTTGGTTCATAAAGGAGCAGATAGACTTGGGGAAAAGAAGGTATTATCCACACCAGGTTGTCCTGTTCTGTTACAGAGCCAGGCCTTTTGTAGAGTGACTTTTAGAGGTGGCAACATACACTAGAAGCCCAAAGCAGAGCAAGCTCTGTGCTTCGAAAGAGGACTACTCTGTATTAGGGAGGCCTAATAAGGAAGCAGCTGGTGTGTCTAGGACAACCCTTCCAGAACACTCCCAGCATTCTGGCCAGCCTTGTTTAGAATCCAAAATAACCTGAAACCAGTTAGGAACAGTAAGTGTCCTTGTCAGCTAAGAGCAGCTAGCTACACTCTGCCCAGAGGGAAGCCAGACGACCTTGGGGCGGTGGCTACCATTCCATTTGTAAAAGCAGACTCCTGAGGTCATGGCCAGGTGTGCTCAGACATCTGGCTGCTTGTTTATTCTCCTTGTAACCCAGTCAACTACAGCTATGGTTCTTAAATCTGCAGATTCTTTGAGCGTGTTTCATGTAGGAAAGTTGGCACCTTCATCTAATCTCACGGCCTCTGAGGACACAGAACCTCACAGCCAGGGAAGGTGGTTCTTTTATAAACAATTGATTCAGGAGCCACAAGGAAAGAGTTTCTTGTTTTGAATATTTTTGTATGTGTTTGTATGTACATATGTGGAAGAATGCGTGTGGAGCCCAGAGATCTGTCTCGGGTGTGTTCCTCATTCAGGATGAGGTGAAGAGCTGATAGTTTTGAGGCAAGGTTTCCACTGAACCTGGAAGTTAGACTGTCCAGCAAGCCTCAGGGATCCTCCTCGTTCCCTGGCTCAGGGATTACAGGCATACTGTTTGGCCTTTCCCATAAATGTGTGGATCTGAATCTGGGCCCTCAGGCTCACAGGACACTGACTGGGGGTCTCGTGGCCCCCAGAGACGACTTATTCCTAAGTCCCAACAAACCATGTTCAGTCCTAACTTTTCCTTTGACCAGATGTTTCTGGAATTTTTCTCTTTAAGGAGTATAATCCCTTTGAGTTACAGTCAGAGTCCCCACAGTCGGGAAAGAGAGTAGTTGGTTAACAGAGGGTTTAGCATCCCACCTTCAACCGGTGCAGATAAGTTTGGTGCATTGGGCTGGGAAAAAAAAAATTGAAACCCATGTTCTAACTCTGGTATCACTTCCCCAAACATGGCGCTGCCCTGCCCACCACAGAGCCATATTGGCAATGATCTTAATAAAACTGTGAGACTCTTATCTTAGATTATGATTCCAGAACATCCCACAGTGCCTTGTACATAACAGGAGTCATGTCGATGCTCACAGTGTGATCTTGAAGATGGTTTGCTTGGTAGAGTACTAGCCCTGTGAGCATGAGGAACTAAGTTCAGTCCTTTAGCACCTATGTAAGAGCTGGACCCAGTGGCATGCCTGTAACCCGGTAAGTGGGAATGGCAGAAACAGGCAGGTCACTGTGGCTTGCTGACTGGCTAGTTTTGTTGGAGTTGGTGACACATGAGCGTGCACCCACCAAACCCTGCACACAAACGCACATGCATACAGCATCCACACAGAGACTGTAAGGTCTCAGGATGGGCCAGCAAGTTGGTTTTATAGGTAAAGGTGCTCGCCACCAAGACTGACAACCTGAGTTCGATTCTTGGAATCCACGTGAGTGTAGAGAAGAACTGACTCCTTGAAAGTTGTCCTCTGGCCTCTGTATGTACACATGGCATGTATGTACCCCCACACATGCCCTAACATAAAAGAAAAAGAAAATGCCTCAGGATGCTTCTAGATCAGAAAAATACAGTTTATCATAATTTATCCTGATTTGTCTTAATTTGAGCATTTGCTATTAGATTCAGTCATACAGTTGAGGTGATAGATGGCCAAGTGCAGGTTGTTGCTGATGTAAAATATACCTGAGTATATAAACAAAAATACTCCCTTATTTCCAAATGAGTTCCCGGAGGTGAAAGGTCAGCAGAGTGACCTTATCAGGAAAGGTCGGGGACAAAGATATCCTGAGATTACACAGTCCTCTCCTCTGTCCTCCTTTGAGACAGGGTCCTGCTGTGTAATCCAGGCTGACCACAAATTCACAATGCTTTTCCTCAGCCTCCCAGATGATGCTAGGGTCACTATACCTGGCTCCCTGGGCACTGGGCATGCAGTAGAGTTGGGAAGTAAGTAACAGCATGGTCTGTGGTGTGCTGAATCTAAGGAAGTATGGTGTGTGTGACGCTAGCCCTTGCAGACATGGGGTCGTCTGCCTCCCAGATGTTTCCAGGACATAGACCCTGGGCCCAGAGCTCTCAGGGGAATCGAGTAGTTAGTACTCCATGCACTTGATCACAAATGGCATTGTTTAACCTACAATGCCATTCCGGCAAAGCCCCGGAAGTAGTCTCTATCAGCCCCAGAAAAGGCAAGCGCCCCATACCATTTCCGCCTTGCTGAGAGGGCTGGTAATGGCTGCTCAGGGTTGTAAGCTCCTTTCCTTCTTCCCCTTCCTCGTTGTTTGCTACTTTATAGGATCAGGAGCTGTTGATCCTCAAGCAAGGCAAGGTTAGACATGAGTCTTTGGCCGTTGCCCTCTTCCTACCTCTCTGACTCAGCTCAGTTCTGCATGAAGTCAGGAAACACACAGGTCTCATGAGGCAGGGAAGATGCAACAAGCGAAGTAGATGAGTGCAAAGGCGAGTACCTGGAATCTCAGCACCGTCTCCCAAGGCTTCCTGACACCTGAACTCCAGAGTCTTCACGATGGAGTTGAGATAGCATAGTCAGCCGCTGTACCGTAGGTTCTACATCCACAGATTCAACCAGCCATGGGGTAGAAATATTCAGGGGAGGAGAGATTGCCTGAGACACATAAAGCCTTCAGTTCAATCCCCAGTTCTGGAAATGGTGTTGAGGTAGTAAAGGAAACGGTTTGGAGAAAAATCAAATGTGCAAGACTCAGTGGGAACCACTGAATCCACCAGGAGGGAGTTGTTTGTTTGTTTGTTTGTTTGTTGTGGGGTTAAGACAGGGTCTCTCTATGTAGTTCTGGCCACCCTAGAATTCTCTATGTAGACCAGGCTGGTCTTGAACTCACAGACATCTGCTTGCCCCTGCCTCCCAAGTGCTGGGATTAGAGGCATGTGCTGCCATGGTTGTCCTGAAAGCTGCTGGTTTGGAGGGGAGCATCAATGAGCAGTGGCACGGAGTCCACTTACGGTTCATCTGGCTCGAGTATGGTCCACTACTACTCGGTTATTCTCACAGATTGGCCCAAAACCTGAGCAAGGAAGAAGTGGATGGTTCAGAAGGTCTACAGGCAAAGCAAAAACTAAGAAACGAGTCTCTTTCCTTTGCCTCTCTTTGTCTGGGAGAAGGAGCTCTCCAGACTCTCGGCCTAGTTAAAGGAATTTTACTTCCTTACAACCCTGGTTGAACCCAAGTCAGCAAGAACCAGAAACTGATGTGACAGGCCCAGCTCTGCTTCAACTGTTAGACCCTCTGAAGAGCCTGGAGCCCCAGCTGAACCCTGGGTTAGGGAGGTGGTCTGCAGCCATCCAGGCTTGGAGCATCACAACCACCTGCTCAGAGAAGCCACCCCACCCCCACCCCCTGCACCGTGGCCCAGGGCTTTTCTGAAGGAAGCCCACCCTGAGCAACCCTAGGTACCCAGCACTGAGATTGGGCTTCAGGAAAAGCTGTCTGCTGTTTTGCTGGTGGAATGCTAATCCGTCTTTGAGAATTTTGTTTTGTTTTGCTTTTTGTAGGCTCTGGGTGGGGCTTCCAAGATCTCCTTCCCGGATGACCCTCCACCCTAGCCCAGCTGGAAACCTAACTAAAAAAAAAAAAAAAAGCTGGAAAACAAGTAATCTTTCACTTTAGGGAAAAAGAGGAGGGAGGGGCTTCTGGCCAAGGTTGAAAAGGAGCGGCCTGAGAGGGGAAGGAAGGAAGGAAGCTCCCAGGCGCTGCCCAGACCTCTCCCAACACTTAGAACCCAAGAGAAGCTAGGCTCAGCTCTCCCTGTTTTTTGCTGCTGTCTGGAAAGTCTCCGTCTTCCAGCACCTACTGCCCTCTGTGGCTGACTTCTTTCTCAGTGCCCCTCCCCCAGGCTAACAGGCGGCAGGGACCGACCGGGAACTGAGTGGCTGCACTGTGGGCTTGCCTGCTTCTTTCCCTCCCCCTTAGTAGCAACGTCACCGCAGCCCAGAACCGTGGCAGCAGCAGCAGCAGCAGCAGCAGCAGCAAGAAGACAGGCTGGGATTGCGCAGCCTCCCTGCATTAGCTAGGATGCCATTGTATTAACAGAAATCAGATCATAGAATATCACCCCGGTTCCCCTGTGCGATCGTGAGGACCAGTGATTCAGCTGAGATTGTCAAGGTAGAGCACAGCGGGCGTGCAAAAGGAGCGGGAGCCACCAGGTCCAGCTCGAGGCTCCCTGCAGAGGTATGGCTCTGGGGTGGGGGTGGGAGGTAGCAACTAGGCAGGGGCAGGATCATCATTAGCATCTGGGCTTTGGTTTCTGAAGGGTGGCTTTGTCTTTCCGAAAGGGAGAGTGCCAGCATGCGCAGACAAACTCATCCCTGTATGCATGAGCAGGGAAAGAAAGAGGCTTGAGCTAATGCTAGTTGTGCTATTTGGTAAAGAAACAAGATCCTTTTCTTCCTTTCTTTCTGGGTATTTCTAATGAAGCTCCTGTAGCTGCCGTCGTCAGGTCTGGACACAAAGGCTGAATGGGTGGAGACCCCTCTACAGCCCTTGGAAGTTTATGCTGGAAACCACACAGGGATCCATGCATTTTTATCCAGAAGGTTGGGCGACTTTCCCCCCTCACACATGCACACATGTATGCACACAGACATATCCCCTTCTGCTACCGTAGAAGCTGCCAAGCTCCAGGTTTGGGTGCAGTAAGGACGAATGTTGAGCGAATGCCTCACAGTGTATGGAGATGGGGCCGTTGCGATGCTGAAGGCACCTGACCTGTTATACTCGGCCCTCTTCTACAGAACAGCTTCCTAGCAGGAAGGGACCTAAGCATAAGCTAAACTAGTACCCCCCAATCCACCATCCCTCCCTCTCCCCTTCCATCCTGCCCTAGAGAAGACAACCAGCCCCTCCGTGGCTCAGCAGGACCTCAGGTCAAGGTCAGATTACTAAAGAATAACATTGAGTGCCTTTGCCTCCCTGCTAGCTCTGAAGAAACCAGAAAAGAAGCAACTAGGTTCAGAGACCAACAGAAGGATGCTGTTGATGAACAAAGACAGGAAGCTTTCTTCTGGAGTTGTCTTGCCCCCAGGCAGACAGATCCTTAGTTCTGTTTCTACCATTCACCCCGGTAGAGAACTCGGAGACTAGATGGGAGTTGTACAGTGTGTGACTGAGCATTTTGGGAGTGTCATGAGAGTAGGTTAGTTCCCAGCAAGTCAAGGACTGTGAACAGCAGAGCAAGGGGAAAGTGGCATGAGAATCATAAATGGACCAGGATGAGGCAGAGGAAGCCTGGGAACTGGGACCTGAAGGGCAGGAAGCAGGATTGAGCAGTGTGAGAACATGGGATGACAGTGTGAAAGGGCCTGTGGGCTCAGAGTCCTTGATAGAGCCTGTATAAGTGGCCACGGCAGTGCGTGCTGCGGAAAGATAGGAAACAGGTGTGGGTCATGACGGACTTGAGGGTAGAAGACTAGCCCCCCTCAAGCACTTGAGAATGAGTGGTCATAGACACCATTGAGAGGGAACATGCCCAGGCTCGGAGCCATTTCAGTTGTGATCATGAGTGAGCTACCTATACCCTGTGGTCTCAGTTTCCTCGTATGTTAAATGGGTGTGATGACACACACCTCTAATCTCAGTACTCAGGAGGCAGAGGCAGGCAGATCTCTGAGTTCGAGGCCAGCCTCAGCTACAAAGCCAGTTCTAGGTCAGCCAGGGCTACACAAACAAACCCTCGAAATGAAAATGCCTGTGAGTACTGGAGATGTTCAAATGGAATTGGCGATTCCCCGAATCTGTACACATAGATGTCACACCTTCCTGCTGGCTGAGCCGCTACTCTGTCTACAGAGTTAGACATAGGTAGGAGGCTCATCCTCTCTGAGAGCTTCCTCCTCCTCTCTTCATTTAATTAGGAACAAAAAATATGAAGCGAGTTCATTCATCTCAGAGTTCTCTTTACCTGTGGCCACAGTGTTAAAATTGCTTGATACTATTTCTGGTCACTCCCAGGAAAGAAGTCTTAGATGTACTCATTTGGGTTTTCTTCAGTGTTTGTTGCAAAGTCAAATAGCTTGTTACATTATTCCTCTTTGTATTTGTTGAGTCAAAGTCTCATGTAGCCCAGGCTAGTTGGAACTGACTAGCTCAGACAGGCCTTGAACTCCTAACCTTTCTCCCTACCCCACAGATGCTGGGGTTATAGGTGTCACCAGCCCAGTCTCATTTCATTCCTTTTTTTATGTTCAAAAATCAGGGTTCCTGGATCCCATCTTAATTCTATTGTTTGTTTGTTCACCTACTTGTAATACTCTGGCACTGAGCTATATCTCCAGGCCTCTCTTTTCAGATTAAAAAAAAATTATGTGTGCGAATGTTTTGCCTGAATGTATCTATTAACCCTAGGGGAAAATCTAATATCATATGCAGTGAGAACCCCCTTACTTAGAGAAAACTATTATTTATGTCCGTGGTGTGTATTATATGGATGACACAGAAAAAAATGAAAATCATCCAGAATTGCTCAACAGAGATCAGTGCTGTGAATATTTTGTTGTGTGTTTCCCATGCATATAAAAATAACTTAGAAAAATATCATATATACATACACACACACACACACACACACACACGCGTGCACACACAGTTCATCTTTATTTCCTCTTAAGTCAGTACTCAGATGACCACATTAACATTATTTTGAGCCCTGGTCTCACTGTACACCCAGTCTGGCTTCAAATCGTGGGTTGGAGAAACTCTTCTGTTTCAGCCTTCTAAGTAATGGGGACCACAGGACCTCACCATACTCAGCTAATAGCATAGGGTTGTTTTAATCACACACGCACACACAGCGTACACATACACATACGGTGCCCACATGCACACATTTTGGGGGTGGGTGGAGTTTCACTTTGTAGCCCTGGCGGACTCAACAAAAGACATGCACCACACCTGACTATGTTCTTCTCAATTGATTGATCATTGTTGGAATTTTAGAGTCTTGTCATCCTTGTTACCCTGGTAGCATGGTGTGTGTGTGTGTGTGTGTGATCCTTTTTTTTTGTAAAGGAGATAGGAGGAAGTAAGGGGGAAGTTGTCTTGTATCTCTTATATCAGAGCATCCTAAAAGACCCTGTCCATTGTTCTTGTCCCTCAAAATGTCACTAAGCCATTGTTCCCCATTCCCTGTCTTGCTCTTACTTTATTTCTGCAAATGCCCACCCACCCACCTCAGCCTCCCCACAGCAGGCTTTCCGCCTCACTCCTCTTCCCAGAACCATAACCTTTTGTGGGTTTTGTTTTTGTTCTTTGAGACAAGATCTCAGTATGTAGCCTTGGCTAGCCTGGGATAGCTTTATTCTCCTAAGCCAGTCCATTCACTGTGTAACCATCGCCAGTGTCTGATAGCAGTACATCTTCATCAGCCCACAAAGATCCCCCTTAACCATTAAGCAGTTGTTCCACACACACCCCCTCCAGCCCCTGGAAACTGCTAATCTACCTCCCGTTTCAGTTGTCTGTCCTTGCCTCCCCGGTGGTGGGTTTACAAGTGTATGCCGCTGTGCCCTGCCTTTTCAGTACAGTCTGGGGACCACACTCTGGTCTCCATGCTTGCATGGCAAGCCCTTTCCATCTGACCTGTCCCCTGGCTCACTTTTTACTTTTTTAGTGGTATCCTTTGAAAGCGCAGCAATGTTTAATGAGGTAATAAATACCACTGTTAGGTTCAGTTTAGCACGGTTTACTCTAGAGTTGACAATGGGCTCCGTGGGCAGAGTTCTTGCTTAGCATACGTGAAGACCTGGGTTAAGTCCTTAGCACATAAAAACTGGGCACGGTGGTACATGCCTGTGATTCTAGCATGTGGGAAGTGGAGGCAGGAAGACCAGGAATCCAAGGTCATCCTTGGCTAGGTGTGGATTTGGAAGCCAGCCTGTGATACACGAGACCCTGTCTCCTATTTTTTTTCTTCTATAACTCTTAGCCTTGTAACTTAGTTTAACTTCTCTAGTTTTTGCCTTTTGACATCCATGCTAAATATCATACTCAACACAGTAGCACTTACAAATCCAATAAAAGAGACTTCCTCTTTCTTGGAAGTCTTCATTTTAATGTTATCTAGCATACATAATTGTAATGTATAATTGTGTTTAATTATAACTTACTAGAATTGTCCCTCACTCATACAGTTATTGGGCATTTGCATTTCCCTTTAATGCATTTCCTGAGGCATATGTAACTTGCCTGGCCCTTTACTGTATTCCACACGAAGGGCTTGGCGCTTTGGTCTTAAACTTTTAAGCTGCCTGGTGCTGTCAAAGGTTCAGTTAAGTGATTAAGAGAAAGTAAATGGGGGATTTAGAGCCAGAGTAGGGGAAGGAAGCAGAGAGACTGATGGATCCGAAATGGGTCTTGGGGAGTTGCGGAGAAAGAGGCCTGAGTCTACAGCCCAGGCAAAGAGTTTGAGAGGTCCTCACGCTGACAGAACTTTAGCCTCTCAGAGGTAAAACTTGGATAGAGACTTTCCAGGAAATCCCAGTAGTGAAGGTTCTAGGCTACTAGTGACCCCTTTGGGAGTCAAACGACCCCTTTACAGAGGTCGAATGTCAGATATCCTGCATATCATTACGTATTAGCACATAATGATTCAAGACAGCAGAATTACAGTTATGAAGTAGCAACAAAAACAGTTTTCTGGTTGGGAGTCGTCTCCACCACATGAGGAACTGGATTAAAGGGTCTCAGCATTAGGAAGGGTGAGAACTATTGCTCTAGGCTAAAACAAAGCCGCACTGGGGCTCTTTAAAGGTTCTGAACCCTGACCTAAACAAGCATCAGAACTGTGTTAGGCCCCGTGTTTGCCAGGTCTGTGTAGGAATACTACAGAGTTATGGGCTGGGGGTGAGAGGTCAATGGCTGCCATACTTGCAGTTGCCCAGTGTCCCCTCCACTGTGTTTGTGAAGCTCTGTTACAGTAGTAACACAGCTCAGAGACTGAGCCACCAACCAAAGAACACACACAGGCTGAGCCAAGGACCCAGCATGTATGTAAGCAGACATGCAGCTCAGTCTCCATGTGGGCCCCCCAACAACTGGAGCAGAGGCTCTCCCTCAAGCTGTAGCCTGACTATGGTATCCGTTCCCCATCAGGGCTGCCTTGTCCGGCCTCCGTGGGAGAGGATGTGCCTACCCTGGCAGAGACTAGATGCACCAGGGTGGGACCCCACACACTCTCTCAGAGGAGAAGGAGAGGGAGGACTGGGAAGAGGGACAGCATTTGGGATGGAAATAAATAAATAACCAAAGCCCACAGTAGTCAAAGGGATAAGGGTTTTGGGGTCCATAGGGAGGTGAAGGGTAAGTGCTGGCAGTCTCCTGTCAACTGCTATAGTATGTTTTGAGATACATTTCTTACTAAATTATAGCTGATTTCTGTGAGCATATGATACATGTTTAATTATTTTCTCCTCATCTGTAAACTTGCCTACCATAGCTGGGCAGGTATCTGTCCCTTCCTCAGCACCTTGTGCTCTCCAGACACCCTACATGGTTTTTCTTAGTTCTGTCACTATTCTACACGTGGGGGAGAGGGGGTGCATGTGCCTGTGTATGCATGCCTCTGTGTGTGTGTGTGTCTGTGTGTGTGTGCCTGTGTGTGTGTGCCTGTGTGTGT
>JADRCH010000058.1:7491361-7568356 GCA_019843965.1 Rhynchomys soricoides | reverse complement strand
TGTGTGTGTGTGTGTGTGTGTGTGCCTCTGTGTGTGTGTTTTATTGCTTAGAGGAGAATAAGAAGGCCTGAGAGGTACCTCAGCAGGTAAAGACACTTGCCACCAAACCTGGCATCCTGAGTTCACTCCCTGAGACTCAGATGGTGGAGGGAGAGAGCAGAGCTACCACAAGTTGTCCTCTGACTTCCGTACACACACTGGGGCACTCACAGACACGCAACCACACTCTCTCTCGTAGTAAATAAATGTAATTTTAAAAACAGAAAAAGGAGGAACATGTATGTCTCTACACCTTCATGTGTGGCATTAAAAGAGGCCTGGCCTTTTACTGAACTTGGATACACAAGTGACCTTAAAATGAAGCGGGGCCTCAGGACCTGTGCAATGCACAAAGTATAATGTGCCCATCTATGTTGTTAGCCTGTGCTGTCAGAGCTCCACCTTGACGCAGAACCTTTATTCCTCGTGGATTCTTGTCCATCTGAAACTAATTTGGGGACGGGCCTGTCCCTGATGTCCAGGGAGGTGACATTAGGTTCCCTTTCTTTTCCAGGTGCCAAGCTCTCCTGATGAAATGTGTTCTGCCCCACTGGGCTCCAAAGGCAGTATCTGGTGCTGTTGATGCCCTTGTTGGAACTTTCCAGAATGGATAGCCCCCCTAAGCTGACTGGAGAGACCCTCATCGTCCACCATATCCCTTTAGTGCACTGCCAAGTCCCAGACAGGCAGTGCTGCGGGGGTGCAGGAGGAGGTGGTGGGGGCACAAGAGCCAATCCCTTCTGTCCCCCGGAGCTGGGCCTCACTCAGCCTGACCAAGACCTAGGACAAGCTGACTCCCTTCTGTACACCAGCCTGCACTCAGCGCCAGGGGCACCTACACGGTCTTCAGACAACATCAAGAATAGGAGTCGGGATGGGCGAGGTCCTGGAGCTCCCAAACGGCACAATCCCTTCTTGGTGCAAGATGGTGTGGGTGAGACAGGACTCGGTGACCTGCATGATGGCAGCACTGGTGACAGTACCATTCAGCAGTCCTTCCATCTGCACAGCACCAGCCAGCCCTTCCATCTGTCTTCTTTCCAGCTGCCACCATCTGGCCCGGGACAGGGCAGGCCATGGGGTGCAACCCGCAGTCGGCCTGGAGTGGTGGAGGGGCAGGAACAGGACCCAGCGACAACCTTGGGGACCCAGTGCAGCACTAGCCACTGCTGCCGGCCAGAGCTGGAAGCTGAGACAATGGAACTGGACGAGTGTGGGGGACATGGGGGAAGCGGCAGTGGAGGGGGAGCCAGTGATATCTCTGGCTTTTCCTTTGAACAAGAGTGGAAGCTTAGTTCCGATGAATCCCCAAGACACCCTGGACGCTCCGGCTCGGGAGCTCAGCACTGCCACTGCAGTAGCACGTCCAGTCAGTCAGAGGCAGCTGACCAGTCCATGGGCTACGTCAGTGACTCCTCCTGTAACAGCTCCGATGGTGTGCTAGTTACCTTCAGCACCCTCTACAATAAGATGCACGGCAGCTCCCGTGCCAACCTCAACTCTGTCCCTCAGTCCTGCAGTGACTCTTCCTTTTGCAGCCACGCAGACCCTGGAGCCTTCTACCTGGACCTGCAGCCCTCCCCGGCTGAGTCAAGAATGTCTTGCGAGTCCCACCACCCTGAGAACGGGGACAGGGAAGAGGGCTGTGGATGTCCTCATACCTCATCCCCGGAGCTAGATGCCAACTGCAACGCCTACCGCCCACACTGTGAGCCCTGCCCAGCTGTGGCTGACCTCACAGCCTGCTTCCAGAGCCAGGCCCGCCTTGTAGTGGCCACACAGAATTACTATAAACTTGTCACCTGTGACCTGTCCTCTCAATCCTCCCCAAGCCCAGCTGGTTCGTCCATCACCAGTTGCTCTGAAGAACACACCAAGATAAGTCCTCCCCCAGGTCCCAGCTCAGACCCAGACCCCAGCCAGCCCTCTGAGTATTACCTCTTCCAGAAGCCAGACATCCAGCCAGAGGAACAAGAAGTAGTGGGTTCCTCATCAGAAGCAGCAACTGCCATGGGCCCCACTGTACTGGAAGGGCAGGTGTACACAAATACTTCCCCTCCCAACCTCAGCACTGGCCGGCAGCGCTCTCGAAGCTATGACCGAAGCCTGGAGCGCAGCCCCCCTGTCCGCCTGGGCTCACTGGAGCGCATGCTGAGCTGTCCAGTACGCTTAAGTGAGGGCCCTGCAGCCCTAGCTGGGCCTGCTTCCCCACCCAGGAGAGTTACCTCCTTTGCTGAGTTGGCCAAAGGCCGGAAGAAAGCTGCAGGCTCTGGCTCCCCACCACTTCGGGTGAGCGTTGGAGACTCTTCCCAGGAGTTCTCACCCATCCAAGAAGCCCGACAAGATAAGTCAGGCCCACTTGATGAGGGCACTCGATGTAGCCATAGCCTGCCGTCCATGCCGTTGGGGCCAAGCCTGGACCTCCTTGGCCCAGAACCCTGGTCCACCCAGGTTTGTCAGGGCTCCCAGTCCAGTGAGATGCTACTTCCTAGCCTCAGGGCTGCTGGACAGGGACCCTTGGCCCAGCTGATGGATCCTGGGCCTGCTCTCCCAGGGAGCCCAGCCAACAGCCATACTCAGAGGGATGCAAGAGCTAGAGCTGACGGTAAGGAACTCAGAGACTACCAGGATATGCGTTTGTTCCATACCAGCCTGGACCTCTCTTTCTGGTCCAGCACATGTGCTGCCCCGGGGGTGGAGACAGGGAGAAGAGAGTGCCAAATAGATAGATCACTAGGACTTGGAGACTGGTGTCTTGGGAAACCCTGAAGGAATTAGTGAAAGAGACAAGGCATGTGGTCGATTGTAGACATGCAGGAATTTGCAGGCCTTAAGGTAACTCAGGGACATGTCCAGCAGGGAAGCCACACAGGGTGGCAGGGAAGTTTGTTCTCTGACCATTGGTGGTAGTCCTGCACTGTAGAGCCTGAGACCCTGGCTGAATATGATGGCATGTGCCTCCAGAGACTGAGGCAGGAGAATTGCTCTAGGGCAGCCAAGGTGGGCAAGAAAATGAGACTATTTCTGTGAGAGCAAAACAAAACAGAAACCCCAGAACTGAACCGTGACCAGTCAGCTCCACATAAGCCAGTGCTTATGGGTGATTCCATTTCGAGTAATTACTTTATAGCAGAGTGTGCACTGAAGCAGTGCTAGAGGGAGAGAATCTGTCCTCGTGGGATACCAACGAAGGACAGAACAGAAGGATAGAAAGAGACCATGCAAAGGTGGCAGTGTAAGGCGTAAGGAACTCAGAAAAATATCTCCGCTAGTCTGGTGTGTTAGGGGACTCAGCAGTTTACCTTTAAGCCTGGGAGAAAGGTTAGGGTTAGGTTTTGTAGACTGTCTTCTAAGAACATTCTAGGCTCACAGACGAGCCTGCTGTACAAAGCCACACAGGCGCAGAATCTGGCGCTTTCCAGGCACTGCAGTAGACTAATTCAGCAGAGCCTTGAGGGTGGAGTTGATCCACTGAAGGGTTTTCATCAGGAGAGTGGCTGTGTTGAGATTGTTTGGTTTGGCTTTTCTGTTTGCTTAATGGCACGTTTTTGACTTGCATTTTAGGAAGCTCCTTGGTGGTTTGGGTGGGAGATGTGGAGAAGTGTCTTCCCGACAGAAGAGACTGCCATGTAGAGTAGGAAGTCACTGGATTAGGAATGGCAGTGGGCTCTGTGAGTCTAGGAGAACTTTACTCACTCAGTGATCTCTAGCCCAGCCAGGGCTACAGAGTGAGACCCTTTTGAGCTGGGGAGGGAGGGAGGGAGCTGGGGAGGGAGGGAGCTGGGGAGGGAGGGAGGAGCAGTAGTTAAAACTAGTCATCCAGGGAGAATGTGTGGAATTACAAAGTAAACAAGAATAGAACCTGGGGAGACTGTGACTTAAGGGCTGAGCAGAGCAACCCTCAAGATTGGAGATGAAGCTGGGCTTGACAGGCACATCTGTAATTCTAGCATTTAGGAAGTGAAGGCTGAGAAATCAATCAGAAGTTTAAGACTGGGCCAGTGAGGTGGCCCGGCAGGTATAGGCCCTTGCAGTCCGAGCTTGGCAACCTGAGTTCAATCCTTAGAACTTACGTGAAAGGAAAGACCCAGCTCTACAGAGTTGTCCCCTGACTCCCACAATTGTACGGACACACACACAATGATCATTAAAATGTATATTTCAGCCAGGCTTGGTAACACACCTTTAATCCCAGCACTCACGAGGCAAAGGCCTGGTAGATCTTTGTGAGTTTGAGGCTAGCCTGGTCTACATATCGAGTTCCAGGCCAGCCAGGGATACATTGTCTCAAAATGTTTAAGTATTTTAAAGGGGGTCTGGAGAGGTGGCTTAGTGATTAGAGCACCTGGCCAGGTATCACAGTTGCCACCCTCGAAACCTGCAGATGCCACCAACACCTGGTAGCTGTGGCAGCCTACCTACAATTCCGAGCTCCGGAGGCTGAGACAGGGACACCCAGAACACTCTAGCTCTGAAGACTGACCATATGCAAGAGCTCTGGGTTTGAGGTAGATGGGTGATCGAGGATGATTCCCAGTTTCAACTTGGGGCCTCCCCAAGTATTCACATGCATGCAAATGTCTGTGCTCACACATACACACCACATATACAAGAAAATGGAACCAAAGAAACCGTGAGGAGGGAGGAAGACACAGGAGGAGAGATCGAGCCACTAGAGTAGTTTCACTAGACTAAAAAATTTAAAGAATTTTTTAAAATGTAAGTATTTTTCTTGGGACAGGGAGATGGGTCAGCCAGGCATTTGCCAACAGGCTGTTTGATCCTGAAGTCTAAATGGGGGAAGGAAAAATTTGACCTCTGATCTCCACATGCCTGTTTCCATACATATACACAAAATAAGGTTTACATTTTTTTAACTGTTTTGAGGCAGGGTCTTGTGCATCCCGGGTTATCTTCAAACTGCAGCCAATGATGACCTTGAATTTTTGATGCGGCTGCCTCTACCTCCTGTTTGGACTCTAGAAATGAACCTCTATATGTACTTAGCCCTTAGTACTGATGGGGCGTACTGCTTTACTGGGCAGTCTCTCTACCAGAAGACCTTCCTCTCCAGTCCCAGTGTGACTTCCCTGTCACTGGTCTTTCCCCTGATTCTATGCACTCTTTTTAAAGTCAACAAATGAGTTGACAGTTCATTTTATTTAGGGATAGCCAAGGAAAAACCAGTTTGGGCATGACTGGAAGAAGCTGAAACACCTCCTGAGAACCTGAGCAGCAGGGTGGACATTTACCAAAAGGGATCTTGCCAAATCTTGATAGAACAAAACTAATAAAGTACAGGCCAGAGTGAAATTCGATTTATAAAGTCTCCCTGGGTTGATTTTGTGCAACAGATTGCAAAATGTGCATCCGCTGTTTCCAAAGCCCTGCACAGAGGTAGATTCCTGCAGCCAATGGTCCCTCCCTCCCTTGAAACACTGAGCACTGACTGGCTTCCCTTGGAACTCTGGATGCTACATTTTAAGAATCAACCCAGGAACTGGGGCTGCTTCCCAGCTACACAACACATATGATCTTTATTCTCTGAGTGAGAACAATGGATATATTTATCTTTAAGAAAATTGATTTTTATAAGGTGATTTGAGGTAGTGAAGACTAGACCGAATCAGAAGTAGAGAATCGTTCATTTAACTGTTGGGTTCCTATGATGTGTCCAGACCCTGGAGACACAGGTCCCAACTTTTCTGGAAATCCTGTGAAAAGTAGCAGACAGCAAACACGTTAAGAAATACTTCCTGACACTTTGGCCCAGGAGCCCTCTCACCCGGCTTCGGTTCCTTTCTGCAGAGGTCTGAGCAGGAAGGATGGTGATGGAATCTCAGGCAGAGCACAGCAGGGACGAGCGCCCCAAGGTGTTAGTGACTAGGTATGATTAAGGACTGCGGTGGAGATGTGTAGAACACAGCAAGGAAGACAGACTGTCCTCTGAGCACTGGGGTTGGTAGGGAGCGTGAGTCTGAAACACTTCTCTATGAGCCTGTGTACCCATCCCTCATGACTCATTGATGTGAATAAGAAAGATGGCCTGGCAAACCCAGCCTGACATCACTGTGTGTGTAATGTGATGTGGTGGAGAACATTGGCCCCAGAAGCCAGACTCTGGCTTGGGCAACATGCTGGGCTCTGCTATTTCCCAGTTGAGTGACCTTGACTTGAGACAATGACTTAATGTCCCTGATTTAAATTTCCCTGATCTGTGTGTAGCAACGTGGCTCGGTTATGCCGAACACTTAAAGGCTGAAGCAGGAGGATCAGGAATCCAAGGCCAGCCTTAACTACTTAGCAAGTTCAAAGTTACTCTGAAATACATGAGACTCTGTCTCAAAAAACAAACACAAATAAGTTTCTTGATCTGTGGAGAAATGAATTTCTGCCTCTTAGTTGTTGAGCCACTCCCAGGGTCTTAGGCCCTGTGAGCGTGTGTGGCGCCACCTTGTGTTCATTTAGATATCTGCAGCATGAGCAGTGTCTTACTAAGATAACAGTTCATTAACAAATACCGTGGCACCCTGCATTGTTCTGGACCTGAGTTTAGTCCTGAGATCTGTGATTTAAGGAACACTGACCTGAAAAGTGGCTGGAAAAAAAAATCCCCAGAGTTGGAAAACATCCCTATTCAGAGAGAGTAGAAGTGGATTCTGAAGTTCTTTTGAGGGGATCATGGGAGATCAGGATTGTGGGTGCAAAGGGAGAAGAAGAAGCTTGGCCTATTTGGCTGCAAGTAAATACGTGTCTTGCTGCCGAATTTTCTCAAAGACGGAGGGGAATGTGAATGAGTGGAGACATGAGTGAAGACGGTGATGGGGAGAGAGCGCTTGAAGTCAGCGAGCTCTTGGCTCTGACTCTGTAGGTGGGTCTACCATTGACAGAAATGGAACTGGGCAGAGCTGATTCATGATGTCAGAGTCTGAAAACCTCCCTGTGACATGCTTTAGGAACACTGTCTCTAGTGAGGCTGATTTGTTTCAAAAGAAAGCAAAGCCCCACAGCAGGATGGTCAAGAAGGGGGACTCGATGCTGTGGGCTCCGGAGCCATCTGTGTGAAAGTCTGAAGTACAGCTACCTTTGTAAGGGAGCGCATGCTCAGTGTGGTGAGCTCGGGCCTCCAAACACACGCCTTGACACCTGCGGAGTTGAGAAAGTGGAGAGGCAGAAGGCAGTGCAGGTCATAAAACACAGGACCGGCTTACAGGGAGGAGCAGCGTCCCCTCCTTAAAGGGGGAGCCTGCCTGCTCTTGTTCAGGTCCTGCAGCCCAGGCTAGCCCATCATCCCTGTTGGGTATCACACCTCCTAGCTCCTCTTGGTTCTTCCTCTCATGTGGGTTTCAGTGTCTCTCTGTCTCAGTCCTTCTCCATCGATGTTGCTACAGGGGGTGGCACTGAAAGCCGACCCGTCCTTCGCTACAGCAAGGAACAGAGGCCGACCACCCTACCTATCCAGCCGTTCGTGTTCCAGCATCACTTCCCCAAGCAGCTGGCCAAGGCCCGGGCCCTCCACAGCCTTTCCCAGCTTTACAGCCTCTCGGGCTGCAGCCGCCCACAGCAGCCTGCCCCACTGGTTATCTCCACTGCTCAAGGCCCAGCCCCAGCTCCCTCAGGAGAGCCACAGACATTCACATCCCAGACCACTGGCAGAGGTGCCAGAAACGCTGGGCCCGAACCAGAGACCTCAAGGCCATCACCCCTGGGAAGCTACTCTCCAGTCCGGAGTGCCGGCCCCTTTGGGTCTAGCACTGAATCATCTGCCTCTACCTCCTGCTCCCCGCCTCCAGAGCAGGCCACAGCAGCAGGAAGTCTGCCACCATGGGGCCACACCTGTCCTCCTACTGTGCGGCCTGCCACCTCCCAGCAGCCACAGAAGGAGGACCAGAAGATTCCGACCTTGGCTGAGTACAGGCTTCATGGCACGGGAAGCTTGCCACCTCTGGGCTCCTGGAGATCTGGCTTCACCCGGGCAGAGAGTCTGGCTCGAGGAGGTGGCGAGGGCAACATGGCCTCCAGGTCCAACAATGGTATGAGCTTCTTCCGTAGCCCAAGCAATCCTCCATCTTCTTTGGGTGGGGTCTTATGCTTTCGGCAGGAGTCATGCCCACAGCATCTGTAGGCGTTGGACACTTTGGCCTAGCACTAGCATTTTACATGGCCGATGGGTAGAGATGAAATGCTGTCTCCTCCTAATTTTTCCTCTTATCTGTCCTGCTTCCAGCCAACCACCTATCCCCTCAGGCCCTCAAGTGGCGGGAATACAGGAGGAAGAACCCATTAGGGCCGCCTGGTTTGTCAGGAAGCCTAGATCGAAGGCCACAGGAAGCTCGGCTGGCCCGCAGGAACCCCATCTTTGAGTTCCCGGGTTCTTTTGGCACAACCAGCCATCTGAATTGCCGGCTGAATGGTGCGTGGCCAGGGTCCCTGGTGTGCCCAGGGCATGCTGTGAGAGCCTGGGGGAGAATTTCTCAGGATTTGTTTTTTGTTCTTTCCAGGTCAGATTGCAAAGCCACTGTCATTGACCTGCCCTGACCTGCAGGACCCCTTCTCCTTAACGGAGAAGCCTCCAGCTGAGTTTTGTCTGTCTCCGGATGGCAACTCGGAGGCCATTTCCATCGACATACTTCAGAAAAAAGGTACATGTCAACACCCAGCCTTGTCCAGGGAATTCCTCCATCCGTACCTGTGGTGCCTGGTATCCTACTAGATAATCCTTCAGAAGATCTAGGTATTTAAAACCCCAGATACCAACAAGGAGCCCATGAGCATTAGGGCAAGAGGTAGAAATTTGTGTAGTGTCTGAGTGAGCGAGGGCCATGTATCAGGAACTTAAGAATTGGGCTTCAGCCCCTTCCCTCACCAAATTGAGTACAATGAGAGAGACTGATCCGTAATTTAGAAATCTTTACTGGAGCCTGGCATGGTAGTGTCTACCTATAATCTACCATTTGGGAGGCAGAGCAGGTGGATCTCTGAGTTCCAGGCCAGTTTGGTCTACCTAGTCAGTTCTGGGACAGCCAGGGCTACACAGTGAGACCATCTCAAAAAAGATACAAATAGACAAATAAAAGAAACAAAACCAAAAGGCCCCTAAGTACTCTAGTTGAAACTGTAGTTGAAACTATTCTGGGCAAGCATGTTGGTGACATTCAAGAAGACAAGGATTGACAGAAGCATGCTGGTCAGCAGGTTAGTGACTAGTTGCCTGGGAGCTACTTCAGGGTAAATAACCAAGTGGGCCAAGGGGCAGGAGCTCAGCAAAGGAGGAGGCCAAGTTGCTCGTAGAGCCAAGTGAGATGCAAAGGTCAGAGAGGGAAAAGTCTCGGTGAAGAGAGCAGCCAACTCCTCTGGGAAGGAAAGAACCATGAGATGGAAAGGGCAACTTCCTCTTCCCCACCAAGGAGTCCGCCTCCACCAGGTGGGCTAGAGTCCCACCAAAAGGACCTGCCACATCAACTTCTCCCTCACAGGGCTGGTAAAAGCTGTCAACACCGCTGTGGACCTTATTGTGGCCCATTTTGGCACAAGCCGGGATCCTAGCATCAAGGTATGCTGACACTGTCAAGAGCTGAGCTACACCCTGCAGACTCAGCTGTCACCTCCCCTTGCTCTCTTGAATCCAGAGCCCTGAGTTAGAACTTGGGAATGGAAATGGCTAGGGAGTTGGGCGGGGGAGAGGGGGGATCCAGGAGGGCTGACTAAGTAAGACCAAGGTCAGGCTTCTCACAGTTGCCCTATGTATCTGCAGGCAAAGCTGGGAAACAGTTCTGTGAGCCCCAACGTCGGCCACCTGGTTCTGAAGTACTTGTGCCCCGCAGTCCAGGCTGTACTAGAGGATGGGCTTAAGGCCTTCGTACTGGATGTGATCATTGGCCAACGGAAAAACACGCCTTGGAGTGTGGTCGAGGCTTCCACACAGCTAGGTAGGTACTAGATTGCCACCCTGGACTCCAGACTAAATTTAAGGCTCCAGAAATCAGAAATGTGATATCCAACCCCATCTTCTTCCCAGGCCCATCCACCAAGGTCTTGCATGGCCTCTACAACAAAGTCAGCCAGTTCCCAGAACTCACCAGCCATACCATGCGTTTCAATGCCTTCATCCTTGGCCTGCTCAAGTGAGTGTGTACAACGGCAAGATGCAAGCAGCCAGTCCCACCAGAGCTCCACTTCCTCTAAGGGGCTGGCTGCCTGGAAGGAGACAGAAGGGGTACTTCAAGTGTCTCTAGGAGGCCTTGGGAGCCCTTTATCCCACCCAGGTTCAGCCTCTCTGGCAGGCACTGACACTTCCCACCAGCAGGCTCCTCCACTTCAAAGGCCATGACCTGGCCTGGTTAGAAACGAGCTGGGTTTCTCAATGTTCAGGGTCTGCAAACTGATCTCTCAATCCAACCCTGCTTCAGACCTAAACTCACCTGAGAACACATGTCATAGCAGTGCACAGTAGTGGTAGCAGCCCGGCCGTCCCCTCTGCCGCCATCAACCCGTCCTCTCAGTCACCCTGACTTACATGCAGGCTGTTTCCATTCCAAGAATTGACTGCCTTATGAATCTCGTGTTCACCCCCCTCCCCACAACCCCACTGACTTTCCAGATTACATTGCAAGGTGAGCCAGGCCACTCCCGCCATAGATGTTTCCTCCTGTATCGGCCCTTCTGCACCTCAGTATCTGGCTGTATCGACAACACTAAACTCCTTCTCTGTCTTCCTACAGCATCCGGTCCCTGGAGTTCTGGTTTAATCACCTGTATAACCATGAAGGTAATGCCCACAGCCTGCTCTGCCCTACCGCCTCAGTATGGGACATTGGGGAGGACCACTCAGACTCATTCTCGGAGTGAAGCAGCAGCAGACTTAGGGAGTCTAGCAGTTAGGGTGGGCATGAACCCCAACCTTTCTCTCTAAACTCGGAACTGACATTTCAGGTGACGGGGTGTATGCATGGCATACTGCAGCAGGCTTTGCAGACTAAAGCAGAGTCCGCAGCCTGTGTGGATGAGTGCAGCAGCTGCCCGGGGTGCTTCTCAGTGTCCCTCTCGGGCCAGACTTTGAGTGTGAATCTGCCCCTCTCTTTCCCTAGATATCATCCAGACCCACTACCAGCCCTGGGGCTTCCTGCGAGCCGCACACACGGTGTGCCCTGGCCTCTTTGAGGAGCTGCTGCTGCTTTTACAGCCTTTAGCCCTGCTGCCCTTCAGCCTGGACTTGCTGTTCCAGCACCGGCTACTGCAGAGTGGGCGGCAGCAGCGGCAGCACAAGGAACTGCTGCGTGTGTCCCAGGACCTGCTGCTGTCTGCGCACTCAACACTACAGTTGGCCAGGGCCCGAGGCCCGGAGGGCCCTGGAGACATAGACAGGGTGGCTCCCGGGGAGCGGGTGAAGGGGGTGGGTGCCTCAGAAGGTGGAGAAGAGGATGAGGAAGACGAGGAAGAGGTGGCTGTGGTGGCGGGGAGCTCGGATCATGGCAAGTGGGCCCGAGGGGGTCAGGCTGGCTGGTGGTACCAGCTCATGCAAAGCTCCCAGGTCTACATCGATGGCACTGCTGAGGGCTCTAGATTCCCTCGCAGTAGCAGCAGTAGCAGTGAGAAGAAGAAAGGTGTCGGCAGTGGGGGGCAGTCCCAGGCTCCACCCCCTCCGCCTCGGGAAGGTGTAGTAGAGGGGGCCGAGGCCTGCCCTGCCCCTGAGGAGGTCCTTGGCCAAGAAAGGGGCTGGCCTTTCTGGATGGGGAGCCCCCCTGACTCTGTGCTAGCTGAACTGAGGCGTAGTCGAGAAAGGGAAGGGCCCGTTGCCACACCAAGGGAAAATGAGGAAGGGACAGCAGAGCCTTCACCTGGGGGCATCAAGTGGGGACATCTCTTTGGTTCTCGAAAGCCTCAGCGGGAAGCCCGGCCCACAAACAGGTGAGAGTCACTACTGGTATACACAGTGGTGTGGCAAGCCTGGTCTAAATCAGGACACAGGCAGAACCAGAATCCGTCTGCTCTCCCCTAGGCTGCCTTCCGACTGGCTGAGCCTGGACAAATCTGTGTTCCAGCTAGTAGCACAGACGATGGGGGCCCGACGGGAACCCGAGCCCAGGGAGAACCTTCAAGAGTCACACCCTCCAGCCGCGCCCTCCAAACCTCCGTGGTACGCCCAGGGGAACTGAGTATTGGGAAACTAGACTGGCTGTTTATAGGGCTTCTCCGACCCCCACTTGTTGTTTCTCTAGCGAGGTGCAGGCACTGTGCCACCATCTGGCTACAGGCCCTGGACAACTGAGCTTCTACAAAGGAGATATCCTACGGGTGCTGGGACCAGCGGGAGGAGACTGGCTGCGCTGCAGCCGTGGCCCTGACACTGGCCTGGTACCTCTGGCCTATGTGACATTGACCCCAACTCCAAGTTCACCTCCTGGGAGCAGCCAAAACTGAGGCCTTGTGCATGCTGGTGGCCTCAGGGACCCTCATATCCCCCAAGACTCAGAGCCTGAGAGTCCTTCCCAAGCCCTTAGGCTTGGCTACGAAATGTATGCCGAGAGCTGGGGGCCACGTCTCTGTGCTGGTGCCTGCTCCCCGTGCTCAGTATTAATTACCCCTCTTCAGTTGTCCCAGGCATCCACCCGGGGAGGAACACACTGTGCTGGGCTACCAAGAGTTTTTCTGGCCCAGCTGGGCCAACATTTCTATGGGTGTAGACAAATCTGGAGGGAGGTGGCCCAGAGGTCATTTGTAGGTTCACTAGGCCGAATGATAATGAAGATGGTTAACAGTATTGGGGCCAGAGTCCTAAGCCCGCCCCTCCCCACCCCCCATGCTGTAAATAGGCAGCAACCAGTGCCTGGTCTTCAGAATAGGGAGGAGGAGCCCAGGCTTCTGTTTATGTATGTATTTATTTATTTATTACTTATTTATTACACCTAATAATAAAAAGGTGCTCAGCCTCCGAACCATTTTCTTTGCACCCCCTCCCCCACCCACGTCTCTTCAATCCAAAAGGCTCACTGGGTTAGGATGAGAAGGGAGAACTTGAAATCCAGGTACTTAGGCCAGGAGCTATTTCTGAGTAAGGCTGAGGCCCGGGGCATCATGGGTGAGATGCCCAAATGTACCGCCAAACTGGAACTTATATCCTGTGTGGCCAAGAGAGTCTGTCATGTATGTATAGCCAGAGGCATGAAAAAGCCAGTCAACTCTCAGCCAGTTGCATAGACTCTCCAAAACGCCCTTTAAAATCTGCTTCCAACTCCCCTCTGAGCTGCCTCAAAGTTTCCTCTCTAAAGCTAACTCACAGGATCGGACATCACTCTGTATCTGTTTATTCCAGTTCCCCAAGCACCCCACCTGCACACACACTGCAGTTCCTGAAGCCTCTCGCTGGCTCCTCTCACCTGGCACGTAGCCTCCATAGTGAGGTAGGAGACCCAGATTCTGAAAGTTGGGCCTGGGGAGTGTGGAAAGAGGTTTGGAGTCCTTTTGCACCCTGCCCCGTGAGCATGTCTGCCCAAATTCCTGCAGCGCCTGGTTGGTGAGCACAGGGAAGCTGGAGCCAAAGAGGAAGCGGGCACGGGGCACATAGCCAGTGAAGCCTGGGGGTCGGGGAGATGCTGAGTCAAGACATCCTGGGGTCTCCCCATGCCTTTGGTCACTACCCACTTCCTCTCACCTGACATGAAGAACTTCTGGGGGTCTGTATCATCCATGGAGTAGGGGGAAGCCTGGTGAGAAGTTATAATAGAAACAACTTTAAGTTCAGGCTCCCCAGAGACATTTGTCAACCAAGCCCCATGCCCCACCCCACCAACCAGCCCCATCTCACATGTGCTGTCTTCTGCTTCAGCTGTGGCTGCTCTGCCTCTGGCCCGTGGTCTTTCTCCACCTCTTTCTCTTCCTTGGGCTCCACTGGCAGTTGATGACTCTTCTGCTCCCCGCGCCTTTGTGTAAAATCACTCATAGCTTCAGCCCAAACCTGGTTGCAATTCTTGGCAAAAATGAACTGTGCCTGTGGTATAAAACCTAATGGAGAAGAAGATGTGTTAGTTCAGGACACATTCTCTGCGAAGAGGACAGCCATTCAGACCTCTATACAGACCTGTATACCCAGGGATTATGTTGGAGCTGAGCCTTTCATGACCACGCCGGGGAGGCGGCCTCCCCCTGGAGATCACAGGAGATCTTGGAGACTGGATGGGAGGCAGAAGTGTGCGGTGGGCAGGAGGCCAGGCTAGACCAGGAGGGCCTCGGAGTAGCTGACCAGTCACCTGCCCATAGGTCTGGCCCATGCTGAACCGAAGTAGCGGGCAGTGTCCAGTGTACCTGAAGCACAGGATCCATCCCTTGGCTCCAAGACAGACCCTCCCACCGCCACCACCATCCTGACCCAGGCAGGAAAGCCCCACTCTCCGTGTGCACTTGCAGCAAGTGTGTGTGTGTTTATTTTTACACAGTGTCTGTCTCACTATGCAGCCTAGGCTGACCAAACACCTTTGATCTTTCTACCCCCCACCCCATGCTTGGCTCAGGCAGGTGCTAACCACTCCTTCCCCCAGCTTGAATTTGTAGGTTGGTAGGTCTGTTTGTTTGTTTGTTTTTGTTATTCTTTGTCTCTTTTACCTGCTGGGGACAGGACCTAGTGGCTTGTGTGTGCTAGGTAGTCATTAACAAAGCTACTACATCCCCAGCCCTGGAATAAGCTTTTCTGAGCCCTCTGCCTGGCTGTCCAGCCCTTCCTGCTTTTACCCTGTTTCCATGGGGAAGACAACACAAAGCTTGGTTAGCCCGACTCTTACAGCCGCTCGATTCACCTCTCCATACCACACCATAGACACCCCAGTTTTCAAGTCAAGATGTCAACTTGACCCCAGTGTCTAAGTGAACCGGCTCCTATATCCCAAGCCCCATCCCCAGAAGCAAGCAGGAGAGACTTACCCTGGAATATAATGTGGATTCTCAGGGCTGAGCCCTGGGATGAAAGTGTTGACTATAGCCATGGGAACCGAAGCAGTTCCCTTGATTTCCTTTCCAGGAGGGACTCGGCCCTGTGTACTGTGTCCAGGGCTATAGGGCAGAAGGAAGGGGGTGGGGCCAGAGGAGGGGGCGTGGCCGAGGGTGGAGCATGGAGGCACCAGAGTGGGGCTTCCTAGGACAAAAGCCAGCAGAGCGGGTGGCAAGTAGCTTCTTGGTCTGCCGTGGGGCCAGTGCCATTCCCAGTCACGTGGAGCAGGGCAAAGGCTGAGGAGAATAACTTAGAAAACCTCTAGGTGGGCGGCGAGGGGAAGAGGCCTGCCAGGCCATTTGGCTTTATCTCAAAAGATTTCCTGCTTAAGGCCCTTCCTGGCTAAGGGGGATGGGGGGTGGCTATGGTGCCCTGTGAGGCTGTGGAAAGAGGCTTCAAGGAGAGCTTAGGTCGTCCAGAGGGAGATAGTGGGGTGGGGGAGATTCTAGGCATGATCAGTAAGATAACTTGCATTGATGCAAGGGTTACTCACCGGATAGCTGCTATACTCCAAATCATCATTACTAATGCCTTGCTTGGCTCAGCACCCAGAGGATGGCAGAATGCACCATTCAGAAGGCCCACGAGCCTCGAGTAAGACAGCCGCTGTCCTCATGTACAGCTGCGGATGGTACTGTTTACCCTGTCTGCTCCAAAGCCCAAATTAATGTATACCAATGTGCTGGAGCTGGAAACACAGGCCTCGCACATGCTAGGCAAGTCCTCTGCCACCCAAGTATATGCCCCGGGACACAAAGATATTAACTCGGGAGAAGGTGAAGCCGGAACCATGGAGAGGGGCAAGAACTGGGGCACAAGGCCTGGCAGGCTTTGACTTCTATCTGAGGGCCTCGACCTCTTGGAACAGGTACCTTAACTTCTTCCGGCCCCAACTTCTTTAAACTCTAGTGTGAAGGTTAAAATACCTGAGCATACTAAGGCTCAGAGTGTCAGCAGCCTCGCTGAGGTAAGTGAAAGAAGTAGCTACTAAGGCCTCACTCAGGAGGATGCCTCAGCTTCTGACACGGAATGTCATGTCATGTCGGTGAGTGGTAAGCCCGTGGGAGTGAGGGAGGGGCGCTCCCACTCAGAGGGTTCAGGGAAGGATAAAGGATTAAGACCAGCAGGCAAGCCAACTTTGCTTTTTAAAACTGTCTAGATGTTAGCCTGGGCTTCTGGCCCTCTGGACAAGGTGGAGGGGCTTTGCTGCAGCCTGAAGGGTCCTGGGGGATAGCCTTAGCTCCTCAGAAGGAGACACATGAGGAAATGAGGTTGCTTTCTGCCTCTAAATGGTCCTCCATGTGATGGTGGAACACTTGAGCAGACATCTTCAACCCTTGAGAACGCTTACCGGGGACATCAGGGATGGACTAGATGGAGAGGAAAGGCCCAGTCTCTGAGAGTAACACTGAGCCACTGAATTGACCCACTTTTCTATTCCATTATTGTTAAGGTCACTTTCTTTTACTTAGAGCCAAAACATCATTAAAGACTTTGAAAGTTAAACAGGCTCAAAGCTAAACATGGTAGCAGACTCCTAGTGCTAGCACTTGGGAGGCTGAAGCAGGAGGATTGCCTGCCTGGCCTGCATAGCATCACCCTGTCTTAAAACAAACAGCTGGCTTGGATTTTACCTTTGCTCGAGGCTGAACTTGCCCACATGCATTGCACCTCGGTTCTCTCGACTGTAACACAGGAAGAAGGATGTTTACTCTATGATGTTCCTGCATCATAGAGTAAAGCAGACAGCATGGGGCACACAGGTACCAATGTCTGTTTGGGGCTAAGTTGCTAACTTAACAGCAGCCCATATTATTTGATGGGAAGGGGAAGAGGTAAAGGCAGTCACAGATGTGGGGTAGGAAAAGTATGAAATTGAAGACTGGAAAGGTCAGAGTTCAAAGCCGAGGATTAGAAAAGTGTCATCTTCCTCCCAGGGGTGGGGGAGGTGGCCGAAGACAGTCTCATGTAGCCCAGGCTCACTGTGTAGTTGTGGATGACCTGGGCCTGCTGATCTCCTGCCTCCACCTCCTGAGTTGTGGTTATAGGCATGGGCCACCAAACCTGCCTAGATAGAAGATTTTTCGGCAGAAGAGATGGCAGCAGGTAGAATCAAGATATGAGTTAAAACAAAACCACATGCTCGAGCAAAGCACCTTGTACACACAAGGCCCTGGGTCAAGTCCCTAGCACTGCAACAGTTTTTTAAAAAGAGGAAACAGGCCGGGCGGTGGTGGCGCACCCCTTTAATCCCAGCACTCAGGAGGCAGAGGCAGGCGGATTTCTGAGTTCGAGGCCAGCCTGGTCTACAGAGTGAGTTCCAGGACAGCCAGGGCTACACAGAGAAACCCTGTCTCGAAAATTTGAAAAAAAAAAAAAAAAGAAAGAAAGAAAGAAACTCAGTGGTTAAGAGCACTAGCTGCTCTTCCAGAGGACCTGAGTTCAATTCCCGTAACCATATGGTGGCTCACAACCATCTATAATGATATCTGGTGCCCTCTTCTGACCTGCAGGCATACATGCGGGCAGAACACTGTATACATAATAAATAAATAAATCTTTTTTAAAAAGAGGAAACCAGTTAGGAGCTGGAGACATCATTCAGTTGCTAAGGTGCTGCCTATTATGCTTTTAGGCCCTGGTGTTGCACACACTGTATGTGGTTCTACCCCCACCCACCCCATAATCACAGCACAGAAGCAAGAGGAGGGGTTGGGGGTATCGAGGAGTCAAAGTCATCCTTATCTGTATAGGGGGTTTGAGGTTAGCCTGGGCTACATGAAAAACAATACATTAGACTTTGTTTAGATTTGTGTTATTTATGTGAGAAAGTGTGTTCTAGTTGGTGGCATAGCCTTATTCCATCTGTGTAAAGATTATGTTTAAGCCCTTGAAGAGTATTCTAACCCGGGCAAACAGTGAAATGGCTTGTGAAGGAGGAACTCTCATTGCGTCTCTGCCTCCCTCCACTAGGGGTCGCCACTGTAACACAAGTAACAAGGGAGCTACCATACCTGTTATCAGTGTTGGGTGTGGCTGCCCACCTACAAAACAAAGGTCCGGTTGGGAAAGCAGCCAAGCAGCTTGCCTGTGCACACAGTCCTCTGGGGCAGAACTGCAGCCACAGCTTTCTGCCCCTTATCCTCTCTTCACTGGGCTCCCAGGTCCATCACTTGACCAGGAAGTCAACCCTGGGCAAGCTTACGGCTCCAGAAGGATGAGCAAAAGCCGGGCATGGTGGCTCACACTGTAATCCCAACACTCTGGGAATTAAGGAAGGATTCCCAAGAGTTCAGAGCCAGCCTGGAGTACAGAATGAAACTATTAATGCCACCCCCCCAAAATAAATAAATAAAATAGAAATATAAGACCTTTGAAAAACTTCTACCAAAATTGCAACAAAAAGTAAAAAGATTAAACACCCACCCACCCCCCAAATACATGACTGAGATTTGATATAGCCTGTTACATGGTACTCTTCTGATAAAAGGTAGTTGATATAAATTACTCTCCAAGTACCTATGTAGTAGACATTACACTTAAATGTTAATATCATCGCTTTAAAGATCAAGTCGGTGAGATGACTCAGTAGGTAAAGGTGCTTGCCACCCTCCACTCTAATGGGCCTGAGGGTGATGCCTGGGGCCCACATGATAGAAAAGAACCTATTCTACTCCGACAAGCTGTCCTTTGACCTCTAAATGCACACCAGGGCATGTGTATACACGTGCACACACAAATAAATATAAACACAAACTTAATTTTTAAAATAATCAGGTCCAGTGTGGTGTCCTACACCTTTAATCTCAGCACCCCAGAGGCAGAGGCAGGTGGATCTCTATGAGTTTGAGACCAGCTTGGTCTACATAGTGAGCTGAAGACAGCCAGGGCTACACAGAGAAACTGTGTCTCAAAAATACATACATACATAGGATCAAAAACCTATCACCTCATCTCCCAGGAGACTGACACAGGTGGCAGCCATGAGTTTTACACCAGCCTGGGCTATAGAGTGAGCCCTCTTAAGAAAAAGCCAGGAGCTAGGTAAGACTGTTTACTATTCACTACCACCATCTCACACATTATACTGAAGATCTTAGGCAAGAAATTAGAACTCACACTCATAAATATTAGGGAATATCTAGGAAAGCAGAATGCAGAGAAGATTTTAACTTCATTTGGAGTGCAGGTTTTGTAGACACAGGTAAAATAATCAGATTTAATATTTTAAAAAGAAATCTTGGAGGAGGCAGGGGCTGCAGATGTGGTTCTGGTAAGCACTTGCCTGGCCCTGGGTTGGATTCCTAGAACTGAAAACAAACATACAAAAACAAAACCTTCTTTGTAGAGTAGTGGCTCTCAACCTGTGGGTTGCGACCCTTTGAGGTTAAGCAATCCTTTCACATGGGTCTCCTGAGGCCTCTGAAAACGCACACATTTACATTACAATTTGTAACAGTAGCAAAATTAGCTATGGAATAGCAAGGAGATAGTTTTATGGCTGGAAGAACAGGGAGGTGAAGAAAAACAGCAAAGAACATGGGGAGACGGAAGGCAATGACTTACGAAAACTGCCAAGAGTCAATGGAGAAAGTCAAGACACGAGGTGACAGGGCATATGGCTTAATTACATGAAATGCCTCAGTTTACCTCCCTTACTGCTGTGGCAGTATACCCTGGCATAGGCAACTTAGAAAGGGCCTATTCTGGCTCAGTAAGGGTACAGTCCGTCATGGTGAGGAAGTCAAGGCAGCAGGACACAGAAGCAGCTGGCCACATATGTCTGGTCAGGAAGAGGCACTCCACGAACACTTGTGCCGGGAGCCTTCCTCTTCCTTATGTAGTCTGTAATAGGAACTTTCATTCCCCTGTCTAATTGTCCTCTTGGAGGCTTACTGCCTAACTTTGCTGACCTAGGCCTCGTCCTGGAAGCTTCTGGCCTCCATACAATCTAATATAGACATAGAATGTCTTCTGCCTCTGAGATTTGCTGAAAGCTCACCCTTTCCTAGTTCTTTCTGAGCTCTGACTGGCTGGTTCAACTCAGCTGTTCTGGCTCAAACTCCTCTCCAAGCTGACTGATTCAATCTGGCTTCTCACTGAATTACTCTGTTTGTCCTCAAACTAATTTTGGCGATCTGTTCTGATCTTCTGGCTCCTTCTCATTCTCTGGCTCACTCTGTCTTCACCTGTGTCTAGCTTGTTCTCTCTGCAAAACTTTCGCTATAAAACTCTCCCAGGAAAACTGCCCCTTCTTTTCTTTATTACTTTCTCTGCATTAGTCTCTCTTAAGTAGCCTCTTTTTCCTCTCTCTTCTTGTGAGAGTTGGGCATGTTCTATTCAGTCAAATCTTTCTCTGATTCGTCACTTTGTCTGCCACTCAATTAGATATCACTTTCAAACATGGGTGGTTCCTTCTACAAACTAACTTTCCCTTCATTGTTTGGGATTAAAGATGTGTGCTACAGATGTGTCTGTATTCCAACCAGAGGGATTAAAGATGTTTACTAGGGGCTGAGCTACACCACAACTAGAAACAGGCTTTTCCAGGACGCGACATAATCTCAGGTTCACAGTGTGATCACATATCCTGTAGTCCAGGACCCAAGCCCAGGGAAGGATGTCACCTTCCATTCAAGTGGCTCTTCCTCCTCAGCAGACAGAGTCAAGGCACACCTCACAAGTGTGTCTGGAGACTTGCTTCCTAGATGGTTCCAGACCCTACAAATTGACTGTTCACATCAACCATCACAGGAGACAATGCTAACAATTTTGGAAACAAGTTTCATGATTCAGGCAATTTATCTTCAAGTGGTATGATAATTCTACTGTTTCATGTGTGTGGTGTGCATGTGTGTATGCATACTTTACATGTATGTTGACCGGGGTGTGTGTGTGTGTGTGTGTGTGTGTGTGTGTGTGTGTGTGTGTAATAGAGAGAGGGGTTGGGGAAGGGTTGCAAGCTCATGGAGAGGCCTGAGGCTGATGTAGAACATCATTCTGAATCACTCTTCCACTTTATCCACTGAAGCAGGGTCTCTCAATCAAACCCAGAGCTGGACAACATAGCTAGTCAGCTTGGCAGTCGTCAGCTTGGCAGTCAGCTTGCTCTATAAGTCCCCATTTGGTTGCCACTCCCACCTGGCATTTACATGGATCATGGAGATCAGAACTCCATGCTTTCCAGGCCAGCCCTTTAACCACTGAGTGTTCTCCCAGCCCTACAGTGAGATGTTAACCCGCATTATCTGACATTCCTTCCCTATTATACACAGAACTGAAACAACATGTTAGCACCTAGTAATCTAGGTAAAGGATGTACATTTTCATAATAAAGACACTGGGAGAGGTTGTTTGAAGGAGGCAGCCATCGACTGTATTTAGTTACCTATTCTTCCTAAGGTCAAATAACCATTACTCCTAGAACTAATCTTTGAGTGTAAATGAGATTTCTTTTTTAACAAAGGAAAATCACTGAAGAAATACCTGATACCAGTTCTAGTCTAGAAATGTGAAAAATAAACATTTTCTAAGATAAAACATGTCTTATAAAACAGAAAAAAGCTGAGAGTGGTGAGGTGTACCTCTAATCCCAGCCCACAGGAGGAAGTCAGAGGGATCAAGAGTTCAAGGCTAGCCTCAATGACATAGCAAGTTCAAGGCTAGCCTGGGCTATAAGGGACCCTGTCATTTTAAAAAGGAGAGAAGGGGAAGGGAGGGAGGGACAGAGAATGTGCAGGGGAGGGGGAGGAAGGAGGGGAAGAGAAGAAAGGAAATAGTAAGAAGGTTGGAAAAGTGTCTTTGGTTTCCAGGCAGCTAGGACTAGGGTATTATAGACCACGCCCACTGTGACACACCTCCTTCAACAAGGCCACACCTCCTAATAGTGGCACTCCCTGGGCAAAGCGATACAAACCATCACACCCATCTTCTGAAGCCATGAGCCAAATAGTCTGCCATAGTCAATGGCAAAGACAAAATAAAAACCTGTCTTCCACTGGTGGCCTTCAGATGAAGATGTAGAACTCTCAGCTCCTCCTGCACCATGCCTGCCTGGATGCTGCCATGTTCCCGCCTTGATGATAATGGACTGAACCTCTGAGCCTGCAAGCCAGCCCCAATTAAATGTTGTCCTTTATAAGAGTTGCCTTGGTCATGGTGTCTCTTCACAGCAGTAAACCCTAACTAAGACAATGGGAATTCCAAGAACATGGTGTCGTCATCCGGCAAGGGACGTTCTACTGCTTTATAACATGCTGGAGAGCAAGAACACAGGAAACAAGATGAGGAAACTCAGGATGGATCTGTCCTTACATGGAGAACCCATCCTCAGATGACAGCATCAGGTACTCTCAGGGCAGTACCACTGAGAGCTAATCGGCCCTATCTTCTCTCAAGTGTCTGTCCCTCCTCCCAATAGTAATTTAAATGGCAATTAAAATTTGACATGTATGTCCAAGCTAACATGTGCACCATAGGGAAGCTCATGTCAAAAGAGCCTGGTCAACTTGGGGAGGTTCCCAGTAACCAAAGTAAAATAGGTGGTCTGAGCATCAACACTTCAACTGCCATCTCCTGAGCATGGCAGGTTTTCAATTATGACCTCATGGTGTCCCACAACAATCTTCCCTGGTTCCCTTGGAAGAGGCTAGGAAAACAACAGTATCTGAAAACTTATAACAGGAAACATTTATCCAGCTTTTCCTATGAATTGTATCTCTGGATGACAAATAGTTAACATGAAAACTGTGTTAGTTTTTTGTGAAAAACCAAGCCCTGAGGAAATCCCATCTCTGATTTACTCTGGCTCCAGGTTTCCATGTATCTGGTGAGGAGGTGTAACTGTGCGGTTCCTATAACAACATCATCCAAAAGGAGAGAGAGCGAGGATACCCGTGCTGTGGGCCTCCCTGAGAGACCCCAGACTGTGGGATGGTGCCACTCACATCCTAGGTGTGGCTCTCTCTAGGAATCCTCTCTGGAAGTCAAGACACATCCTACGGTGCTTTAGTAACACAGGTGCTTCTCACATCAATCAAGTTGACAAAATTAACCATCAGAGAAAAGGGGTATTCCCCCATCCCTGCAGAAAAGTGGAACCCAGCGCATGCACTTTATCATCCAGCTATATGCACTCAGTCCAAAAGGTTTCATTTCTTTTCTTTCTTCCTTTTTTTTTTTTTTTTTGAGGTAGTATCTCAATGTACACAGTCCAGGTTAGTCCCAACGTCCTCCTGCCTCTGTGTCATGAATGCTGGTATTCTAAATGTGTACCATTATGCCCCAATAAATAATAATAATAATAATAATAATAATAATAATAATAATAATAGCCTGGAGAGATGACTCAACTGTTATAAACACTGCCTGCTCTTCTAGAAGGACCAGGTTCAATTCCCAGCACCCACATGGAGGCTTACAGCCATCTGTGACTCCAGTTCCTGGGTATCCAGTAGCCTTTTCTGGCCTCTGTGGGTAGCAGGCATGTACATTGTGCACTGGTATGCATGCAGGCCAAACACCCATGAACATATTAATAAAAATTGTTAACTAATAATGGGAAAAGATGGAGAAGAGAAAAGTGATCTTAAAGATTAAGAGCTACTTCAGAAGCAAAGCAAGGATCTCATTTAGACAATTTTGAAAATCCAACATAAAGAAAAATGTGGACTTGATATTAAGAAATTATTGAGGTTCCCGGTAGCACGCTGGGCAGAGGTAACGCACACCTTTAATCCCAGCACTTGGGAGGCAGAGGCAGGCGGATTTCTGAGTTTGAGGCTAGCCTGGTCTACAGAGTGAGTTCCTGTCTCAAAAAACCAAAAAAAAAAGAAAGAAAGAAAGAAAGAAAGAAAGAGAAAAAAATAAAATTATTGCTTGGTTTGGCTTGATTTTTTTTTTTAAAGTTCTTGCTCTGTAGCCTAGACTGGCCTCAGACTCATGATCCTCCTGCCTCAGCCTCCTGAGTATTGAGATTATAGGCATCCATCTGACTTTTATTACTGTTTTTAAATTTTTATGTTTTATTATCATGTATGTACGGTGTGAGAGGGTACACATATCAGGACACGTCTGTGGAGGTCAGAGGATAAGTTTGTGGAGTTGATTCTCTCCTTCCACCTTTGCTCCCCAGGCAACAACTCGAGTCGTCAAATCTTGTGTTAGTTTTTAAAGGCACAACAATGTTGTGGGAGATATTATTTGGGGGTTTCTTCCCCACCTTAGATCATTTACCTCCCAAATAAAAGACACAAACCTTGTTTATAATAAACCTTAACAGCACTAGAGCTGGGCTATTTTTTATCTACTTTCTTGTCAGTAACCCCAAGATACTACTTGACATGTTCCACCTGGGCCACTCTCACTCCAACAGGCTGGCCCTCAGCCACGTGCTCACAACACACCACCCCACAGCGACTTCTCCGCCCTCCCCTTCCTTCTCTCTCCTCTTCTGTGCCTGGGAACCTTCAGTCCCTCCCACCTCTCTCTGCCCAGCCAATCATGAATAGACAACAAGAGCTGGTATAGTTGAGGACCTGCTTGTCTTGGAGCAACCTGGTCATGGGTACAGTTTTTAGCATTTGAATATATAGCAGCACTAGACCAACCCACCACACAACAATGACACTATGATTTAATGAAGATTCCTTTTTCTAATCAGTGATAACATAATGCCATAGTTATGCATCAAATAACTGGGTGCGGGGACAGACATGTGGGCAAAACAAGACTGGCCATGAGTTACTCCCAGGATAGTCACAGGAGCAGAAAGTATCTGAAAGTAGGTACGTTTACATGTGAGAAAGAAGGGAGTGCGCGCGCGTGTGCTTCCTGGGCGACACTACATCGTCTGTTTGACCATCATTATTATTGATGATGATAATCTACCTCCTACCCTCAACAGCTTCTCCACCTGAACTTTTTAAAACTGGTGACATCATCCAGTCTTAAACCTAGATAGAAACCTAATGATGAACCTGGCTGCTGCACTCCCAAAACACACACACACACACACACACACACACACACACACACACACACGCTTCCCAATCGCATTAGCATTCCCTCCTCTCTAGCTGGTGTTATCCTAGCTCAGTCTTTCGTCCCCAGCAGAGGGAACCACCACATGGCCTTCTTCCTAAACACTCTCCCTCACTGTAACCACCACAGCGCTCTTCCTAAATTCAGCATGAAACTACTGTCACAAGCGTTAATCCTCAATGACTAATGGGACAGAATCCAGTGCTGGTTAAGCTTACCACAATGTTATCCCATAGGTACAAATTCCGAGTGTCTAGAGACCTTGCGCCATCTGTAGAAAATAAATTCCCTCCAGGAATAGCACATACTTGTAATCCCAGCACAGGGGTATTAGGAATTCAAAGCCAGCATGGGCTACAGAGCAAGACCCTGTTTCAATCTTTACACAAAAGATTACAAACAGTTTCTCAGAGTTAACTCAAATTTAATGCAATGAGTATGTTTTGCTGATACCAGAGTCCCTGAAAAAAAGGAACACGCATTGGCCTACTCTACTTTTCTACAACAACTGTACATGACTCTTCTCTCTCAAAATCTGTATGATTCCCTTATACGGTGCCTTGCAGATTGAGCCTGCCTCACTCCCTTCCGCCGCGAGGTGGCAGGAGGCTCACGGATGCCAGAAGACCTCTGCCGGGATCCAGTGACGTCACGCAACCCTAGCGATGATTGGCTCGTTCACCTGACCTTGAGGGGAGGAGTCAGTGGCAGAGCCGGAAACATCGGGAACAGCGAAAGCCACGTCCCGAGACCGGGCGTGCGCACTCCGAGGATCCCAACCGCTGTAGAGGCCTCTACACCTCCTCCTCTGGCCTGAGGGGGCATACTCGCGTCTATCGACGCGGGGCGCAGCCTGCTGAAAGGGGTCACACCGCTGGGCGCTAGCGAGGGGAGGAGTCACCTTGATAGGAGGGGTCAATGACTAGCCGAGTCACTCTAAGAGGTCTCTTTTAGTGAGAGGAACACAAAGAGGAGGGGCTCTGGGGACACACTGATGTGGCAGTGTCATCCCAAGGAAAGGTCCCCCTGAATGAGAGCGGGCTCCGAGGGCAGCGGCCTTTGAGGGGGCGGGATCCTGCGGAGGGGTGGGCTGTGACGGAGGGCGGGGCTTCCTTGCAGGTGCAGGCTGCTCCTGCGAGAGAGGGTTATTAAGACAAAGAAGTAAGAGTGTGGTCACCGGGCGGAGCGCCGCAATCTCAACTTAGGGAAATGGAGATGGAGTGAGGAGGGGTCGGGCCAGGTCAGGGATGCGGAGACCAGAGTACCTGGGTACCACGACCGGAGAAGACAGGTGTTAGCGAGCCCTGAGATTTAGGTTATGAGGGTCAGAAGCCCCTTGAGATGGGCAGTCGGAGTGGGGCGCAGACCGGGCAGGCAGCGAGGTTGATACGTGGAGCCCAGGGAGCAGGAGAATTCACGCCGGCAGTCAACCCTTAAGTCGTCCTGTTATTAACGCCCCGGCCTACGCGCGGGTACGCACCTGAGGGGGCGTGGCCGGGCCGCAGCCCGGGCTCCAAGGAGTTAACCGCAGACCGGGCCCGGCCCCGCCCCGGGCAGGCCGCGCAGCCTGAGCCCGGCGGCAAAGCGGAGCAGCAGCCGCCCGCGGGGAGCCCGCCGCCGGCGCCCGGGAGCGCCGCCGCCGCCTGGCCCAGGCCCAGGCCCAGGCCCCGCGCAGAGCGGAGAGCCGCGGCGTTCCACCGGGCCCAACTCGCCGGCGCGGCGGGGGCGGGCCCAGGACCTTCGGCAGGTCGAGGAGTCCACCGGGCGGGAGTCCCGGTACCCGGGATCGGGTTGGGCCAGCGCCCATGGCGAGCGCGGCCTGCCCGGGTCCCGGGGATCCGGCCATGTGAAGCAGGCCGGGGCTGGGGGCCCGGCCATGGCCGGGGAACGGCCACAGCTGCGGGGCCCCGGGCCCGGAGAGGCTCCGGGGGAGGGGCCGGGGGGCGCAGGCGGAGGCCCGGGCCGGGGCCGGCCCTCCTCCTACCGGGCCCTCCGCAGCGCCGTGTCCAGCCTGGCGCGTGTGGATGATTTCGACTGCGCAGAGAAGATCGGGGCCGGTTTCTTCTCTGAGGTCTACAAGGTAGGACCCGCAGAGAGGACAGAGGGGCGGGACCGAGCCTTGGACGGGAGGCTAGAACTTAGGGGCCCACAGCCTGGGTTAGAGATCCGACTTGAGCTAGCTACCCAACCTGCGGGGCACACACCGATCCTTGCCTCCCCCCAGGTTCGGCACCGACAGTCGGGACAAGTCATGGTGCTGAAGATGAACAAGCTCCCCAGTAACCGGAGCAACACGCTAAGGGAGGTGCAGCTGATGAACCGGCTCCGGCACCCTAACATCCTCAGGTGAACGGCCTAGCCTCTTACTGGGCAGCTTGCTGGGCAGGAGGGAAAAGGAAAGGTCCCTCGGGAAAGGAGGGAGATGCGTGCGGTGGAGCCCGGGCACTTACAGCCTATCCTTCTATCCTCTCCATTGCCTTTCAGGTTCATGGGGGTCTGTGTGCACCAAGGCCAGCTGCACGCGCTTACAGAGGTAAGCATTAATCGTAGGCCAGGAAAGAGGGAAAGCACCACACCTCCAAGTGAAAGTGTCTGTGATCTTGGTGGATATGCTGGGAAATTAAAAAGAAGCCACCTGCCTGCCCTCAGGACCTTCTCTAACTGGAGGCTTCCTGAACTTCTCTTTGGGCAAACCACTTTTTAGAATCCTCAGCCAGAGTTATTCTGCGTATCCCTGGGAACAGTGCGGGGTCCAGAGAACTTTCTGCCATGATGGAGATATTTTGTATCTGTGTCCAACATAGGAGCCACTAGTAACACATGGAGTAGTCTAAAGCAAGAGTAGGTGTAACAGAAGAATGTCTGATTGTATTTAAATGTATTCAACGACATAGCTGCACATAGTCCTACCCCAAGAGACAGGGCAGCCTAGTATATAAATGGGACCCACCAACCCTTCTGACCTTTGTGAGCCTCCTGAGTGTTAACTGTCTTATGAGCGGCAGACACAGAACACAGACTGAGCCTTGACGTTCACTCCCCATCTCTTTCCCCATGTCCCAGTATATGAATGGGGGTACCCTGGAACAGCTGCTCAGCTCCCCGGAACCCCTCTCCTGGCCAGTCAGGCTCCACCTAGCACTGGATATTGCACAAGGCCTACGGTACCTACACGCCAAAGGTGTGTTTCACCGAGACCTCACATCCAAGGTAGGCTGGCCAAGGCGGGTGAAACGATGGAAAGGGTTTGAGACTCTGAAGTTGTAATTGGTCTGTGGGTAGTAGCTAAGTTAGAATGTCGGGTGCCAAGGTGTTGGAAATTACTAAAGAACGGGGTCAGCAGGAGGGCTGAGGAACTGGGTGCTGAGTGAGGTTGCAGTAATGAGGTGCATTGGAGAGCTGGGAGGGAAGGTTGGGGTAGTGCTTAGTGCTGTAGTGACACAGGGCTCTGTGGTATACACTGGAAGGCCAGAGAACAGGGGCAGTGTGTGAGGATGCCTGTGTGTGTGTCAGAACTGTCTGGTCCGAAGGGAAGACCGAGGCTTCACAGCTGTTGTGGGTGACTTCGGACTGGCTGAAAAGATTCCTGTGTATAGGTAAGGTGGATGCCCTTCTTACCCCAAGCCTCCCAGGGGTGCCCTGTACATGAGTGAAACCCCCAGTGGTATTTTCTGTGGATGGAGAGGAGGCTTACCCCATTCTCTTTAGTTTGGGGGAGATGTCTGAATAGAAGATTCTGACCACCCTGCCTCTGCAGGGAAGGGGCAAGGAAGGAGCCATTGGCTGTGGTGGGCTCCCCGTACTGGATGGCTCCGGAGGTGCTGCGGGGAGAGCTGTATGATGAGAAGGTAAGAGGCACTGACGTAGAGCCCATCCGACAACCATGCTGTCTATTTGGGAACCCCCAGCCTTTTCCCGTACCCCTCACTGCCTCCCTTCCAACACAAGATAACTGCTGACTCCTCCCCTCTTGGCATGGTCCTCCTACCTCCAGGCTGATGTCTTCGCCTTTGGGATTGTCCTCTGTGAGCTCATCGCCAGAGTACCTGCAGACCCTGACTACCTACCCCGCACTGAGGTGAAGTAACCTCCACTCTGGGTGCAACCAAGAAGGGCTCTGTGGAGCTTGATCCTCGCAGTGGGGCACAAGGAGAGCCCACCGAAGACTAACTTGGCAGCCCCTCCTCTGTCCCCACAGGACTTTGGCCTGGATGTGCCTGCTTTTCGAACTCTGGTGGGAAGTGACTGTCCGATACCTTTCCTGCTTCTGGCCATCCACTGCTGCAGAGTAAGTGTCACCCCTTCCCTGACCCCTATCCATGAGATGTCTAAGTCCGGGGAGATAATGGAGGAAACTCACTGTCTTCCTGAGCCCTGAGCAAAGCTGCCCTCTCTTTATCCATCAGATGGAACCGGGCACCCGTGCCCCTTTTACTGAAATTACCCAGCACCTGGAACAGATCCTGGAGCAGCTGCCTGAGCCCGCGCCCCTCGCCAAGGCTCCCTTGACATACAATCAGGGTAAGTGACCTTGACCCAGCAGAAGTCCTGCCTCTCCTGAGAATTAGTTATCTGGAGGAGGCTAATTGGATCTCTGAGTTAAAAGGTGGGAAGTCAGGTGGGATGGAGAGGCATCTCACAGAAGATTTTTTTTTATTGCTGGAGCCCGAGGAAGCAGAGGTAAATAAGAAAAGCTAGGTAGACGAGGAGCCGGAGGAGCTGGGAGATGGATCAGCAGGTTCAGGCATTTGCAGTAGGACCCGAGCTCTAGCTTTAGGATCTACATTATGGGAGCAGAAAACTGACTCCTGAAAGTTGTCCTCTGACCACCAGCCTCCATTGACCACTTTAGTGTCCTGAGGTTCACACAGGCATTCGTACAGACACATGAATACTTGAATGCTTTTTTTTTTAAGTAAACAAGGTAGCTGGAAATAACAATTGTCCCTTCCAGAGCACCTGCAGGACTCTCTTTCCTAAGCTCTTGTCCCACCACCTTTCTGGAGATTCAGGGCCTCAGCTCAGAGCAGATGCTGAGAACAGTGACCTCATATCTCTCTTACAGGGTCTGTTCCAAGAGGAGGTCCCTCTGCCACACTTCCCAGGCCAGACCCCCGACTCTCCCGAAGCCGGTCAGACCTTTTCCTGCCACCTTCGCCAGAGTCACCCCCAAGTTGGGGGGACAATCTAACACGAATCAACCCCTTCTCACTGCGGGAAGACCTCAGGGGTGGCAAGATCAAGCTCCTGGACACACCCTGCAAGCCGGCCACTCCACTGCCCCTGGTTCCACCATCACCACTGACCTCTACCCAGCTGCCCTTGATGACCACTCCAGACACGCTGGTCCAGCCTGAGACCCCTGTCCGCCGCTGTCGTTCACTACCTTCATCCCCTGAGCTCCCCCGACGGATGGAGACTGCACTGCCAGGTCCTGGCCCTTCTCCTGTGGGCCCCCCGACTGAGGAAAGGATGGACTGTGAGGGCAGCAGCCCGGAGTCCGAGCCCCCAGGGCCGGCTCCCCAGCTGCCTCTGGCTGTGGCCACTGACAACTACATCAGTACTTGTTCCTCAGCCTCTCAGCCCTGGTCTCCTAGATCAGGACCTTCCCTCAATAATAACCCCCCTGCTGTGGTGGTGAATTCCCCACAAGGATGGGCTAGGGAGCCCTGGAACCGAGCACAGCATAGCCTTCCCCGGGCAGCAGCCCTGGAGCGGACAGAACCCTCACCGCCCCCATCAGCTTCCCGGGAGCAGGAGGAGGGGCTGCCCTGCCCTGGCTGCTGCCTTGGCCCCTTCAGCTTTGGCTTCCTATCCATGTGCCCCCGCCCTACCCCAGCTGTTGCCCGCTACCGCAACTTGAACTGTGAGGCGGGCAGTCTTCTCTGCCACCGAGGGAATCATGCCAAGCCACCCACACCCAGCCTGCAGCTGCCTGGGGCACGCTCTTAGCAGTGAGGCCTGTGATCTCAGGCTTCCAACCTTGCCCTTTGGGATACCCTGTAAGGACAGAGTGCACTTGCTGGACAATGCCAGCCCCAGATGGGCTGACTGGCTCTTCTCCCCGTATAGGGGAGCCTCAGCATGGTCTCGATGAACTGAGCACTTCCTATCCAACTCCTGGGTTCAATGTCCCATTGGGATCACCGAACTAGACACAGCATTGCTGGCACACAGAACTAACACGTGCAAATTATTTAAAAATATTTCAATAAAACTGCCTGGCTGGCTCCGGGCCATCCATCCACTCAGCGGAGCGCCCTCCCCTGACCCATCTCTAGTTTGGGATGTTCTTAAGGAATGTCACAGTCTTTTCTGGAGGCTTCCTTATTCCTCCCAAGCATCATCCAGTCTCTGGAGCAGCTTTCAAGCAGTCAGCAGGTTGCCAGACCAGAATCAGCCCTTAGCTGGGCATGCCCATGAGAGGGAGTGCTGGAGGGATAGCAGTCTTAAGAATTGGCAGGTCATAGGTTAAGGATGTAGGTCACAAGGTCTTGTTCAAGTGTCTGGAAAAATAAAGCATCAGTGAGCTCCAGTTGACTGTCATTAGCCCTCATCCTGTGTTCTCCCCAGCTCCTCTTCTGCTCCAGGCCACATCTGTCCCCATTCCCTGCCTAGCCTGGTCCTATGCAAGCAGATTGAGCCACTGAAGGTGCTGGATGTGACAAATGATGGAACAAATTTTCCCTCTGTCCTCTGGGCCACTGTTTACACATGCATGCACACATCCATGCCGAATCTCCCTCTTGCTTACCCATTTCAGTTCAGATGGATCCCATCAGGAAATGTGAAAGCCTCCAACTCACAAATGCAGGAGAAATGCTCTGTGCAGTCTGATGATAGTCTCCTCCACGATGTATATTTTTTTATCATGCCACAATTTGAGCTTTGAGAAGATTCATACCGGGTGAACAGAGTTGGAATACACTTTAGACCCCTGCAAGCCCCTCCCTTCTTCTTGCTCTTTGCAAAACCTAGAATAAATCTTATCTCCTGCTAGGGCCATATGGTTCAGGAGCAGGTTTCTGAACTTCAGGTCCCACAGGCCTTAAGACCACAGAGGAAAACCGCATATAAGGAGCTGGGTGTGGTGGTGCACACCTTTACTCCCAGCACCCAGGAGACAGCACCCAGGAGTCACACAGAGACCGCAAACTCCATGGATCATGAAGTAGCCACCCTGCTTTGGGATCCCTGGAGCAAAACTGCAGCTACTCTGCTCTTTCCTGAGACAGTTCTAGTGCCCCAGTTGGCGTGGACTAAGCAAGTTGTCTCAGTTTGGGCAGCTTGTCAAGGCTTAGTGAGGTCAACGCCAGCACTCCTCTGGCTGAGAAGCCTTGCTGAAATCTCTCACCCTAATTTGTTTTTGTTTTTAGAGATGTGGGAAGGGTCTTGCCATGTAGCCCACACTGGCCTTAACTCACACTCCTACCTCAGCCTCCTGAGTGCTAGGATTACAGGAACATGCCATTGTCATTTTTTAAAGAATGTGCTAGAGACCTCCAGGCACAATGGATGTAATATGGGATAAAGAATACAGGTCAGTGTGATGGCTTAGCAGGTAAGCAGTATAGCCAGGGTACAATCCCTGAGACCCCCACGGTAGAGAACTGACTCCTACAAGCTGTCCTCTGTCTGCCACATGGCACCCCTCTGCCCACACATTGTTAATTAAGATCTTAAACAGTTGTTAATCAAGTAGAAGAAACAAGAAGCCGAAATACTGACTTGTGGAGGAGTTTTGGGAGCAGGGCTTAAGAAAATAATACACCTTTATGAGAGACTGAGTTGACAATACCTCTGCTTCTTTTCTCTTTGTGGATAATCTGCAGTATGGCTCGTCTGCTGGATCCAATATGACTCTGAAGCCTTTAGCAACTCCTCTAAGCTGCTGGGCAGAGAAACCTTAGGGAACTTCAGAGAGGTACATGAAGAACAATGAGAATATGGAGCAAAATGGGGACCTCCTGGGGCTTGTGAATTTCACTTAGCAAGAGGCCACACCCATTTACTACATGAATTAATTGCTCCTGCATCCTTCCAGTGCTGCAGACACAGGCTTACTCTCCATCTCACCTCCAAGTAGGGAAAGAATTTGAGGTGAAGTCAGCCTGTGAACTTCAGTCTCAGATACAGTGTCAGGGGATTGGCACTCTGCCTGAGAGGAGCCAATGAAGAATTAAGCAGTCAAAGGGTAGGCCAGCAAGCCAAGACAGACTGAAGTGGAGATGGCTCAGACACTTCAGCTCTCACCACTTCAGCTCTCACCGATGCTAAGCAATGGGAGCCATGGGATAACACAGGACTGAGAAGATGCTAAAGCTACTGTCACACTTACTGGCTAATAGTGTGTGACTTCCATATCTGTCTTTGGGAAGCAATGCAAACCATGACATGTGCAGATGTGCACTGCCATTCCTGACTCAATGACACACACCCCTTACATCCTTCCACCTCAAAATACAGATAAGGCCATGCTCACTTGATAGAAAGTCCTAGAAGTTTCGCCAAATGCAGCCAGTTTGGAGGATAGAGATGTGCAGTATTCTTGGCTCTCCCTCAGAGTTCTGAGGGTATGTGAGATGTAAAAGCACATTTTCTGATGCTGAATCCAACCACATGGACAGCAGGTGTCTGCAAAGCAGAAAGAACATGGCAGCCACAACCCTTAGGATAAAGTGACCAATTGGCCAGCTGGTTAACAATACTCCTGATGTCTTCATCAGCTTTAGTCCTTGATCTTTGCAGTCTTTTTGCCTCTTCTGGAAACATTTTACTTCTTAACAATATGGGAAGATTTTTCTAGTGGAGTTAGTATTACTGTCCCTGGTTTCTGAAACAATAAAATCTGTCCTAACAGTAGGCAACCTTGCCTAGCTCCTACATTGATCAATGGGCTTCTCATTCACTCATTCATTCACTCATTCATTGACTCATTCATTTCATTTAACCCCTAACACATCCCCACTGTGCATTCAGAGCTTTGCCACACTCCTCCAGCCCATGGCTACATCTCTCTCCACAACTCTGTAAGCAAACAAACTTGGTTCCTGGTTTTTGTTTTTTAAATTATGAATGTTCTCCATTCTTATATCTCTACTTAAATATGCTTTTCTTTGTTCTTTTCTGGATTACCTTTAAGAAATGAAATCCTTCTTAAACATCCTACACCCCACTCTGCTCTTCACAGTCACCTCTTATTAGGCCTAGCTCCAACACTCAGAAATCATTTCCTGTCCACTGCCTGATTCTCTGTGTGTGTGTGTGTCTGTCTGTCTGTCTCTCCCTATCTCCATCTCGCTCTCTCTGCTCTCTCTGTCTCTCTCCGTCTCTATCTGTCTCTGTCTCTGTCTTCCTCCCCCCCCCTTTTTCTCTCTCTCTCATCTACATTTCTTACATCTCCATCCAGCTCCCATTTTTCTTCACTGTAGCAACTTAAAGGAAAAAAATTGGTTTTAGTGTGACTGATTTGAACAGAGTGAGAGAATAAGAAACACGCTCTAACCCTGTCTCAAAAAAACCAAAAAAGAAAGAAACACGCTCAAAGGTAGGCAGGGCCTTGAAAAACATGTTAATGGGGGGGAGGGGGGGAGAGAGCACAACTAGGCTGGGCTCAATTTCCTTATCCTGCTGCCTTAGCTTCTTAGCTTCTTTTTGTACCACCATATCTGTCTCAAGAATTTATTGTTCTATTAAGAGGAAGAGAACACTAATGTTGACTTGCACATCAGGAGTTGTGCTCTCTCCACACTCGTGTCTGGGAACACTCTATGCCCTGTTACTGCTTAGATAACTAATAAGAAAGGCATGGCCTAGGCAGGGACAGCATGATCAGATTTGTCGTTTTAAAGGAATCCCATAACTAGGGTTGGATCAGTGGTTAGAGCACTCGCCACACAAGCATGAGGACCAAACTTAAGGTCCCAGCACCTGAGTGTGGTGATCTGAATGAGAACAGCCCTCATAGGCTCTTCTATTTGAATGCTTGCTCCCCAATTGAGACAACTGTTTTGGGAAGGACTAGGAGGTGTGGCCTGTGGAAGGAGGTGGGGCCAGGCTAGGCTTGAGGTTTCAAAAGACTCTTGTTAACCCCAGTGAGCTCTCTCTGTCTCCTGTTTGTGGATTAAGATGTGAGCTCTCAGCTGTTCCTGGGTCTGCCATCATGGACTCTAATCCTCTGAAACCACAAACCAATTAAACATTTTCTTCTATAAGTTGCCTTGGTCTTGGTGTTTTGCCACAGCAATAGAAACGTAACTAGGACACCAAGTGAATGCCAAGTGAGTGGAAGGCAGGGTCAGAAAATCCTTACAGAAAGCTGGCTATAGCCACATTGATGAGCTCTGGTTTTGATTGAGATTCCCTGCTTCAGTGAAGAGTCTCTTCATCAACCTGTGCACACATAAATACGTGAGTGCAACACACATTTGAGTGCACAAAGGGGTTGGGGGATATGAGAGGCACACGTTTACACATATGCACTCAGAGAAAACAGAAGCCTAAGGAAATGAGAGCTAAGTACGGGTGCCTGTAATCTTGCTATCTTAAGCTTGGTGCAATCATCTAGACTTGGACAATGTGAAGTGAGTCGTTGGAGACAGCTTCCTCTTCTCTTCTCACTCATGATCTGCCATAGAGCTGGGTGCACACACCTAAATCCGGTGTGCAGCTTGGTCTTCATCAATAACTGAGTTCACATAGCTCAGGTCAGACACTGTATGGCTCACTGCCCCTTTCCTGAACAACTGTCTGGCTTCTAAGAGCTAGACAAACCCAGCCACTAGAGACTTCTAGATTCAGTCCATCTCTCATGGGCCACCAGCCCCATCTCCCTGATCCCAGAGCAGATACCTGATGAACAGGTGGAGAAGCGCCTCAGTGTATACTGCATGCTCATCAACCTCTGGTCCAGCTCCTTCCTCTGCTGCTCCTTATTTTCCAAGTTCTCCTTGGTCGTCTGTCTCTCAGCCTGGCAGGCCTGTAGTTGCTGCTCCATGTCCTCATGAGTCTTCTGCTTGTCCTGTAATGTGTCCTGACTCAAGGTCAGCTCTCTCTGAGACTTCTGAAGCTCCACCTCCTTCTGCTCCAGCTGACTTATCTTCTCCCTGAGCTGCTGCTGCAAGCTGCTGTTGGTGGTTTTCCAAATCCTGGTCATCTCCTGGAACTGCTGAGACACCTGCAGATCTGTTTGGCCGTAGGAGAGACTGGTTGGGTGTAGCACCACACACCTGTATCCCAGTCCAGGGAAGGCTGAGATAGGAGGATAGCAAATTCGAGGCCAGCCTGGGCTACATATGGAGACCCTTGTTGGGGATGAGGGGTGCTGCAGGGAGATTTGAGAGCACTTCCTCCAGTTGTACCCTGGTGCTCTAAGACTTCAGCACCAACCTTTTCTACTTCTTGAAACTTGTATAATGAATGTCCTGAACTTAAGAACTGACTACCTGGAGTTTAAGGAATCCTGAACTGGGTAAGGAAGAAGGCAGGAACACTCCAGGGTAGTCCCAGCTGGAAACCAGACCCAAAAGCCAAGGATGTCAGGACAGTTTCTTAGAAAAGGAAAGGCCACTTGGCAGGAGATAAGGGAAGGTGTTTAGAATGGGGGGGGGGGAGATACTCACAGCGAACTCCCAGGCAGATGACAGTCACCCCTAACATCAGACAGACCAGGAGAAGGCCAAGCAAGAAGTATTGCAAGCAGACTGTAGGACCTTAGGGGACAGGGATGATAGGCAGTCAGTCCCAGGGAAGAATGTATATACAGTGAGACAGGGAGAAAACAAAAGCATTCCTAAGCAGATTTTGTCCTGCAGGGAGTAAGTGCTAGAGGCTGTAACTGGCGAAAAGGATTGAGGGAACCTCACCTGGCCGAAGAAACTAAACTTCATACAGGGAAGGGACCTGGAGACATGTGACTAGATACCATCCGAACAGGGAAATTGTGATCTGGTACTCCATGTGGGAACAATCGCTACCGGGATAAGGTAGGTAGTGGAGTGGCTGGGCTGTGGTGGAAATCCCAAAGGCTCATCTGGCAAGGGGCAGAACCCAGCAGGGATGCACACGGGTACATAGCGTCTGATATCCCCATACCCTGCGCCCGCGGGGCGGGCAGCTGGTGAACGGCACGCTGGGGCTGCGGGGGGAGGGAGGGGTGAGGAGGGATAAGAATACTCACAGCGGGGAAGATGCCCGAGAGCAGACGACTTCACGGAGCTCCAGGACGCAGTTGGTTGCTCTGACCTGACCCCTGCCGAAGGGGAGCGCCGGAAGTGAGGGTGGAAAGTCCCTGTAACCTCCCTTCTCTCCAGCCCCACACCGTACTGAGACCTAGTCTGTCCCGAGCTAAGTACTGTGGAACAGCCGCGTCACTCTCTGGACTTTATCTGCTGCCCCAGAGGTCTTTGGGATGAACTCAGCTGACCTCTTGCTTGTCCCCAGCAGTGCCACACCAGGAGGTCCTCCCTCGAAAGCCCTCCTCGGGTCGCCGTATCCACACTCCCCTCATATACCTCTTTTCTCTCTCCTCTGTCCCTTTATCTCTTATTATTTTCTTAGGGTCCCTTGTCTGTGACCCCTTGCCCTTCTTCCAGGCCCTTCCCACTCTTGTTTTCCACTGAAACCGGTCTCACACCGGGCTGCCCCGATCCTGAGCCCAGCTTACCGCGAGGACCTCCCACTCCTCTTCCCCCTGAATCTCTGATATCTCTTTCTCAGAAACAGCCTTGCTTCTTTCTCCAAGACTGCTCTGCACTCCCTGGATGAAGACACCCTCTGTAGGCGTCCCTGGGCCTCCATACCTGCTTTGTCCACTAGAGCAGGGGAAGCCAAGCCTAGTGGCCCTCCGGGGACTGGAGACACTTGCACATTCTCGTAGGTGAGTTCCCCATCCTCATAGGCCTCACAGTCTGAAAAGGGATAAGCTCCAAAGTCGGAGTCTAGAGTGAGGTCTGTGGAGTGGGGGTGGAATAAAACGGGGGGGGGAGAGGAAGGGGGGAAAGCAAGCAGGACTTACCCTGTCCTAAATGGCTAGATGCACTGTTCTTCAAGGGCACTTTCACAAAGCGCAGGTCGGCATAGGTGATGGTGTCAGCCATAGCCCTGGGCACCTCTGCTTCCAGCTAATCCACTGGCCCACACCTCCCTGGCCCCTCTCCTCTCTTAGGCATTGAGTTCTCTGTGGGACTGTAAGACTCAGCCCTTTGCACTGTGATGCCAAGTCACAAAAGAGGAAGAAGGTCTCTGGCAGATGGACTCAATGAAGCAGAGAGGTCCTTGGGTTGGAGCCAAATGGCCAGAGAGGGGTGCTGGGGTCCAAAATACTGGTGCTGAAGCTCGCCTGGACCTGTGTCCAGCCAGAGCCCCCTCCTCCTGTATCCTAGACCCACTTTGGCCTCCACAGTGCTTAAGATCCTCATGTGTTCCCTGTGTTCCTCATGTGTTCCTGTGTGTTCCCTGGTTGGCCACTCCCTCCTGACTGCCATTCACTGAGATCCATCAGTGTTAAGTTGGGACTCTGGGGCTTAACTGACCCAGGATATCACCCCAATCACTACTCCAGGTTGCAGCTTCATCCTCAACCATCAGATTTGGGGTCCCTACCATGGAGCCTTAGCTCCTCCTCATTCTGGGGTTTCCAGTAGGTCCATGGGTTACCAGAAGGGGGGTCCTTAATTTGGTAGCTCAGATAGGTTCATGTACTCCATTTTGCACAGAATGCTCCTGAGGTAAACCTGACTCCTCCCCTCCTGCTTGCTGAGCTGTCACCCAGAAGCCATCCCTGGGAACCTGAGAGCTTTGGGGAGGATGCAAGGGAGGCAGGAACATGCTGGTTTTCCTCTGTAAGCATCTCAGACTTCCCACTTGACAGCTTTTCCCTGCTGTCTACCCGACCATGCCTGTGAGTAACCATCCTCTCACCCATCTCTCCCTTGATATCCTGTGGTGTCCTCTGTGTTCTCACATCAGACCCATATCAGGAATCAATGTCCACTTGGAGCAGCTCTGGGCTGGGCTAAAGGTCTAGCCTGGAGCAACAGTAGCTCTCACATACCCTTCCAGAGAGGGAAGAAAGGAAATGGTGAGTGTGAGATTCAGTATAGGATATGGTGGGCCAGAGAGCTGGCTCCATGGTTCAGAGCACTGGCTGGATTCCCAGCACCCACATGGCCATTCTCAGCCATCTGTAACTCCAGTTTCAGGGAATCCCATACACCAGGCATGGACATGGTGCACAGACATACATTCAGGCAAAGCACATGTACACATACAATAAAACCTAAAAAAAACAAACCAAGAAGGGGGTCCCCATGGTTTCCTAGGTAGAAGTAAGGTAAAGAAGTTCCCCCTTGTTCTTGCTGAGTTCTTCCCTTTGAAGGTCCTGGGGGCTGGAGATGTAGCTCAGTGGTCCAGTGGGAGTATGGTGGTCTGACCTCACTTCCCAGCACACGTAGACACACATACAGTCCAAACATTGTCCCATCATGCTTGTCGTTCCCCACCCCCCAAAAAAATGAACACTTGGGCCAAGTGTGGTGGTGCACACCTTTTATCTCAGCAACCAGGAGGCAAAGGCAGACACAGCAAATCCCTGTGAGTCAGAGGCCAGCCTGGTCTTCACCAGGAGTCCTAGGCTGGCCAGGGTGATATAGTGAGACTCTGTCTCACAGAGAGAGAAGAGAGAGAGAGAGACAGAGACAGAGACAGAGACAGACACACAGAGAGAGACACAAAGAAACAGAGACACAGATGAGAAGAGGCATTTGTAGAGACCACAAGCCTAAGTTATTGTAGGTGAAGAGGCAAAGAAGACCTCCTTGTTCTCGGAGGGAGACAGCGGCAGAAGGAGAGTTGCTGAGCTGAGTGTTCAGAGGTACTCTCTAAAGTTCTTTTACCACAATGTAGCCTCTTATAAGAATCCCAAAAGACCCTCATGCTTTAAGGGTTGGAATGAGCTGAAACGGGATGAAATATGGAGGTGAGAGCCGCACCCCCCCCTTTGGGGCCACATCCTCTTCCCCCTCCACCAGTTGTCTACAGCCGGGGGGGGGGGTGCAGAGAAAGGTAAAGTCCCTCACCACAGGCTGCCAACTCATGTGACTGGTGGTATAGGGCAGGGCCAGGGGATGTTTGGAGAGCCCTTTTGCAGTGGCATAGTGGAGTCTGCCCCCAGAGAGAGCGGCTCCTGAAGCTGGAGAGCAGACACACCCTCACCAGAGAAAAGTGTCTGAGGACAGGTGGGTGCTTACACACGCTTATGTATGTGCTTGTGTGTGCACAGTCCCTGCACTGTGGCCTTTTGTGGTGTCTGTGGGAGGTGAGTGCCTGTGTCAAAGTGTCCCTTCCTGTAGGCTGAGGCTGCCTTGACAGCTGTCGTCTTTGCCATAGCAGCGAATGATGTGACATTATCAGAAAAGTCATCATAGGTCAAGACAACAGGTTTTACAAATGATTTCCTTTTGGTGGTTCATTAGTTTCTTAAGACTTCTCTGCAGCTGTTAACGGTCCCTGCTTGATTAAAGTTTCCAATAGCCCAGGACCTTCCTCCAGGTACTGTGGCAGGGCCTCCCCCAGAGACTGGGCAGTGGACTGGTGACTCCCTGGGGGCCTGTGGGGAGTGGAGGGGTGAGAGTGAGTAGGAGGGCACAGAGCAGCTGGTGTCGAGGATGGGTGGGGACTGTCGGGGCATGGCATCTGTGGGACACAGGGTATGGGGGCAGGCAGAGCATGAGTGACTGTAAAGAGGGTGCGGGGATTCCATGGACTAGAAACAATGTCTCAGTTCCCAGAGCCCCTATATATGCAGATGTAAGATGCTCAAGCTGAGCTTCTAGTATGCACTGGAAAACAGCCTCTGTGAGGGTGACCCTTAGATGGAGCTGGGCTGAGAGACACCACACACTGCATTGCCTTAGAAGTCTTTATCAGGAGTGGTCTAGCCGGGCAGTGGTGGCTCACACCTTTAATCCCAGCACTTGGGAGGCAGAGGCAGGCGGATTTCTGAGTTCGAGGCCAGCCTGGTCTACAGAGTGAGTTCCAGGACAGCCAGGGCTACACAGAGAAATCCTGTCTCGGAAAACCAAAAAAAGAAGGAAAGAAAAAAAAGGAGTGGTCTGGATTCTCTCCTCTTTAGCCCCTTTGGTGATGGTGAACTATCTCTTCACGACATTTTCTATTCTCTTCAGTCTTACGTCAGTTGATAGTGTCTACATCCAAGCACCCCTAGAAGATGAGATGTGACAGATTCTGTAGGCTGAGGATGCCCATGAAAGCTCCTGTCTATATCCCTTGATGGGTGTACTGGCTGGTTTTGTGTCAACTTGACATAGGCTGGAGTTATCACAGAGAAAGGAGCTTCAGCTGAGAAAATGCCTCCATGAGATCCAGTTGTAAGGCATTTTCTCAATTAGTGATCAAGGAGGGAGGGCTTCTTGTGGGTGGTACCATCTGTGGGTTGGTAGTCTTGGGCTCTATAAGAAAGCAGACTGAGCAAGCCAGGAGAGGCAAGCCAGTAAGTAACATCCCTCCATGGCCTCTGCATCAGCTCCTGCTTCCTGCCCTGCCTGAGTTTCAGTCCTGACTTCCTCTGGTGATGAACAGCAGCATGGAAGTGTAAGCTCAATAAACCCTTTCCTCCCCAACTTGCTTCTTGGTCATGATGTTTGTACAGGAATAGAAACCCTGACTAAGACAATGGGTTTCTGGATGGTCTTGTATTTTACAGATGGAAATGGGTAAGGGGAACTAGTCTCCCTTCCCAGGGTGTGCATGAAGGCTTTTGTATTGGCATTCACATTATCTTTCTAAGTTGGACATGCAAATAGAGGTCTGGGACCTCCACACTGTCCGGATGTCAGAAACACTGGGGGCTTTAAGAACTGAGAGATCAAAGCTGTGCATTTCAGGACCACAATATCATCACCCAAGATCTGATAGCATGAGAACAAATGGCAAATGTTGGATCCTGCTATCTAAGTGTGTTCATAGTCTACCATGTCTGGATAACTCATTCGATCTCAGCACAAAAAGGAGGCCTCCCGTTCCCAGTAGGACTCCTCTACCTCACCTTATTTATGTGGGGAGCCTGACTCACATACTCTCTACCTGAGGAAGGTCTTGTAGTCCTTGACAAAACTCTAGGTCAACTCACTCTTTCCAGGTAAGAATCTGCCCAGCAAGTACCTGGGATCCCCCTGCATCTTTATGTAAATGAGGCGTTCACAGTACATTAAGCTCCAACCAATGATTTACATTCATCCTGAAAATGCCTTCCCACTCACCAAGGTTCATATATAGCTCTTGTTCACACCGAATAACATGTATGCACACCAGGTGTTTCACTGAAGATCGTCTAAGAGAACTGTTTCATTGAGTAGTGTCTAAAAAGAGCTGTAACACTAAAATCCTTAAAGAAGGCCTTCTCCCCCTCTCCCTCACTGCACTCCCAACTGAACTGGGACCCCACCCATTCTGGGCTGGACTTCATCATTTCAGCCCAGTGTACTGTGATGTCTGGACACCCTGAGGGAAGTAACAGAACTCAGAACTACGGGCGAAGTCTTGCCTTGCCCTGACTGTCTCTCTGCTTATTACAGAGAACGGGTTGTCAAGGCTGACTGGGGGTGGGGGCCCAACTGTGAATTTATCATGTGGAAAGGGTTTCATCTGTCTCATTTTGGTCAAGCAAGTACCAAGCTGCCATTAAGAAGACTCTAAGCTAGGCTGTACCTTCATCATCACTGGCCTCTGGGAAACCCTAACCTACTGACAGTGGCAGACTAAGGACATCCAAAAGTGTTCATACACTAATCCCAGCTGCCTATGAGTATGTGACTTTACCCGACAAAATGTAGTGAAGGCAGCAGGGCAGTGGTGGCGCACGCCTTTAATCCCAGCACTCAGGAGGCAGAGGCAGGTGGATTTCTGAGTTTGAGGCCAGCCTGGTCTACAGAGTGAGTTCCAGGACAGCCAGGGCTACACAGAGAAACCCTGTCTGGAAAAACCAAAACAACAACAAAATGTCGTGGAGGCCCTCTAGTTGGGCGAGCACACTTTCTGTTCTCGTCATCCCACTTTAGTTTCAGGAGATCTCAAAGGATGGTCCCTTCCCAGAGAAGGAAACAAAGACATTCCAGGAGGAGGAAGAGTCAGAGAGATGGGATGCAAGAACTAAATAAACCTTGGTTGTGAAGAGGAGGAGCTCAGTGAGCCCAGGAGTCTGGGCAGCTTCCAGAAACCAGTGAACCAAGGAAATAACATTCTTCTTGAGCTCCTAGGAATTAGCCAGCCCTACAGACACCAGGTTGACTTCGAACTTGTCAGCTTTAAGAGCCTGGAAGAAGGTTGAGGAGCCCGGGAAAAGATCACCTCCTGGCTCCTCACTCTTCCCAGGGGCTGTGGGGACTTGAAACTGAAACTGTGCCATGCAGGGTGGGGCGAGATCTGCCTTCTAGCCCAGTTTGCTCCCCTTTTTCACCCTGCAGGAAGCTCTTGACTCGGTCATCAGGCCCCCCCCTTTTCTGGCACTACTCATGTCCAAGCACTTCCATTTTACCCATAACCTCTCCATTGTGTGGCCAATTCTGCAACCCTTTCAAAAATGAGAGAACAGAGCGACCATTCTGGGTTTCCCATTTTATCCGGTGTCTGCTTCTCAGACTCTTCCACATCCTCTTGGATCACCTTGTTCACTAAGATTGTACAAGGCTCTGGGAAAGCCTTCACAGGTTTCGTGCAAAGATTGGTGTAAACAAAGCCATATCAGACCCTGATATGAGACGGGTGTCTTGGTGTTTGAGAATGCCAATACCAACTGTAAAAGAGTTATTAGACCATTAAGGTACGAGCAGCACCAGTGGATAAGGAACATGACTGATATTGTCTCTCACGAGCAATCATGCCAGTGCCCATAGCACAAGAGGGCTCAGATATCAAATACCCAGTTCTTTAACTGCAGCCATTTACAAAGAAGTTGTGACCAAACTGCTAAAGTCTCAGAGCTCAAAATGTCCAGTGTGATAATTGTGAAAAATTCAGTACTTTCTGCCAGAGATGGGAACAAGCCATTTCTGGTGGCAATGGTTTCCTGAGATATAAAACAGGAAGAACGTCTAGGCTTCCCAGGGCATGCAGGCAGTGTGGCAAAGGGTACTAATGAGTGCAGGTCCAGGGGGGACATACAAGGTAATCTCTTGCCATCAGGAAATTAAATGGGGGCCCTGCCAGCTCAAGGCCCCACAGCAAAAAATATGAGCATTTCTCTCTGGTCAGCCAGGCAGAGAAACCTCAACTAAGTACTGCTGATCTCGTGCATGCAGCTGAAGGTCTCTGATGGCGTGAAGACTAGATAGTTACAGTCTTACAGCTTTCTTTATTAAAGATTAAAGACACAAAACCTTGAGTTGTTTAGGATCCGTGAAAATGTTTTAAGGTCTAAAAGATGTTTTAAGGTTGATAAATGGGAGTTCTGATAAGAAAGTGATTTAGGTTCAGAACTTAGGACTCACCAGGCTAGGATAAGGAGTGGAGTACTTTCTCCAAGTTCACCAAATACAAATGGACTGGACATTGTAAAGATAATTCTTTTTTTCTTTTAAGATTTATTTATTTTATGTATATGAGTACACTGTCACTCTATTCAAACACACCAGAAGAGGGCATCAGATCCCATTACAGATGGTTGTGAGCCACCATGTGGTTGCTGGGAATTGAACTCAGGACCTTTGGAAAAGCAGTCAGTGCTCTTAACCGCTGAGCCATCTCTCCAGTCCATAAAGATAATTCTTATCTGATAGTTCTCATAATTGTTTTTATTGTTTATAGTTGATTGATGTTAGGTACAAGACCATTTATCGGACTAAAGGGAGAAGAGGTAGTGATCATTTTGGTTTCTTTAAAGGCCCAGTTACATTATGTGATCATGGTTTTTTTTTTAATCCCAGGTGTGGGATATGGGGCTGTTTCAGATTGTGCTCAGCTGCTAACTGTGATTGGCTCCTGCTCTAGGAGGGGCGTGACTTTTTCCAGATGCAGATAGTTTACATTTGGAATGCTGGGGACTTTTGAGAGTCTATAAATGTAGAGCCCTGAGAGGCTGCCTTCCGCAGCAGCAGCTGCTGGCTGTGGCGGTGGTGGCGGTGGCGGTGGCGGTGGTTCCTGGTTCCTGGTTCCTGCTGTTGTGTTTGCTGGTCTGCTATTTTCTGGGTTTTTTGAATTGCTGGTTTGATGATATCCTGACAATGAAGATTTGAAGTGGAAACTCCTGATTTCTTTGGAAAGTTAGTTATGTCAAATGATGTTTTGCTGGGGCACACAGGTGAATGATGTCTTGCTATAGCAGACACTTGGAAGGATGCATGATGCTTAGACTAGATATGACCCCACAGACAGTGGGGCTGGAGCAAGTTTGCCTTGCTCCACCTCGCTAGTCTTCACTGACAACACGCATGTATTGGTTCATCTTACATTGAGTTGCTAAGCTTTGCTTGTTGTGACTTCATAGAGACTCACCAAAAAACTTCTCATGAAGTTCCTGTGGCTTCTTGCTGCTTCAGTGGAGCGATTGATTGGTGAGTCTTGCCATTTCTTATGGATTCAACTGCCCTCACTGATTCGTGGTGGTTGGCGCTTGCTAGCGGACTGGACTGAGAACAACAAAGACTGGAATCGCCCGAAAGAACTATTTCTAAACAGATCCACTTCCCCCTATCCTAATACCCTTTCTTTCCCACTACCTCTGGTGGGTGTAGGCTAGAGGTAGAGTAGAGGTTGAATCCTTATTAAAGAAGATTGTGAAAAATATATGCCTACAAAGAATGGACTTGCCCTAGGAACTCAAAGCCCCTATCAGTAGGACGCAGCCTAAAGAGGTCTACGCCCCCTTTCCTTTTCCTCTAATCTTCTTTCTCACCTCACTAGTGTTGGGGGATTGGAAGGGGTTAGGGTGGAGAAGGGTGATAGATAAAGGAACTCACTCCATAGACCAGGCTGGCCTTGAACTTACAGAGATTCACCTGTATCTGCCTCCTGAGTGCTGGGATTAAAGGTATGCACTACTATGCCTAGCTCCTTTTTTCTTTAAGTATATCTACATTTTTTTCAGGCAAAGTTACATATTCATAGGCAGTGGGGATTCATGTAGGATTCATTTGTTATGGGTATCCTTAATCTGTCAGTGTCAGTAGGTCAGGGTTTTCCAGAGGTACAGTGATGAGTTCCAGGCCAGCATGAGCTATACAAGACCAAAGACATCTTTCTCTCTCTCTCTCTCTCTCTCTCTCTCTCTCTCTCTCTCTCTTTCTTCTTCTTCTTCTTCTTCTTCTTCTTCTTCTTCTTCTTCTTCTTCTTCCTTCCCTCCTTCCCTCCTTCCTTCCTTCCTTCCTTCCTTCCTTCCTTCCTTCCTTCTTTTCTTCTCCCCTCCTCCTTCTGCTTAAGACAGGGTCTCACTATATATATCACATTGGCTATCCTGGAACTCACTATGTAGTCCAGGCTGACCTCAAACTCATAGTGAATTGTTTGCCTCTGCCTTCCAAGTGCTGAGATTAATGGCTTAGCAATATCTCTTCCCAAGTAAATACATAAATAAAACCTGTCCAGCCAGGAGGACAACAGTGGGCATCAGATAGTATCAGGTGAAAGGGACTTGTGACTTTTTGATCTCTGAACCTCAAGACTGCTGGTGGTAGATCTCTGGTGACTTCTTGCCTCAGGTTTTTCTTTGGTCATGTCAGAAACAGCAACACACAAGACATCTGATTTTCTCCGATGACACTGATTTAAGTAGAAGGGCAAACACTGTTCATGAAAAGACTAACTCACTATGCAAACACTGGCACATGTCTGGAATCCCAGCCCTTGAGAAGTACAGGCAGGAGGACTGGCAGACAGTGTGGTCTACATAGCAACTAACTGGTCAGCCAAGATCGAATAGCAAGACTCAACTGAAGAAGGGGAAGCAGGGGAGGAAAAGAGGAAGACAAAGAAGGAAGCTCGGACATTACAGTGGTTCAAAATAATGGCCCAAAACCCAGAATGAAGTGTCAGAAGGAAACAGAAGGGCATTTAAAGCAAAATGAAACGGGGGGGGGGGGGGGGTGTGTGTGTCAAAACTCAATTATAGCCCCAGGAATGAGAGGAATTTGAGATTAACAGTAATTTATGTACCAAAGTTCAAGAAACTGGTCATGGTGGTAGACACCATTAATCCCCACACTTTGGAGGCAGAGGCAGGTGGGTCTTTGTGAGTTCAAGGGTGGCAGAGTCTACTAAGTAAGCTCCAGACCAGAACTACATAGTGCAGTGGTTCTCAACCTTCCTAATGCTGTGCAAAGTGCTGGATCCCCTGGAACTGCAGTTATGAATGATCATGAGCCACCATGTTGGTTCTGGGAACTGAGCCTAGGTCTTCTACAAGAACAACAAAGGCTCTTAACCACTGAACCAACTTAGCATCCCCCTTTGCTTTTTAAAATTTATTGCAATTATTTATTTATTTTGGAGGGAGGACTGTATGCATGGAGGTCAAAGGATAGCTTTTGGTGGTTGGTTCTCTCCTACCATGTGGACACTGGGGGACTAAACTCAGGTCTTCAGGCTTGGCAGCAAATGCCTTTGCCTTTACAGGAATCAGGCACATATAAGGTGCACATAGGTACATGCAGACAAAACACTCACACACATAAAATAAAGTGAAAAGGAAGGCTAAAGAGAAAAAGAAATGAAAAAAAATTTAAAGAAAGAAAAGAGAATTCTTATTGCTTCCAAATTGTGTCCATTTTCCTTGAAGGTAGCCGTGCTCTGACCCCTTAGCCTGGGCTATAGACTGAATTCTACTGGCTTGAGATCAGCGGACATCTGCTTTTGTTGTTTTTCTTTCTCGTATCTCTCGTCCATATCTTTATTTGGAAATGTTATCACTTTGCTGCGTGTTTCTCTTAGGTAAATATGCATCTGACTTTGATTTATGGAACAGCTAGTCTTGTAGCAGCAGCATTCTGTTCACTTGGGTTTGCTCTGGTGTGTGATGTGTTCACTTCTCTGTAGCAATTGTTTTCTCTTGATCCCAGCGCTCACAAGACTGAGGCATAGAAACAGTTTTCAAGGCCAGTGTGGGATGCATACCAAGACTTTGTCTTGAAAAAATGTCAACAACAACAACAACAAAAAACCTTCAGATAATCACAAACTGGGTCTGTGCTGTCAGACACACATAAGCTCTTGTAATATATAAAGATAGAACCATTGCCAGTGTTACCATTGTCCTCTCACCCCAGTGAAATGGGACCTGCAGATTATGTTCACTCTCCACCTTTCTCTGCTCCTCACCTTCCTCTGAAACATCTGGAGTTGTAGTTTTCGTCCCACAATCCCTACCACCCGATTGCATTGTTTAATTGAGATAATTTAGTCTTTGTTAGAATTTCCCCCACAGTGAGTTCCACCTGTCTTGAGTTCTTACTTGGCATGTGTATTACACATTATAAATAGATTTAGATACAAATATATAGGTCATGGCTTGCTTCCTCTGCTGCTCTCTTTCCATCTTCTGTCTTGACATCTCTGTTCTGATTGTCTTCTGATTGCTTAGCCTGTTTTCTTCAAACCACATCTCAGATGGGATACTTTGTAACGTCTGCAGCCTACAGATCTTTCATCCATTCTCGGCTGGGTCCATGTTGGAGGCCATTCCTCTCATTAGCCCATATTTAATTTTGCTTGCTGGCTGCAAGAGTATAAGACTTTGAGTTTTGAGGCATTGTTTTTACTTGTACATGGGTGAATATGTTTCTTTTTCTCTCATCCTTGTCTGGAGGTTCAGCCCAGAGAAATATCAGCTATCATTTTCATAACGTTGGTGTTCCTTTCTCTCTGGGAACCACAGCCTTTGCATGGCGAATTTCCTGGTTCAGTTCCAATCCCATCATTCACCACAGAATTTGCATGTCTATATTTTTGTCTCATGCTTTGAAATAGGTCTTTTTCATTTCCTCAGCTTGTTTAGGGAATTTCAGCAAAGACACTCTGTAGTTTTAGCTATGGAAATTGTTAGCTTTGGGATCACGTTCTGTGGTTCGAGGAAGTGTTTGAGCTTCCAAACTCAGATAATTTTCTGGCAAGGATTTAGCCATCTCTGCCTGTAGGTCCCTGTGTCACCCTCTGGTTTGTTTGCATTCTCCTCATTATAAAGTCCAAGAAATTCTGGTAGTTTAGGGGGAAGTCATAGAGACCCAGCCAACATACTGGTTCTTACTGGAAGCAAGCTTTTTTTTTTTTAAATCTTTTTTTTTTTTTTTTCCTTGTTTTTTTTTTCCCCCGAGACAGGGTTTCTCTGTGTCGCCCTGGCTGTCCTGGAACTCACTCTGTAGACCAGGCTGGCCTCGAACTGAGAAATCCACCTGCCTCTGCCTCCCAAGTGCTGGGATTAAAGGCGTGCGCCACCACTGCCCGGGGTGCAAGCTTCTTCTAAGATCTGCTTTCTTCCAGACAGCCTTGACTGAGGCTGTCCTCCAGAACTGTCTGCAGGGAATTTTCTCTGCTGGAGACCGGTGGAGCTGGTGGAGCTGGGTTAACTCCTGGCCTACAGTTGGGAGTTGTCAAAGTGGGTATGGAAGGGACAGTCTCACAGAGATCCACCGCTTCTGCCTCCAGCGCTGGCACTGAAGGTGTGCTCCACGCTGCCAGGCTGTATCTTAACTTTGAAAAAGCATGTGTGCACACCATTTCTATTGTCAAATGTTCAACTGAGGCCATCGGCAAAGGAGGAAATAGGAAGCTGCTGTGAAGGAGCAGGCTACATTTGGTGAAGGCAGGAGGTGGGGGGTGGAGGTGGGAGGAGGGGGAGGTTTGTAAACTGGGAAGTAAGATGTACAGAAAGGGAGAATCAGAGATGGAGAACACTCCTGCCTCAAGGGACGAGCAGGGCAGGAGCATGAAGGTCTGCACTGCAGGTGCCCTGTATCACAGCCACAGATCTGATGCCACATGCTATTGGGCCTTCAATTTGCCCAATTGCCCTTTCAATATAAATCCCCTTTATGTAGTCTGTTCCCGCAAAGGCCTTCTGTCTGTTGTCTATGTTCCTAATCAGGGTGTGGGAATGGAACCCCATTCACATCTTAGAGCCACTCTTTAGGAGGGATTCTGATCAAGGACTCATAGATAACTATGGCGCTTCCATTTTGCTGACTTGACATGTCTGGGACGAGGGAATCGATACTGAGGAATTGCACCATTTGATTGGCCTGTAGGCAAGTTGGTGGGGCATTTTCTTGATTAATGATTGATGTGGGAGGGCCCAGCCCACTGAGGGGCAGTGCCACCCCTGGGCAGGTGGTGCTGGGTTGTGTAAGAAAGCAGGCTGAACAAGCCAGTAAGAAGACTTCCTGGACCCTGCCGTAGTTCTTGCCTCCTGGTTCCTGCTCTGGGGGAGTTCCTGCCTTGGCTTCACTCAGTGCTTGACAGTGATCAGAACAAGGGAAGTAAACAAACCCTTTCTTTCCCACATCGCTTTTGGTCATGGTTTTTACCACAGCATTAAAAAGTATCTGAGACAATAGCTCATCCCATGACAGCACCTCCCACCAAATATCACAGTGATCTCTGGAACCCATCCATGGTGGAAGTACAGAACTGACTCCCCCAGCCAGGTGGTAGTGATGGTGATGATGGTGCACACCTTTAATCCCAGCATTCAGGAGGCAGAGGCAAGTGGGTCTCTGAGTTCAAGGCCAGCCCTGTCTCAAAAACCAAAACAGAGAAAAGAGCCAGAGAACTGACTTGACTCTCCCAAGTTGACCTCTGACCTCCACATGCGCACATGAGTGCGCTTGAGCACAAAAAAAAAAAAAAAAAAAAAAAAAAAAATAGAGTGAAATTTAAAATATTTTGTTTTAAAAAACAAAACAGAAAACGGTGGAGGAGATGCTCTTTCTAGGAGCGGCCCCTCAGCACCTCCAGGTTGTTACTTGTGAGGAAAGAAGACTATATAGGTGCAGCTCAGCCAGCAGAACAGAGGAACAATAACAGGAGTCAGATTTGGCTTGAAATCTCTAAAGTCCTATGATTGCAAAGAATGAAAATGAGTGCTTCCTCAAGCAATAAAGTCCTCACCTCTGGAAATGTTCATGGAGAGGCCTGGAGGGCCATTGCTGTAAATGCTGTAAGTTTAAACCAGATCTTCCAACCTCTTTCTAACTAAATAATTCTAGAAATAGATAAACTACGCTAGAGAACAAGTTACCCAACACATTAAACACAAATATTGTTACCAAGGGCTGGAGAGATGGCTTAGTGGTTAGGAGCCCTGGCCACTCCACAGAAGACCCAGGTTCGAGTCCCTCACAGAAGCTCACAACTGTCTATAACTCCAGTCTTGGCATAAGACACCCTCTTCTGGCCTCTTTCAGCACAAGTGATACACATACATCCACACACAAAAAAAAATTAAGATGATGTTACCAGAGACTGAGGACAAAGGGTAGAGAAACAAGCTTTCATCAACACAACCAAGAACCAATAGAGGGGTTCAGTGACTTCCAAGTTCATTTTCAAGGGGCTAATGGGAACTTTGAACTTTTAAAGGGGACAAGGTAGCCAGGGTTTGCACCTTTGGCAGGGGTGGGGTGGTCTGATTAGTCCACTGAGTCCCTGTCTCAGTTATGGCTTTCCAACGGGTTCTGAAGAAGCTGTTACTGGTGTTTCCACTTGAAGGCCACAGTCTGTCTCCAGGAGGCAGCCTCGAACCATGGGTGACTGTCCTTATTCAGGGAGAGGGGCAATCTGCCCTGCAAGTTTTGCTGTTATTTAGGGAGTGTGCTATCCCCTTGTGATAAAGATGTTTATCAATTACTCTCTTTTTCCTAGTGTCTGCAGGAGAGAGGATGCAGGAGGCACAGGCCTGTAATCCTAGAAATTTGGGAGGCAGAGGCAAGAAGAACCCAAGTTCAAGGCTAGCCTGAGCTTCGAGAGGCTCACAAGAGGGAAAGGGACTCAGAAGGGACTTTGCTGAAAGGCAAAGCTAGAGCAGAATGGAACAAAATTATCTGGTGCCTCCTTCAATATCTTACATCTTTCTGCATCTTATCAGCTGCTGAGGACACTTGCCACCAAGCCTGGTGACCTAAGTCCTTCCCCCAGGACATACATGGTGGAGGAGATAACCAACTCAGGCCAAATGGCATGACAGTGCACTGAAGCCCAGAGCGGAGTGGCTCATGGGGAAACTGAGTAAAGAGCAAGGTTCCACATCTTTTGCCTTCTCTGCTGGTCTTCCCACAGAGAATTATCCAGAACTCATGTGATCGCAGGATGGAAAACCTAACTCTGCTAGAAACAAAACAGGGAATCTATTAGTTTACATGGTCAAAACCCCCAGAAGGCGGGTCTAGTTCTTCCCGTGGTTAGATCCAAGGCTTTACGTGGCTATGTCATCAAGACCTGACCTCACATGGCCGTCCAGCTCTGATCCTCCTGGTAGGCAAAACCATCCTGCAGTTTAAACCCACGTGATGGACTGAAAAGGCCAGGCTAACGATGGATGGCAAGGCCTAGTGTAGACAGCGCCTGCTGTGACATACAGCCCCTCACCACCTGTAAGTGGTAAGGAAGTTCGGAACTTCCTGTCGTTCATCTTTGGTCCAAACCCCTTCTCCTTTGCTCCAAAGTTTATTTCACCAAAGATAGGTCTCAGAGAGAAAGCTGGGGCTGCAGAAGGCTCTGGTGACTTCCCAGAAACACCTGCCCCCCTGGCTGAAATAATACACCAGGGGGGCAAAGGAATCCACAAAGAAAGGACCTGAGAACTGTAGACTTGTACTGGGTCAGGTGAGGTGACTAACCAGAGAGGTGTGGTATGCTCCTTAGTTTAGGAACCAGAAAGGGAGTTGCCTTAGTTTGCTTGTTAAATGCTTAGAATTTGTGCCAAAGCATAAACCTTAATGATAGAGATGAGAGAAGACAAAAAAAGTGGAAAGAAGCCAAACACAGTGGCACACACCTTTAATCCCAGCACTTGAGAGGAAGAAGCAGGTGGATCATTTAGTTTAAGGCCTGACTGGTCTACAGAGCAAGTTCCAGAGCAGCCAGAACTATATAGAGAACCCTGTCTTGAACAACAACAACAAAACAAGAAAGGAAAGAAGGAAGGAAGAAAACAGAGGGAAGGAGCGTGGTTCAGTGGTAGATCACTTGCTTAGCATGAATGAGGTCCCTGGGTTTGATTTCTAGCACTGAGAGGCTAGGGAGGGATAAGAGAATGCATAGAACACAGGCTTCAGGGATTGGAAGAAAAATAAAATTCAGGTCATTGGGGCTACACATAAAACAACAACAACAAACAAACACCAAACACACACACACAAACAAACAGTAACTCAGTTATGAGTGATGTTCGCCCAGCTCCAACAAGGTCCTGGGTTGGAGTCGGTTGAAACTCCAAACCAGGGAACTACAATTCCCAGGATGCTATGGGCCAGGCCGCATCACGCCTGCGCAGAGGTGGTGGCTAGGCCGCTTCACGCCTGGAGGGGGCACTGGTGCTTGCTTAGTTCTGAGCACTTTGAGTCCAGGCTGAGCCCAGTCTGGGGTTCTAAATCAGCTTCCTGTGTTGGAGCCTTGGAGCTCGCAGCCCTGGTTCCTGCTAGTGCGAGTGTGCTATTCCGATCAGCTCCTCTTTGAAGCCTAAACTCTCTCCCGTCTTTCAGGTGCGGACTCTGAATCAGCTTCAGAAGTACAGCTCCCCTCAAAAGCCCACATCCCGATGCTGTGGTTCCCTTCATCCGGTGTCTGCCCCCAAACCACCCTTCCTTCCTCCCACACAATTGCCTGTCCTTGATTGCGACCTAGGTATCCCTTAGAGAGACCCAAGTAGGCATCCTCAAAGGTACAGAGACCAGAAGCACCTCCTCTTTCTTCTGTCCTTCAAACCCCAAAAAGATCAGTCAGGCTAGAGCTCAGGCTGAAGGTGATTTGTTTTTCCCCTCTGTTCTGCTGTGGGAAGCTAGAGCTAAGAAGGAGCTCACCAAGTTGGACTTTTTGCCAGAGTGGGGTTTGCCATCATAGATGAGCTACAGAAAAGTTGGAGGAGAGCAGCCAGTGGCGTGCAAATTGGTTAGACAGAGCAGTGTGTTGGCGCCAGGAGAGCTGGGGGGAAGCTTAAGCAGTTTGGTGCTGGGCTATATTTCTGTGATGGGGCTCATACCACAAAGATGGAGAATATAATGGATGCCACTTTGTTTTAAAACCTAAATATTTCTGATTCATCACTTCCTCCCCATCCCTACTGCGACATTTTTCGACATTTTTGACATCTTTATAAGGGCCTTGCTGAGCTCCATCCTACAGGCCTCCAGCCCACACAGCGACCACTGGAGCTCATTCCTTGCTTCACTCAGTGACTCTTTTCCACCTCACCAGAAGCAGGAAATCGAAGCTCCTTGGCATGACTGGCTTCTGTCACACCACCAGACTCATCTTGCTCTTTCCCTTTATATCAAGCCTTCACCTCTGGGCCCGTCAGCAATTCTATAGAAGCCTTCTCTCCTTTGCCTTGTGGTGCCCCCTGCAGGACTGTATTCTACTCTTCCATTTTTCCCAGTAGCGGTTGAGTCATTTCATCTTTGAATTTCTCCACAGGACTCCATGTTTTCCTCATTTTAATAATTTCTAGCGTTATTGAACACCCACAGTCTTAGTTATTTACATATGGTAATTAACCTAAACCACAAAACAAGCTTTCTTTTTCTCTCTCTTTCTTTCCCTTCCTCCTCCTCCTCCTCTTCCTCCTCCTCCTCCTCCTCTTCTGCTTCTTCTTCTTCTTTTAAAGAACAAGAGTGGGGAGAATTGGCTCAGTATTAAGAGCACTTGCTCCTGCAGAGAACCCTGGTTTGGATCCCAGCACCCACATGGTGGCTCAAAAGCATCTGTAACTCCAGTTCCAGGAGAAGCAACGCCCTCTTCTGCCCTTTATGGGACTGCACATACATCCATGCAGGCAGGACACCCATAAACATAAAAATAAAGGTTAAATTGTTTAACAATTTTAGGGGGCTGTAGAGATGGCTTAGCAGTTAAGAGCACTGGATCAATTCCTAGCATCCACATGGTGGTTCACAACCGTCTGTAACTCCACTTTCTTGGGATCCAACATCCTCTTCTGACCTCCCTGGACTCCAGGAACAAAAGTGGTACACAGACAGACATACAAACGGTACACCCATACACCAGAATATTAATAAAAATAATAAGAATTTTAATAGGGCTGAAAAGACAACTCCGTGGGTAATGTGCTTGCTCTGCAAGAAGGGTCTGAGTGGGATCCCGGCACCCATGTATAGAGCAGGACACAGGGGCAGATGTTTGTACCCCAGAATGGAGGGGTCAGGAACCAGTGGATCTCTGGAGCTCCATGGCTTGCCAGCCTATACTACTCCAGTAGTGCCAGGGCCCAGTAAAAAACCCTGCCTCAAAAACAAAACAAAACAAAAAAAGATAGAAGCTGACAAAGTGGTTGGGGGCGCAGGGCTTGAGGGAGGGTAAAGGCACTTGTTGACCCTTCTGAAAACCTGAGCTCAATCCCCGGGTACCCACACAGTAAAAGGAGGGAACCAACTCCTGCACAGATTGCCCCCTCCCCATCACCTTCCCCACAAACATCATTACTACTACTAATGTGATTTTTACACATTTGAAATCCAACAAGATAGACAGTGCCCAGTGCCTGACAAGGAATGTCCAGGGTTAGCCTCTAGCCTACACACACACACACACACATGCACTCGCACAGGAACACCTGTACCCTCCCTTGTAAGCATGTATATACACACACTAAAAAAATAATAATGACAAGAATATCTTTCCCATCATACAGACTCAGAAACTGAGGCCTGGTTACTAAGGAACACTCAGGCAATGCGTGGAAGGTGTAGACTTTGAACTCAGGCAGTCTGGCTCCCACACCCATAGTCTTGATCTGTTGCTGACCTGATTACAATTACTGCACGCCATATAGTGCAGGAAGTGCAGGCTAAGAGTAAAGCAGGCAATGGGTGGTCAGCAGGGCCTGTTGGATAGAGGTTTTAAACATAAGTAGTGACAATTAAGAAGGTGGAATGGGCTGGAGAGATGGTCCAGCAGTTAAGAGCACTAACTGTTCTAGAGGTCCTGAGTTCAATTCCCAGCAACCACATGGTGGCTCACAACCATCTGTAATGGGATTTGGTGCCCTCTTCCACTGTGTCAGAAGACAGCAACTCTGTGTGTGTGTGTGTGTGTGTGTGTGTGTGTGTGTGTGTGTGAGTGAATGGACCACTGTGACGGATCCCCATAGTGATGGGGAGACAAGAGGCCAATAGAGGAATTTGGCAGACAGAAAGCCATGGCAACTGCTGCCATAGGTAGCACTCATAGGGGATATGGGAGCATGGTTGTGGAAGCTCATGAAGGAGCTAGGCCAGAAGGTAGGGCACAGATACAGAAGTAATGCATAGCATAGTTCTGGTGAGTTTCGACCCCAGTAGGAACAGGTTGGCTCTGAGTATAAGTCCTGTGAATGTTCTGGAATAGCACCTAGGTAGCAGGGCTCCAGTCCTTCATCCTCAGCATCTACCTCTTCAATCTTTCCCCAGCTAGGCACTCCAGAAATGCTCGGCACATTGCCAAAGCTCACCCCACACATACACACCCTTTAGAAGTCTGTTACAGACCTGCAGCTTCTGGATAAAAGACAAACTTTTTTTTTTGAGATGCTTTATTTGAAATCCTGGGGACGCCAGAGGCAGCAGCATGAAGACTATTCTCTGTCCAGGGTTTTCAGGTCAGAAACCAAACTTGGGACCCTAGGAGCCTTCCAGCTGTGGGCTCCCTTGCATGATACCCACCCACATCCTCTCTGGCTTTTACCCACTCCTCCCTGCCCACTTCCTGTGTCTGAGGAGACAATGAGGTATCTGGGTAAGCTTAGAGGGGACATGGAGAACCTGGTTAAACCCTAAAAGGAGGGAAAGGTGTGAAGTGAGTTTGGGGGCTTACAGGAGCACAGAGGAAAGGTAAACTGTAGCGGGGATCTCCCTTTGCAACTCCATCCTCAGGAAACCAGGAGCCTTCATACTCTGAGATGTATGTACATTGTCATGCAACTTAGGAAGTTCAGGGTAGGCCATCACCTGTCACTCAGCAAAGTCTCAATGTCCTGGAGGTGGTTAGAAACTAGACACGCCCTAGCTAGGGCATCAGGAGTCATTGACCCAGTAGCTGAGCCATGGGTGCCCACAGTTCCAGGTTCTCCTCAGCTGGGTGCAGGCTGGCTGTTGGCATAGGCTTGATCTGGGAAGGAAGCCCGGCCTCTGCGTGTCTGGGCACACACGGAGGCATAAAGTTCTGGCTCAGGGCCTGGGGCCTGGGGCTTTGACTCAGAGTCCAGCACCACCTCACAGTACTTGATGGGGGTCCCAGAGCTGGGGATCTGACCTTGAGCTGGTCGAAGCTGCAGGCTAGTGTAGCACATGGCCTCCTCTGCTCCCTGGAGATTCGAGGCTGTTAGCTGGTCTCTGTACCCTCTGGAACGGTCCCCATTTCCTTCCCTCCCCTTTTCTTCGGCCAGCTGACTCACCCTGGTAAGGCCTCCAGAGGATGGGTCCTGCTCCTCTGACCTTGGTTCTTGAGACAGCCGACCTGGGACAAGGGCACAGGAATCTGGTCAGCTCCCGATTGCCCCTGGCATCTCCATCTCCATCCCATAAACTTGAAGCCGGCCCTTGTGCCCTGTTCCTCCCCGACCGCATTGCCTACCTGTCTGTAAATAATGCAGGTTCCCATACAGGGGAACATCTTCCATGGACCTTCCAGAGCTGCAGCATAGAGTTTAAGAGTGAGTGGGGACTTTTTAGTTAAGACAGAGCACTCAGATAACCCATCTCAGTTATCCTTCACTCACGGTGGACCCTGTGCTTCCTGGTTCCTTCTCCGACCGCGGGTCCACTGGGACAAGAGTGCAGCCAATGAGATGAGAAGCAGCATTGTCACAATCCCTAAGAGGGACCATAGTCCCCACGCGTGGGTTATGGAGGGGATCCCTGTGGATGCGAGTGTATGGGGCTGTTACTACCCTCCACAAACCCCTTCCCCAGCCAGTATGTGAACGTTGAACCACATAACCCCTCTCCCGGGAGTCCCTGCCCCGCCCAGCTTACCCCCTGCTAGCAGATCAGCAGTGGTACAGTTATCTCTGCTCATGGCTGCTGCTGATATGAGAGTCGTGGTCAGTCCTACTTGTGGCCTGACAGCTGTCACAGCCCCCACAATCTCAATGTCTCCTTAAACCTGGCCTCCACAGCTCAACATCGCCAACACTGACAGTGTCAAACTTGCTGGTTTCCGGAGAGGAAGGCAGAGAGGAGGGACAAGCAAACGAACAAAGACTCCGCCCTGTGCCTGCACCTGCATCACCCTGAGCTCTCAACTCTCTGAAATCCCCACGGCCCTGAGTCCCCTTCACCAAGGAGTAGACACGGGCCTGTTCTGTACCACGTGCAGCTGAGTCCGTGGAGACTCTGAAGAACAGAGGTGGCATGAGACAGGACTAACAAGGACAGGAACCCTTAGCCACGGGATGTCCACCATTTCTCTCTGGCTCACCTTGCCGTGAAGGAGATAGAAGCCTCCATGAGCATGGCTTTAGAATTCACAGTTCCACTACTGGAACTGGTTGTATTTATTTCTGTAGCCCATGCTGGCTTCAAACTCTATATGAACTTGATATGCCCAGTTGAGAAATATCTGTGTTGTTGTTGTTGTTGCTGCTGCTGCTGTTATGCTGTTGTTGTTACTAGCATTGTAAGTGGGGACAGGAAGATAGAGGAGTCCTTTCTCACAACTTCCCTTATCCAAACTGTCTGTGAGACCCTGTCACTACATTAATTGCATTAAGGGAATCTCTGATCCAGGCTAACTCAGGCAAACTGGGCCTGTCTTTGCAGTCAGTCACTTGCTTGAGAGACTAGTAGAGAGTTCCAGGGCTAAATAGTGAAACTCTGTTTGGGTGGGGGTGGGGCAGGGTAGGGAATAGCTCAGTCGGTAAAGGACTTGCCTAGAAGTTGCAAAGACCAGAGTTTGAATCTCCAACACCCACATAAAAGCCAGGCTCAGTGGCACACTTCTGTAACCTCAGCCTCACATGGTGGAAGAGACACAGGTGGATCACTATAGCTCACTGGTCAGCCAGTGTAGCTCCCTGTTAGGTGAGAGACCCTGTCTTAAAGACTAAAGTAGAGAGCAATGGAGACAACACAAAAAGTCAATTTCCAGGCTAGCGCGTGCACGCACGTATGCACACAGAGACACACACACAGAGACACACACACTTCTTTTTAATTGTTTTACAGATCTTAGGTCTAGATTATTGTGAACATTGATGAGTTTCTATGATTTGTTTGCTTCAAATTAGCATTGGGATGGGGGCAGGGCCTTATGTAGCCCACCATCAATGCACAGGGGACACTGGCCTTGAACTGCTGATCCACCTTCTGAGGGCTGGGACCACAGGCTTACTCAGCCAAACCCAGCTGTTGCTTATCTTTTTAAAAAAATATTGTAAAACAGGTGTGGTGGCTTATGCCCATAATCCTGGGACACTAAATGAGAGGCCAGCTGGACTATATATGGAGCTATAAACAAGTAAATAAAATAAAAGCATTGGATCTACACATAGAAGCTGATTTAGAGAGCAGCTAGTTAGGCAAGGGGCCCTTGGCGCAAGCAGATCCCTCTGCAGATGTTTATATCTGGAATCGGTTTTTAAGTTTGAAATTGTTAGGGTTTTGTTTGGTTTTGTTTTTGGCACAGTGTTTTCAACTCCACAGATAACTAAATATTTTCACTCTTTAACTAGTAGATTTAAAATAACTAAGTTGAGCTGGGCATGATGACTCATGCCTTTAAACCTAGCATTTAAAAGGCAGAGGCAGGCAATTCTCTATGAGTTCAAAGTCAGCCTGGTCTACGTTAGAAAGTTCCAGGTCAGGTAAGGCTACAAAATGAGACCCTGGGTTGTTTTTTGTTTTTGTTTTTGTTTTTGTTGTTGTTGTTGTTGTTTTCGAGACAGGGTTTCTCTGTGTAGCCCTGGCTGTCCTGGAACTCACTCTGTAGACCAGGCTGGCCTCTACCTCAGAAATCTGCCTGTCTCTGCCTCCTAAATGCTGGGATTACAGGCGTGTGCTGCCACTGCCAGGCGAAACCCTGTTTATATACGAACGTACATCCATCCAAGAAATAAATAATGATGGGCTAAGAGCATACCAGCTCATTGGTACAACTTGTACTGAGTGTGTTCAAGGCCTTGGGTTCATCCCCAGCACCTGCCCCTGGCTCAAATTTTAAGACAAACAAAATCAGGGCTGGCGAGATGGCTCAGAGGTTAAGAGCACTTGCTGCTCTTGCAGAGGACCCAGGTTTGATTCCCAGAAATCATCTGGAGGTCAACAACCATCTGTAACTCCAGTTCCAGGGGATCCAACATTCTCTTCTGACTGCCAAGGACTCCAGGCAGGCACATGCCATGCAAGCATACATGAAGACAAAAAATTCCAATGGCTCAGCCCTGTTAAGGGTGCTGGTTACTTTTCTAGAGGACCAGAGTCTGATTCCCAACACCGATATGGTCGCTGACAACCATCTCTAAATCCAGTTCCAGGGGATCTGATGCCCTCTCTGAGCCACTCTGGGTACCAGGCATGTAAGTGATACACAGGCAAAACAGCCATACCATTTATGAAATAAAAAATTTTTAAATATCTTAAAAAACAAAAATATTTGAAAACATTATATAAAATAAATTTAAAATAAAAAAAAAAAAAAGGAAAAAGAGTTGGCTGCAACCTACAGGTCCTAGGTTCAATCCTCAGAGCCAGTAAATAAATAAAACTAAAAATTATGAAGTAGTGATTATAAAGTTGAAAAAAATAAACCTGTTACTTAATTCCTAATTCCTTCACTCAAGGTGACCATTTGGAGTTTTAGTTTATATTTAAAGTTCTCTGGAATTTGTTGTAAAATGTAAATTTTTGCTAAATTTTTCCTGATATTTAAGACATTTTTTAGTAGTTATCTATCTGTTGCTTCATATAAAAGAAACTTTACTAAATTATGTGTATGGGTTTTGTGTGTGTGTGTGTGTGTGTGTGTGTGTGTGTGTAACATGTGCCTTTGGAGGTCAGAGGGCATCAGATCCCTTGAAGCTGGAGCTACAGGTAACTGTTAGCCATCAGACCTACGCGCTGAGATTAAGCATGGATCCTCTGGAAGAGCAAGAAGTGCTTTTAACTCCTGAGCCATCCCCCCAGCCCCTAAGAGAAACCTTTTAAGGGCCTTGGGGTAATTCATCAAGACTGTGAGGGAGACATGAGAACCTGGGTTTGAATCCCCAATACCCACCCTAGTGTTGGGAGCAGGGTTCTCTGGCCTGCCAGTCTAGACAAAATGATAAGGAAGACATTCAATGTCCTTCTTAGCTCCACATGTGCATGCATGGGTGCACACACCTATATACACTACATACAAAAAAGAAATAAACTCTAAAAGAGCAAACCTTAAAATGCTGTTCATCGCTTTTATCAACATGAAGACTAACTGTACCTCCTTTAAAATGTAATAACGAAAATTTTAAAGTAATTAAGATCCATCACTTTTTTTGTTTTGTAACTAACTTAAAATTGTTAACTATATACACTGTTGTACTAGCTTATGTATCTTCAGAGCTCAATACTTTTAAAATTATGTTCCCTGTCTGTGTCTTTCCTGGTTTTTATTTTTATTTTATTGAAAGTGATGTTGACTTTTAGGGAATTATTTTTTTCTTTTTTTTGGTTTTTCGAGACAGGCTTTCTCTGTGTAGCCGTGGCTGTCCTGGAACTCACTCTGTAGACCAGGCTGGCCTCAATCTCAGAAATCTACCTGTCTCTGCCTCCCAAGTGCTGGGATTAAAGGCGTGAGCCACCACAGCCCGCTAGGAATTTTTAAAAATATCTCTTTGGGACTGGAGATGTAGCTCCATTGATAGCGTACTTTCCTAATATGCATACAGCCCTGGGGTTGACAGCCAGTCCCCAATGCATGCACACCTACAATCCCAGCACTCGGGAGGTAGTACAGTCCAGAGGATCAGAAGTTCAAGGCCAGCTTGGCCTATATAGCATGCTCAAGGCCAGCCTGTATTACATAGAATTTTGCCTCAAAAAATTTTAAAATCTGCTTGGATGTCAATTACAATACAGCCTTGATTTCTTATCAGCACTTTTAAAAGAGCTGATGAGAAAAGGCACCTGGGTGGTGAGATGGTGGGATCATGAGTTGGAGGCTAATCTGAGTTATGTTATGAGTTCAAATCCAGTCTAGATTACATAGCAAGAGCTTGTAAAAAAATAGTAGCAGTAGTAGTGTAGAAGAAGAAGAAGAAGAAGAAGAAGAAGAAGAAGAAGAAGAAGAAGAAGAAGAAGAAGAACAAGAACAAGAACAAGAAGAACAAGAAGAACAAGAAGAACAAGAAGAACAAGAAGAACAAGAAGAACAAGAATCATGAATTTTGAAGGCACCCAGAAAGACAAACATAATACTGTAAGTGGACATCAGCTGTCAAGTAAATGATAACCATGCTAGGTCCACAGACCCAGAGAGGCTACGTAATAAGAAGGCTGTAAATAAGTGGGGGGTACATAGATCTCCCTGGGAAGTGGAAATAGAATAGATTTCCTGGTTCTGTTTCCAGGGTGGGTAGAGATGGGAACAGCATGGATCAGGTGGGAGAAGAATGGAGAGAGAGAGAACTGGAATTGGGGGGGGGAGTATTTCAGGGCAAAGTAGGAACCCATGAGGGTGACCCCATCGAGGACTCCTAGTAATGGAGGGCACGGGCCTGAACTGGCCATCTTCTGTAAACAAGGCTTCCAGTGGAGGGACTGGAACACCAACCCAGCCACAAAGCCTTTAACCTACAACCTATCCTGCCTGCAGATGTGCTGGAGTAAAGGTGGCACAGAATTTGTGGGAGTGGCCAACCAATGACTGGTCCAACTTGAGACCCACACTATGAGCCCACGCCATTTAAACTGCTACTGAGAGGAGGGACAGACACTTGAGAGAAGATGGGAATGATTAGCTCTCAGTGGTCCTGCCCTCATGAATGTCCTGATGCTGTCATCTGAGGATGGGTTCTCCATGTATGGACAGATCCATCCTGAGTTCCTCTGTCTTGTTTCCTGAGTGCTTTGCTCTCCAGCATGTTATAAAGCAGTAGAACGTCCCTTGCCAGATGACGACACCATGTTCTTGGAATTCCCACTCTCCAGAGCCATGAGCCAAGCCACCATCTTCTATTGTTAATTTTGCATGTGAGCTTGGGTGGGTGGGACTGGGAACAGGGGGGATCTGGTTGGAGAGAGAGAGTGTGGGAACAGACTGGCACTAGGGCTGGGGTGGAGGGACGTGGAAACCTGGTGCAGTAGAACCAGGAATCTAAGAGGGTAACCCTATGAAGACTCCTAGTAATGGAGGATACAGAGCCTGGATCAGTCATCCTCTGTAACCAGGTAAGGCTTCCAATGGAGGGACTGGAACTCAGCCCCCAAACCTTTGACCTACAATCTATTCTGCCCACAAGATGTGCAGGGATGGGGAAGACAGAGGCACAGACTTTGTGACAGTGCCAACTGGTCTAAACTGAGACCCTCTCATGAGAGGGAACCCATGCCCCATACTGCCTGGATGACTGGGAACTGGAGGCTGGCTAGCCCAGAGACCTAGGATATGGGGGGGGGGGGAATCAATAAAATGACCCCTAATTATTGGATACCTAACCCAATTCTCTTCTGGGAGACTTCTTCTGGCAGCTGATGGGAACAAATGCAGAGACCCACAGCCAAACATCAGACAGAGAGAGCCCAAACTGGAGCTATCCAGTCCCTCCCCTTGGAGCTCAGGGAACCCCCGAGGAAGAGGGGGAAGAATTGTATAAGCCAGAGGGGTCCAGTATACAAGAACACAGCCCACAGAATCGTCTAAGCAGGGCTCACAGGGGCTCACAGGGACTAAAGTAGAAATCACAGAGCATGCACGGATCAGTGCTAGGTCCTCTACATATATGCTACGGTTGCTAGTTTGGTGGTTTGTTTTGTGGGCTCTTAACAGCAGGAGTGGGAGTGTCTCTGACTCCTTTGCCTGCTCTTGGGGCCCTTTTCCTCTTACTGGTTGTCTCACCCAGCCTTGCTATGAGGGTTTGTGCCTAGTCTCGCATCTTGTTATGCCATGTTTGGTTGACGTCCCTGAGAGGTCTGCTCTTTTCTGAAATGACATGGAGGGGATGGGGAGAAAGGGGGGGAACTGCAGTTAGGGTGCACGGTATGAGACAAGACTAAATGTTAGTGTGCACAGTATGGGACAAGACTAAATTTTAAAAAGGAATAGATAAAATTTCTCAACTTTTAATTTTTTTTTAAAGTTTTAAGGCAGGGTTTCTCTGTGTAGCCCTGGAACTCCCTCTGTAGACCAGGCTGTACTCAAACCCAGAGACCCACCTGCTTCTGCCTCCTGAGTTCTGGGATTAAAATCATGTGCCATTGTGCCCTGACAGTTCTTAAACATCTCAATTGGCTGATTCTTTGGGGGTGGGGCCAGAGTTAGAAAATCTGGCAATAGTGGGCAAGAGTTCTCTAAGGAGCAATCTGAGCTGGGCCTTGTGACACAGGTCAGAAAGCTAAGGCAGAAGGATTATGCATTTGGATCCAGCCAGGGCTAAAGAATGAGACCCTATCACAAACTAAAAGGAAAACAAAGACAAGCAGCTGGGGTTATAGCCAAGTGGTAGACTACTTGCTTAGCTGTGTGAGAACGTTGGCTAGACACTCTGCCTCACCCCAATTCCATCAAAATGAAACAAAACCTTATTCTGAAGACCAGGTTTGGTGGCACACACATGTAGTCCCAGTGTACAGGAAGAAAAAGCAGGCGTCTCAGAATTTCTAGAGAATACTTGGCTGTGTACATAAGGAGTTCTGAGGCCAGCCTGGACTACCTGACTCAAAAGTCCAAAAATGAAAGGTCAGCCATCAGTGAGAGTCATGTATCCCCATTAGAATGGACCAAAGAGTATTTACACACACTATGCCAACTAGCAGCAACTTCAGGGTTGTACCTCTCTTCTTTCCCATCCAAGCTGTCTTGGAGCAATCAGACTTTATCAACTCCTGTTGCCCTGCCCTGCCCTTCTGCCCCCCTCTCTGGGAAAACAAGATAAGACTCCCGTGTTTTAGTCATTTATTTAACGCATGTGTACCTCGTGCCTGGTGATTGACAAGTGCTGGAGACAGAGATGCAAATGAAACATGTTTCTTCCCTCAGAGAGCTATTGATCTAGGTGGGAAGACCGCCCTGTGTAGCACAGGTAAAAGATACCAGGGAAAGAGTGCTGGCTGCATCTTTAGTAACCCCAGCACTTCAGAGACTCTATCAGGAGGATCTTGGGCTTTAGGCCAGTAAAGGCTACTGAGACTGTCTCAAACAACACAGCGTGCAGCAGACAGTGTAACACTCTGTCCTGTTTTTTTATTCATTTTTGAGAGAGGGTCCCACTATGTAGACCAGGCCTTGAACTCTGCCTGCCTTTGTCTCCCCACTGCTGGTATTAAAGGAGTGTGGTGCCACATCCGGCAGCTCTGTGAATCTTGTGTGCTACTACATAATCCCAGCATTTGAGAAATGGAAGCAGGAGGGTCAGGAGTTCTAGGCCAGCCCCAGGTACATGAGGATGAGGCCAGCCTAAGTTACATGAGACCCAAAAGAAGCTAGTTGTATTTGCCTTTTAGGTCGTTGAACATTCATTTATTAATTTCATTCAGTTCAAGTTCTCCTAGTAACAAGTAACTAGGCTCAGACAGTAAAATGGGAAAAAAAGACATAGTATTGCTCTCTTTGGACTAGCAGCCAAAAAAAGAATTATAGCTATTAAAGAGTAAATTTGAATTTTCTAATTTTCTTCTTTTTGCTAGTGTCTCAGGTCTCATAGAAAGGGCTCCTGATTGGATCACATCTGAGAATAAAAAAAGAGACAGCCGCGCTGAGAATGAGCCCCGTGTGGTTGGTGCGCACCGGGTCGCACTGCCTGCGTTACTATGTGAGCTGACGGATGACGCCCCGCCGCACTCCGCTCGGCTCGCCCCGGAGGGGTTGCTTCTTGGCGGGCTAACAGTGACTAGCGAGGGATGTCTACGCGCGTGTGCACGCGGCACTCTCTGCCCATGGTCCGGGGACTTTCCCCTAGGCGAAAGGATAAGGAACACGTCCCCCGTATGTAGCCTAGGAAACAGGCCTTCAGAGCGAGCTGCTCCAGTGCATTAGAGCACAGATATTTTATGACTCTACGACACGTCATATTTTATAGTTATGGTGAGAAATTTGATCTCTTTAGGTCCAAAAGCAACAAATCACTGTTTGAGGCAAGATACCTTAGGTTGAACGATTCTGGAGGCATAATTGTTTAAGAAAGCTATAAATAGATAGGGCATTAATTAATGTAGGAAAGCTAGATAGGCGTGGTTTATGCAAATATTGTTTAACCCACCCTGGGACGGGCGTGGCCACCGTAAGCTCCCAGAACCAGAGCAAGTGTGGTCTCCTGCGCGTGCGCACTACGACTGGAGGCCCTCGCTGGAACGCGGGGATCCGGGCGCACCATTCTGGTGGGCCAGGCATGGCGGGCGCTGGCCCCGTGTTGAGTATTGTGGGGCTGCTGCTTATGTCTGCGCTGTTTGGAGTTTTTGGAGAGCGTCCCAACCCCGATCTGGAGGCACACCCAGGTACCAGCGAAAGCTGCTGGAGGGAGGCTGGGACTGCCTGGCAGAAGCTGATCGATGGCTTTATTCCACAGAACGCCGCTCCCAGGTCGGTTCCGGGATCACCGAACCCCGGCGGCAGCCGCTACCCAAGGACCAGCGCGAGCGGGCCCGGGCCGGATCATTGTCTTTGGGCGCGCTGTACACCGCGGCAGTCGTGGCTTTTGTGCTGTACAAGTGTTTGCAGGTGCGGTGTGGCGGTGGGTTGTGGGAGCCCTGGGCCTTAATCTCCGGGGGCGCTACAGTGCCATGAACAAGACACCGCTTCCCGGCTACCTGTAAAATGAAGACTAGTTCCTTGGTTTTTCCACATTATAGGGGCGTTCGAGGATCCAGAGAGGTAATGGATAATGGTAAGGGGGCTGAGAAATTGTAGCTAATGACCGTTACTTTTACTCCTTCCTCCAGTGAAGAGCGATTTTCATACTGCAGCTCATCCACTTAGTGTCTGATGTAAATGGGATTTTAACCCAACTAGTGTCAAAATGCAAAAAAGAAGTTCCTGCTGAGGCTCCAACCTTGACCCAAGGGGTTAATCACTGCAGCCACAGAGTGTCTAGTGTACCAGACACCAAGCCGTTTCGTGTTCTCCTTGGGAAGGAAGCCCTGAAATGTGAACTGACAGTACATTCTGATGGATTTGAAACTGTTAACATGGAACGTGGTACCTACCACCCAGTGCTATATCTTCAACTCTGGTCAATTACTTGCACTAGGAAATAGAGGCTGAACTAATTAGTAACATAAAACTAGATGAGATTAACGAGCCCAGGCAGACTTGACAGGCTAGGATGAAGATTGGAATTTAAAGATAGATTAATAAATTCTAGCCGGACATGGTGTTGGACACCTTTAATCCTAGCATTCAGGAGACAGAGACAGGAAGAGCTCTGTGAGTTCAAGGCCAACCTCTACAGAGCTAGTTCCAGAACAGCCAGAGCTGCTACCAGAGTCTTGTCTCAAAACCCAAACAAACAAACAAACAAACAAAACTCTTATGCATGGAGTTAAGCACTCAGGAAAAGAGGTGCAGGACCTGTGGAAGAAAACTAGCATTGCAGCTGAGAGTGTTATAATAACCCGCTTTCCAATTAAAGGCTCTCAGCGGAGGCTTGTGCTTTATCTACCCAGCAGAACACTGACAGAATTGTATCCTAAAATAAATCATAGATCATAGAGCACTGCCTTTAAGAGCAAAGAGCACTATATAGTTTTTGTTGTTGTTGTTTTAATCTGTAATGAGGGTAATGTGAATTGAACAGATTGGGGATTTTCTTTTTTCTACCAGCAAAGACTGAGGGAACAGGACTGGTGATACAGTCCTGTTATTCCAACTACTCTGGGGGAGGATTGTAAGTCCAAGGCCTGTCTGGACAATTTAGTAAGACTCTATCTCAAAGACAGCAAAGGGTAGGGATGCTAAATAAGGAGGTAGGAGAACGAGCAGTCTTCAGATTCCTACTGTAGAGTTTCACATTCCGAAGAGTGCTTTAGCAGTCTGGCCATGTGTAGGCATCCTGACGCGTGGCTTCATGTTCTGGGTAAGCAGCTGGACTAGAAACAACTGTGATTCTCTGCGGTGGATGCCCAGAGCGTTCTCTGAGGCTGTCTCTTCACTGGCTCTGAGGTGATGGAGCCTTTGAGGCAGCTTCACCTTTATCTGCTTCCACAGCAGGGCTCAGATGAGGCCGCTGTTCTCCGAGAGGAAGAAAACAAGAAAAAATCCTCGAAGTCAGGTGGGTTGAGCAATTAGTGGTGGTTTCTGGGGGTGGAATAGATCGGGGGACTGCAGGAGTAAGCATACCATTTACTCCCAGAACAACAGCTGGTGCAGCTGACACAACAGCTGGCCCAGGCGGAACAGCACCTGAACAATCTGATGACCCAGCTGGATCCCCTTTTTGAGAGGTGAGAATTTGTGGGGTGGGTGAGGTGGGAGGCAAGGAGACCGACTGAGCAGCCTGAGTGAGTATTTCTGCAGGGTGACTACTTTGGTTGGAACCCAGCGGGAACTTCTAAACACAAAACTAAAGACCATCCACCACCTTCTACAAGACTGCAAGCCTGGAACAGGGGTGGAAGTTCCAGAACCAGGTAAAAGGTTGGGAGGTATCTGATGGCTGGGAGACAATGGCTCTGAAACTGGAGCAAATTGATCTCTCTCTCACAGAGGCCAGCATACCCTTTTCTGAGGACTTGGGGAAAGAAGACCAAGAAGAAGCTGGAAACAGTCAGGCCTGGAAAGAGCCCATAAACTGGAGCCCAGAGACATGGAATCCAGCTCCCTCCTGGGAGGTGGAGCAGGGACTGAGGAGAAGGTGGCACAAGACCGTGACAAAGGGTCCAGCAGTAAATGGAGTACAACAACTGAAGGCTTAGTAAAAACAGTCACCTCCAGGTACTGGGTGTTTCTGTGCTTTTCCCACTCCCAGCTGTACACACACACACACACACACACACACACACACACACACACACAGTGCATAAGCCAAGTGGGCCTCCCATATTAGGAAGAGACTGCCTTCCAGAATGTGAATGGAGAAGACAGAGGGGACTACACACAGTTCTTCCCTGTGCTTCTGAGGCTACTAATATGCCAGCCACCAAGGCTCACACTCTGTTTTCTCATGGTTTAGACAGAAAGGCCTTTGCAAAAACAAAACAGCACTTTATTAAAATCCACTGAGGAAATAACTTATAGAACTTTTACAACGTAAGAGGTAGGTAGTTCAGGAGGATCTGGAGTTCAAGGCCACCCTGGGCTACATGACACCTTGTCTCAAGAAAAAACCAAAACCATATACAATAGTCAGGTGTGGCAGCACACACCTGTAAACCCAACCCCTGAGAGGCTGAGGCAGGAGGAATTCAAGTTCAGGGTCAGCCTGGGTCACATAGTAAGATCCCTTCTCAAAAATAAAACAAACCATAGGCAGCAACAACAAAATGGCCTTTACGAAGCTGCAAATGGAATAAACAGCTGGCCACAGTCAGCAGTTTTACACCTCCCTCCACCCCTTAGCGGCATGGTATTAAAGAGGCTTGCTCAACTGAGGCTCAGTGGAAGTACATTTCCTTTGTTCTTGGCTCTGCCTTCTCCCTGAGTGTCCCAGTTCTGGAATTTGTAAGATTCTCCGTAGGAATGCCCAACTGCCACATGTATCCCAGGATAGCTGTGAAGGTGGCCCAGCACATTTGTAGATGACAATGTCATGTTGCAGTGACACTTCTGTGGGTCAAGCTCTTCTGGCTTCTGTGGGAAGAAAACAGTCTGGAATGAGTGCTGTATTCAGTCACCTACAGAGTGGGGGAGGGGCTGTGATAGAAGCTCTTCCATCGCAGGGGAGACTCACTGGCTTACCTAATAGCCAGGGTGCTCTCTGGGGAGACAGACTTACCTAGTAGCCAGAGTCAGGCTGTGGTACCATTGCGACAGCTCCTCCTGGTCAGTAGACATAAGCAGTATTTTCTCACAGGGAAAGGACAGCTAGGGAGAAACCACTAAATTCAGAGCAAGTCAGGCTGGGCCCTCACTGGTTCCATGACGCTAACTTGGGGATAAGGCTATGGCTAATTCTTAGCCCCAACAATCCCTGTAGTCTCACAAAAGTGATGGGCTGGTCTACAACTACTTCAAGTACATTTGGGGCCCAGATTTCCCGTCTACTACTTACACTGAGCAAACCACCACAAGGTCCTCCTGAATGGCCAAAGACCCTGCTAAGTTGACACTGGGACATAGGGTACAAGGCTTTGCAGACAAAGGTGCCACTCTTCAGCAGGTGCAATGGGGGCCGAGGCTTGGCCATGAGGAGCACATCAGAGAAAAGGAAGAACATCCGGGGCCGAGGCTCTCCAGTGGGAGGCACTACTAAAAGCCAACCCTGTCTCAGGAACCAGCGTCCTTGAAAAAGAGAGAGCCATTACTGTACAGCTCAAGAATCATAGGAACACAAAGCGACAGGAAGCTGGGGGAGGGGTAATGCTATTATGCGGATATGTAGAGGTCAGAGGGCAACTCTGGAATCAGTTCTCCCCTTCTACTTTTATGTGGGTTCCGGGATTAACTCAGTTCATACAGCAAGCACGTTACCCACTGAGCCATCTTGCCAGCCCAACGTGCTGGTATTGTAGCATGTAGGAAGAGAAGCCAATAAGCAAGGGGCAGTTGAGGACTGAAGGGGCAAAGTCCATGGTCTACCTGAAGTAAGCCCTTTTGCCTTGCGTCCACTGAGTAGAGCCTGGACACGCAGCAGATGCTGGTCATTCTTCTGATTCTGGCTGATGGCGTGGACCTTCTGGGCAGTCTCACTTACCAGGCGGGCAGCCCCTGGAACAACACCCTGTGCCTCACTTCCAACAGAACGTTGCCTCTTGGTAGTAAAAGACAAGCTAGTCTGAGGGTGAAGGGTGTGAATCAGGTTCTAGCTTCTTGAAGAAAAGGCAGAGCAGTTAGAGGCACTGTACATTCCATGGAAGACAGGGACATACCAGACACTGTTGGAGGTCAGAACCAGAGAGGCATTCAGGACAGGCAGCCTCTGCCTGAGTTGAGGAATTAGAACCTACGTGTGAGCTGTTGGTAGTCAGGGCTGTTGGGAACTGTGTTTTCAGCCAACGCCACGACAAGATTCTCGTACCTGGAAGTGGACAGTTGGAAATGAAGGAAGGGAAGCAGAGCCAGGCTAAATGCCCTGGTTTCATATGACCTGGAGATCAGCTGACATTCATTTCTTTTCTTTTTTTCTTTTCTTTTTTTCTTTTCTTTTTTTTTTTCTTTTTTTCTTTTTGTTTTTTTTCGAGACAGGGTTTCTCTGTGTAGCCCTGGCTGTCCTGGAACTCACTCTGTAGACCAGGCTGGCCTCAAACTCAGAAATCCACCTGCCTCTCTGCCTCCCAAGTGCTGGGATTAAAGGCGTGTGCCACCACTGCCCGAATTCATTTCTTAATTGTCAGTCAGGAAAGGCCTGGCTCCCTGGTTGCCCCTCTTTAACCTGGGACTCCAAATCTGGGTTCACATAACACTTTCACCCTACACTGAATAATCAGTAGGCTGGCTCAGAAGATGAAACCAAATCAAACCAAGGAGGCTACCACAGACAACCTATGAGCCCTGGCACAGAACTTCAAGACTAGACCAACCCTTCATCTCCCTGAGCTTTTCCAGGGAGCCTGTCTCCAATCTTGGTGCAGGTTCCCTCCATTCAGTATACAGTCCTACAGCCCCAGATCTGATGCTGCAGACCCTGGATACCCCTGAGGGTCCACATTTACTCTAGTAAAAGCTTCTTAGAAGCAATCTGGCCCAGAAAAGCAGAGTTGGGATAGAATCTATGGCATCCCCACAGACCTGCAGGCCTAGGTTATGCAGCCTGAGAGGATTAATTCCAGCCTACAGGAATTCACTCACTGTTGGAGCCGCTGCAGAGGCAGAGGGAGCAGGTCCTGGAGCTGAAGACCCCTAAATTCAGGGCGACCTTCCTGAAGCTTCACGAACCTTCGAAAATGCTTATTCTTCTTCAGCTGCTCCTGGGTTGAGAGAGAGAATTCACATCAGGGAGAAAAGTCACTTCCTCATAGAACAATCAGCCAGCTAGCTGGCAGTGGTGGCACATGCCTGTAATCTCAGCACTTGGGAGGCAGAGGCAGGTGGATTTCTGAGTTTGAGGCCAGCCTGGTCTACAAAGTGAGTTCCAGGACAGCTAAGGCTACACAGAGAAACCCTGTCTCTAACCAAAAACCCTAACCAAAAACAATCAGCAAGCTGTGCACTCCTGTGGGAAACCTAGTCCTAGAGATGTAAGCAAGGAGCTGGGCTCTAGTGCTAGAACCTAATCCGTTTAGGTCTCTAAATTAAGGGGTAAGGAGGAAGAGACAGACTGAAGGTTACCTGAAGGGTAGTCCGAGACCTCTCTGCGTTGGCAGCAAATTGGGCGTAGAGCTCCAGGTGGGGGCAGAAGCAGTGTAGCCCCGGCCCCCACTGCCCTTCTTCCAAATAGGGAAGCAGCTCTCTGTGTGGGCAAAGGGCAGTAAAAGCAAGCTAACAACTACTCACACTCCCTCATACACTTCCCTTAACCCTGCCTCGAGGTAGCGCTATTATCCCATTTTACAGCTAGAGACGCCGGCAGGTTAAGGCATTGGGCCAACCCCACAGGTGAGAAAGTTGGCAGATGAACTTGGCCTTTCTGACTCGGCTTGATGATCCCTCTCCCTGCAGCTCTTCCACTCACAGGCTGGCGGCATAGATGAGCTCCCAGGTTCCAAACAGGGTCTGGCGCTCTGGTGGTCGTAGCGTCCCTTTGGCTTGCAGGATCCGCAGGAAGTACTGTGGAGGGAAAGAATAAAACTTTCTTAGTCTGCAGCAAGAGGAAGCCAACGTCAGGTGCAGCCAGAAACTGTAGAAATCAGTCTGAACTCCCGACCTCGGGGAGCAAGGTCTGCGACCCTCCCACACCCCCACCGAGCCCCACCGTGGCCACCAGCCCCAGTTGTTCCTGGTAGCGCCGCTCGGTCTCCAGCAGCTCCCGGGCGGTGCAGACACGTTTCCTTTCCCAACGAGCACGCTGTTGTAGCACCGGGCAGCACGCGGCGGAACCCTGACTCTCCATGCTTGACCCAGGATTTTACTCTTCCCGCAATGTCGCTCCGGAGATTCAAATTCCAACCGCTCAGTGGGCGGGGCAGCGGGGGTGCGGCCGAGAACCTGAGCGGGCAGCATAGAGCATGCGCGGGCATCCGCTAGCGGGCGGGGCTTGTCTGCCTGTGTCCGCCCCACCCGCCAGGGCGGCGCTGTAGGTGCTCGGTGAGTCCCAGGTGTGGCATCGGTGCCAGGCGCTAAGGTGACACAACGGTCTGAACACAGAAACAGGAGACTCCAAAATGCAGACATTGTCAAGGCTTCAGGGTCTAACTGAGAATTGGGAATGTGGGGATAATTAAGGTACATACTAGGTCCTGAGCCCATACCAGACAATAAAGCAAGTCTTGGCCAGTCATTCCCAGTACTTTTTTTTTTTTTTGGTTTTTCGAGACAGGGTTTCTCTGTATAGCCCTGGCTGGCCTGGAACTCACTTTGTAGACCAGGTTGGCCTCGAACTCAGAAATCCGCCTGCCTCTGCCTCCCGAGTGCTGGGATTAAAGGCGAGCGCCACAACTGCCCAGCTCCCAGTACTTTCATTAACTACGAACCTTTGAGCTTTGAACACCTGGGACTCAGCGCCGCCCTGGCGGGTGAGGCTGACACAGGCGGACAAGCCCCGCCCGCTAGCGGATGCCCGCGCATGCTCTATGCTGCCCGCTCAGTTTCTCGCCCCGCCCACTGAACCTTTGTGTAAGATTTAAGTTAATGTTTGTTTCTTCGTTTTATCTTCTGTCGTCGTTGAGATAGGGTCCTATAATGTAGGCTGGTCTTGAACTGTGTTTGAGCATGACCTTGATTTTATCCTCCCTCCTCCAGCTTCCAGGTGCTGAGATTAGTCTCGCACCATCATATCCCGTTTATGAGGTGCTGTGATGGAACCCACTCGTGCATACTCGGCAAGCATTCTGTCCCCCAGACCTGATTTTTTTTTTTTCATTTCATACTGATCTAAGTTTGACCACTAACTAAACTAGCTTCTAGTGAAGAGGAGTCAGTGATGTGGTAGTTTGGGTTTATTCTCTCTCTCTCTCTCTCTCTTTCTCTCTCTCTCTCTCTCTCATGGCAACTGCAGTTTCCCCTCCCTCCACCCCTCAGTCCCTCTCCCCATAACATTTTCCTTCCCCAGTTCCAATAAAAGATAAAAGCTTTGCTGTGCTAACTGCATTACCATATTAAAAGGAAAATGCTCTAAATTTTCCTTAGAACTTTGAGGAATGGAGCTGGAGTCATGTACAGTTGTGGTCACTTAATGTGGGTGCTGGGACTCTCCCTGGAGCCTGTGGAGTTGTTGGCAGTTGTGGCTACCTGATGTGGGTGCTGGGAATCAAATCTGGGTCTTCTGGGAAATCAGAGAGCACTCTTAACTGCCTAGCCATCTCTCATACAGATACACACATAATTTTAAAATAATAAAAATAAATACTTTTAAATGGGGGTGTGGGCTGGAAGGGTAATTTATTGGCTAAGAGAGCTGGCTACTCTTCCAGAGGACCCTATGTGGTGGCCCACAACCATCTTCAACTCCAGTTCCAGGGGATCAGATATCCACTTCTGACCTTGTTAGGCACCAGGCATACACATGATACAAAAACTTATACATAGGCAACATACACACACACACACTCACACACACATATATAACTTTTAAATATAAAAAAGTTCTAAAAACTATCAAAATAGGGAAACACTTAATAGTAAATATAATGCCAAGCGAGAAAGAAAAGGCAATCTGCAGAGCTGTTTATGTGATGTGACTCCCTCTGCAGAAAAGTGACATAGAAGGCTGGCAAGCTAAGCTATCGAAACCTAATTAGGGTTTTTAATCTCTAGGTGATGAGACTGAAGATAATCAAACAAATAGGTGCTTCTCTGCACCAGACAGTGGAATGCTGAGGCTGAAAGAACAGGGCAGGTAGGGAGATCTTTTAAATTCCCCAAGACTCTTCTCAATCCCCCCACATTTCCTGCCTTGAGCATGTGCTATTTTGTAACTATAAAATACATGTCATATTGGAAAACTAACTGTAAGAAACATTAGACCCATTTTGGGCTCTTAGGAATCTGGGCCCCCAGCCAAGAAGCAGGGGACTGCCAGGGTTCTAAGCTCCCTCCAGCTCTGACATTCTAAGAATCCTAAAAATGTTCAAATGCTTCACTTAGACAAGAGAAGAGCAACCTGAAAGCCTTGGAGAAAAAGGGTGTTTGGACCGGACTGTTCCTTCAGTTTGGGAAAACTGGTGACACTGTCTCAGGTGAATGGAGAGAGCCTGGCCTGGTGGCTTACACCTGGTGTCATACTAGTGTGTGGAAAGCTGAGGCAGGAGGACTATTGCAAGTTTGAGGCCAGCCAGGGCTACATAGTGAGACCCTGTCTCAAAAAATCAAAACAAGAGAAAAGCAAATGAAGGACAGTCTGTAGAGCTCAAATGTGGATGAGCACAGATAATGCCATATGGATCAAGCAAGCCTAAGCAGTAAGGACAGAGAGCAGGGCTAGAGACGTGGCTCAGAGGTCAAAAGCACTGGCTGCTCCTACAGAGGACCTGGGCTTAGTTCCCATCACCCACATATCGGCTTGTGGTACACATAAACTCATACACACACACACACACACACACACACACACACACAGGGCAAATGGAAGAATCCAAGAGTGAGGAGGAGAAGGTGGTGGTGGTGGTCAATGCCTGGGGCACAATTGCTCTCGGCTATGTTTGAGTATATCACCAGCTTTCGAGTATTCTCTAGGCGGGTGGAAGAGGGGCTGGGAACAGAGCCCAGTGTAAACTGGGGTTGGCAGCATTGTCCATTTGGTAGAAGAGGGTGAGGCTGAGGAGACATCTTGAAATGCATCTACTTTAGTTCCTCTACACTGATGGACTAAATGGTGGCTACATAATGACATGTTCATTTCCGTATCCATGGCAACCCCCAGACTTGCAAGTGTAACCTTATCTGGAAAATGGGTTTTCACAGATACAACTGAGAATGTTTGCTGTTGTCACATGCGTTTATTGTTATCGTTACTGTGTTTTGAGACAGGGTTTTACCATGTATCTCTGGCTGGTCTGGAACTCACTCTGTAGACCAGGCTGGCTGCCACTTGCCCAGCAAGTGCTTGGATCAAAGGTGTACACTACCAGAATCCAGAAGTGGCAACAAGAGAGGCTTCCCCAGAGCCTCTGAGGTAGCCTGGTTTGTCAGTACACTCCAGGCTTAAAGCCTATAACACTTTAAAATAAAATAAAAAATTCCTTTACTGTAAGACATCTGGCTTATGGGTTTATGGTAATTTTTATGGTATTCCCAGGAATAAAAGTAAAACAAGTTAGCACTATGGGTCAGCTCAAAACAGCCTTGATGTTTGCTTCCTCTTTCTTCTTCTTCTTCTTCTTCTTCTTCTTCTTCTTCTTCTTCTTCTT
>JADRCH010000058.1:7402671-7491351 GCA_019843965.1 Rhynchomys soricoides | reverse complement strand
TTCTTCTTCTTCTTCTTCTTCTTCTTCTTCTTCTTCTTCTTCTTCTTCTTCTTCTTCTTCTTCTTCTTCTCCTTCTTCTTCCTCTTCTTCTTCATTGTTTTTTCAGAGACAAGCTATCTCTGTGTAGATCTGACTGTCCTGAAACTCTCTCTGTAGACCAAGCTGGCCTTGAACTCACAGAGATCCACCTGCCTCTGCCTCCTGAGTGCTGGGGTTAAAGGAGTGTGCCACCACTGCCTGCCCTGATTTTTGCTTCCAATCCATGACTAGGGAGAAGGGGGCTTTTCTCCTACTCTACCAATGAGTAACTCCGTCTTCTGTAAGCCAGGTTTTAGAAACACAGATCCCAGTGACCAAAGACTTGACTTTAAACCACCATGGAGGTGCCGTGTGCCAGGCAGGGAGTGTCCCGGTTGGTTAGATTCAGGATACAAGAATGCAGAGCTCTAACTTGGTTTAGGGTTTGGCAGACTCCCCAGTTATAAAGGTGTGATCCAAGATCAGAGTCCACATCTCCACCCAAACCAGGGAAATGGCCACATGGGCAGACAGAAGACTAAGGGACACAGAACTGTAGAGAAGAAAGTTTGGAAAGTCAGTAAACTATAACCAAATGTTATGCCTACAAGCAGATCTGTGCTCTGAAACACAGGGACGAAGCTCTGCCAAGGGGAGGGTGAGCTGCACCTAGAGGTGCAGGATCATGTTACTGCTAGCAAGCATACAAAAATCCTGACAAGACTGAAATGTTCTGAACATCAAGAAAGAAGGAAAATGAATAAAACTGAGATCGGCATTGGAGAAAGGTATCCATGCAGCCCTCAAGCACTAGCTAACAGTATGGCTTCCTCTGCTTCTGTGGCCTCTCTATCCCAGACTAGACTAGAAATTACCACAAGCTGCCTTTGACATGTCCATTCAATTCAGATACTACAGTGTTTCTTCCATGTGCCAGAGTCCAAGCAAGGTTCTGAAAACAGACTATTCAGAGCAAGTGATGCATCAAAATGTCGTGGATGGCACTGACTTTAGCTTCAGGAAGACCAACAGGGCTTTGTGCAGGCTAGGTGACCGTATCCCACTTCCAGAAAGGCAACCTAGAATCCTTGGCTGGCTGCCTTCTAAGACGAGTACATGGAGACATAGAAATTTTGATGTGCAGTATGACTGTCAGACAGGCAGACAATTTGAAGTACCGTAAAACTGATTTCATGTTAGGCATGATCATACATGCCCTTAACCTCAGTACACAGGAAACTGGGGCTACAAAGTGAGTTCAAAGTCAGCCTGGACTACATTGTGAGATCGTGTCCCAAACAACAACAAATGGGGGCTTTAGGGGTGTCATTTTGGTTTGGCACAAGTCATTGACAATGAACCCCTAAGATAAGGGTACCTGACAAGGTGTTCTGCAAGGAGAAAATACTTGATAATAACTGTTGAACAAAAGATTGAGTCCATGAGCCCTGCTCTCATGGAGTCCAAGGTCAGTAAGAACAGATAAAATGTCATAAATCACCTTAATATGAATTAAATTGTGAGCAAAATTATAACCGAGGTCAGGCACAGAACAGTGGTGGTTCAGAGGCACACTAAACTATCCAGACAGAAGGGGGCGGAGAGTTGGTTAAGAAAGGCTTCCCTGGGTTAGCAAGATGGTTCAGCAGATGAAGCCACTTGCCTTGCAAGCTTGACATGATGGCAGGAAGCCTGTAATGAAGGAAGAGACACCCCTAGATGTGTGAGATCTTGTGCTACCAGGAAGCATACAAAAATCCTGACAAGACTGAAATGTTCAGAATATTTAGAAAGAAGGAAACTGAGTAAGAGCTGAGATTGGTGTTAGAGAAAGATATCCATGCAGTCCCCAAGCTGCAATTAACAATATGGTCCTCTCTGTTCCTGTAACCCATGACAACCTGAGTTTGATCCCTGGAATCTACATAAAGGTAGAAGAGAACCAATTCTATAAAGTTGTCCTCTGGCCTACATACATACACACACACACACACACACACACACACACACACACACACACAAACATTAAACTCCAAAGAAAAGAAAAAAAGCTTCCTGGAAAAATTGCCTGGGAGCTGAGTCAAGGAATAGAAGGGATTTAGAAAAGTAAGATAATGAAAACATTAGACACCATGGCGGTTTACAAATATTAGAAACCAAAGTGAAGGGCTGGGGAGATGCCTCAGAGGTTGAGAGCACTGGTTGTTCTTCCAGAGCACCAGGGTTCAATTCCAAGCACCCACACATGGCAGCTCACACCTGTCAGAAACTTCAGTTCCAGGGGATCTGACACCCTCATGCAAATATAATGCAGGCAAAACACCAATGCACATGAAATAAAAATAACCGAATTTAAACCTGGGTGGGTCCCTCGAATAAGGTTCCTTGGACCCTTCTGTACTAGGCATTACCTTTTATTTAGATCAGGAATCATCTAGAAGGCTCTGGAAGAGAAGCTGGGATAGCAGGGTTACCTAGAGCCATGGGATGTAGCTGTATGTGTCAGGGATAAAAATAACTCAATGCATTCAATTAAGCTAGACACCCACACTGGTGCATGCTCATTGCATAATCTTAGATATGGGCATGAAATGGTCTTATTCTTTTATACTTGCTGAGGCCATGGGGCTCTCCTGGGAATGTGAGTTGTCTTCTATTCTGTGCAGCAAGCTGGGAGATAACAGCAGTATGGGGAGACTGGGAGAGGCTTAGCAAATGGTCATTAGATGGACAGATTGGAGCCACATCCGTGCTCACTCTGTCCTGATTCTTTACACCCAGGCTGCCTGTGAAATCCACACTCATAGTTGTCTCCCACATGGCCTGAGATGAGAACTGGGCTCTGTCACACTCTTCAAAAGATTTCTTTTTACATCCCTTAATTTTGTGCGTGTGTGTGTGTGTGTGTGTGTGTATGTGTGTGTGCACATGCATGTTCCATGGCACACATGGGGGGCAGAGGGAAATTTGTAGGAGATGGTTCTCTCTCTTTCCACCATGTCAATTCTAGGGTTCTAACTTGGATTGTCAGATTTGGTGGCAAGTGTCTTTACTCACTAAGCCATCTGGCCAGCCTCTATTCAAAATATTTCACGTCTCTTCTTTGTCTAGAATACCATTGTCCTCACTGTGACTATCAATCCCCTCCCTGTAGGGCTTCTACCTCTGCTTCAAAGATGGGAACAGATTTTACCCACTTCCATATTTCCTTGAGGCAGAATTATGATATTTGTCCTCACTTGCTGGGGTCAGAGTTTCTCAGATAGAAACCTTCATTTTCATTTCTGCATCCCTAGTCCACAGCCCGGTGCCTAACATACCGTAGGTATTAAACAAACACTGAGTGCAAACACGAATGGCATTCTAGGCACCAAGACGGAGATTAACAAAGGCAGTACAAAGTTTGGAGAGAAAAACGAATAGTTCAGCTCAGTGAAGGAGTGCTTGCATGGTACCCATGTCACCCTGGAGTCAGTCTCCAGCACTGAAAAAAAAAAAGAAAAACAAACAAGGCAAAAAGTGCGCGCGTGTGCACACACACACACACACACACACACACGAATAATCTGGCCAGAACATTAGGGGATTAGGAGGGAAAAAGTAAGAGACAAGACTGGTTTCTTGGGTGAGGCTTTGAAGACCTGGAAGTCGGAAAAGAAAGTGGTCATACTTTGGCAGGCAATGGGGGGAGCCATCAGAGTCTCTCTCTTATATATGCTCAAGCATACATGCCCAAATTTGCGGTCTACTTAGCTGTGAGCCCCTCCACCTACTCAACGCTAGGCTCCTCCAGTGTCTTTACCTGCCCCTTTACCCAAGACCTGACTGGGCCAGGATATATGCATGGATTTCTTGTGTCCTCAGTCCAACTGCACGGGGGCCCCAGCTTGGTTCTTTCCCCTTCCCTACCAGGGCCGGGAAGCAGGCCAGGCCTCGCAGAGACTGGCCAAGAGTTGGGTGGTGCCAGGGACAACCTATACAGTGCCAGGTGGTGCCTTGGGTTCCAAGCTGAGCTGGTGATCCTGATAACCTTCTGCCTATGAACACACCTGCCCGTCACCCCAACCCTACCTATTACCGGACCGGTGTCCAGGCTTTGGTATCGGGGAGGGGGCATAGGGCCAGACAGAACCTGTGGGACTTTGGCTCCATCTCTACAAAAGGGCACTGTGAGTCAGCTTGCTCCCCTCAAGGCTTGCTCCTCCCCTACCCAGCTCCTATTTCCGATGCACGTACAGCCCGTCCACAGCTGTGTCCTGGGACACCCTAGTCAGCTGCATGGCTTCCCTGGGCCCCAGTCCCTGGGCCCCTTTGCTGACCCTAGCCCCTACTGTGCAGCAGCTGCTGCTGTTACTGCTGCTCCTAGTGTCTGCTCATCCCCAGGGCCTGTCCGGGATGCAGGAGGAGCCCTCCTTGGGAGAAAGCTCATCCGGGGAGGATGATCTGGGTGTGGAGGATCTGCCCAGTGAAGAGGATGCACCTAGAGAGGCGGATCCACCCGGTGGGGAGGATCCGCCTGAAGTTAATTCTAAAGCCAGAAAGGAGGATTCCCTCGAGTTAGAGGATCTACCGACTCTTGAGGCTCCTGAGGACAGTCAAGGTTCCCACGGAGATGAAAAAGGTAATTGGTCATTAACTTCCAAATCTAGGCTCAGGTAAGCTCATGTCTCCCCTCCCCACACCGCGACCCTAGCAGAGAGCGCTGGGCGATTGTACTCTATCTAATACGTAGCCTTTCTCCCCTAAAAGGGGAGAAGAAAAAAGTCGAGAATACTTGGATAAGATGAGAAAGAAAAAAGGGGGAACTGGAGAGGAAATATAACTGACAAATGGACTGAGAGGAGGAAGTGTGTGTGTGTGTGGAGAGAGAGAGAGAGAGAGAGAGAGAGAGAGAGAGAGAGAGAGAGAGAAACGGAGGAAAAGAGAAGAGAAGGGGAGTTCTGGAGGACACACACACACACACACACACACTCACCTATGATTTGCAGTGTGGGAAGAAGCAATCGACAGGTGGAGGAACTTTGGTTTGCTTTGGGCCTGAGGGTGAGATAGGGTCTTATTGTGTAGATCAGGTTGGCCTTGAACTATTTTCTGCCATTTACCTGCCTCTACCTCTGAGATCTGGGATTTCAGGCCGTGCTTGGCTCTAAGCCAGAAACTTTAGACAGGAAAGAGGAATGAGTGGGAAGGTGGGTGAGTAAAGGAAAAGGAACGATGATTTTTGGATCTCAAACTGAAGCCGCGCTACAGATCCTAGTTTGCAAGCTGTCAGTAGGTCTAGTCCACTGTGCTTTACACCTATCCTTGTTACATTCCTTTCTATTACCTGCAACACTCTTGTAAGACATCCGGGGCTGTGAGGGCCCCTGCAAGAGCGGGCATTCTGGCATTCTGGGCATTCATTCTAGGCGCTGGGCTGTAAGAGTGGGCTTATTAATTCTTCTCATTCATGCAGGGGGTGGCCACAGTGTTTGGAGCTATGGAGGTAAGTCACTGCCGGCTACACAGACCCAATCTGGGAGCCCAGCCCTGTAGTAGCTCTAGACTGGACCCAGGTCTTCACTCTACCCCCACCTCCCCGCCCTCACGGTACTCCCTTTCCCCACCCCCACCCCCCACCCCGCCTCCAAGCGTCCTGACTCCACCCCTCACTTATCCTAACGGTTCCTGTCCTAATCGCCAGACTTCGCGCACTCTTTCCTCTCATCTCAGGCACCCTACTCTGGCCCCAGGTGTCCCCAGCCTGTGCTGGCCGCTTTCAGTCCCCTGTAGACATCCGCCTGGATCTCACCGCATTCTGCCGCACTCTGCAACCCCTGGAATTACTGGGTTATGAGCTCCAGCCTCTCCCGGAACTGAGCCTGTGCAACAATGGCCACACGGGTGAGGTGCCTGGGGCGGGACCTATGGAGGGGAGTGGCGATCAAGCTGTGCTTCGGAGTTCTGCTGGTGCTCACGGGTGGGTAGACATCTCACTTGCCACTCCCCACGCAGTACAGCTGACTCTGCCGCCGGGGCTGAAGATGGCTCTGGGACCTGGGCAGGAATACCGGGCCCTGCAGTTGCATCTACACTGGGGAACTTCAGATCACCCAGGCTCAGAACACACAGTCAATGGCCACCGTTTCCCTGCTGAGGTGGGCACTGGGCTATCCCAAGAGGTACCGAGAGGGTGTGGTCAAAGGTCTGGCCGATCCCTGATCCTTACATCCTCTCTAGATCCATGTGGTTCACCTCAGTACTGCTTTCTCAGAACTTCATGAAGCCTTGGGTCGCCCAGGAGGCCTGGCGGTTTTGGCTGCCTTTTTGCAGGTACTTGTTACTCACTTCCTGTGGGTTCATGCATCTTGCTACAGAGACACCATTCCAGCACAAGTTCAAGCTGGTCAATTAGCTGTCAGCCCCATTCACTCCTTTATCCATTCATTCAGCACGAGCAGGGAAGCAAGAAGTAGACTAGCAGAAGAGCTTCCTTTAGGAGGAAGACTGGCTTGACAGTTATAAGTGAAGAACACTAAACACAGTGGCCACAGAGGAGGTCAAACTTAAATCCCTCACTGGTGGGAAACAAGGAGAAATACTGCACAGAGAGAGGTCAGCGTGAGCAAAGAGAGTATGAGCAGTCAGGGAGTGCACATGCAGCAAGCGAGGCCTGGGAAGTCATTTCTCTGCTCCTTTTGTGGCCCCTCATTTCCCCTTCTTGAAATGCAGTATTCAGTGACCTTTTTGTACCTGTAATAATCAAGAATGCATACTCCAAGGTAGGAGGAGGCCAGGAAGTGAGGACGCCCACTAGACTCACCAGTGTGACGTTCACTGCACAAAGTTCAGAGAAGTGCCCCAGGAGCAGCACGCAGGCATGAATTATTAAAGTGAACACAGAGGTAGCACAGGTGCAGAATACATGATGGTCTTCTTCAGGAAACTATGGTGTGTGTGTGTGTGTGTGTGTGTAAACAATGATGAGTCAAACTATGGAAATTAGCAGAGCCTAGGTCATGAGGGTCCAGGCAACCTAGGAAACGTTCTCCTTCTTCAGTTTGCCATTGCTAATTCATTCGCAAAGCAAGAGTAATAGAAGTTGAATAAGATTGTATATATGCCGGGCAGTGGTGGCACATGCCTTTAATCCCAGCACTCTGGAGGCAGAGGCAGACGGATTTCTGAGTTCGAGGCCAGCCTGGTCTACAGAGTGAGTTCCAGGACAGCCAGGGCTACACAGAGAAACCCTGTCTCGAAAAACCAAAAAAAAAAAAAAAAAGATTGTGTATTACCCAGCATCCTTAGAGGTGAGGAATGGGAAAAGACTATGAAAGCCCCATCCCATGCTCAGGCCTCCAGCTGTAGTCCTAGAATTGGGTATCAATCTGCCTAGCACCATATCCCACGTCCATCCCTGCAGGAGAGCCCAGAAGAAAACAGTGCCTATGAACAGTTGCTGTCTCACTTGGAAGAAATTGCTGAGGAAGGTTAGTTGGAGGCTTGCCCAATGGACATATATGGAATGGACTGAGGGTGAATCGGCTCTGACTGGTGATAGCTAAACTGATGGGAGACACATGGGGATGGGGAAACCCTTGTCCACAGGCTTGACAGTTAGAAATCAAAGCCAAACGGAAAATAAAATTAGACAGAACAAGCTAAGTTGAGCTTGGCTATGGTGGCCTACCTGGTCTACAGCGTGAGTTCCAGGCCTGGTCTTAAAAACAATAAAAACAAAAAGCAAAATAGAGAAAAACAAGCCAAAGGAAATGTTTAAAATTTACAGGACTGAGTATGGAAAGCTAAAAAAAGTTTTTTTTTTTTTTGAGAACTGTCTATCATTTATAAACATCAAATATTTTATATTTATGAATGTTTTAGAGCAGGTCATGGTAGTGCATACTGATAATGCCAGCTTTTGAGAGATTGGCTACTTACCAAGTCAGCCTAGGTTGAGATCATATTTTTGTAAAGAATAGGGTTAGGGCTAGAGAGTTGGTTCAGTGGTTAAGAACACTGACTACTCTTCCAGAGGTCCTGAGTTCAATTCCTAGCAACCACATGGTGACTCACAACCATCTGTAATGGGATCTGATGCCTTCTTCTGGTGTGTCTGAAGACAGTGACAATGTACTCATATAAATAAAATAAATAATTTTTTTTTTTTTTAAAAAAAAGCCAGGCAGTGGTGGCGCACGCCTTTAATCCCAGCACTTGGGAGGCAGAGACAGGTAGATTTCTGAGTTTGAGGCCAGCCTGGTCTACAGAGTGAGTTCCAGGACAGCCAGGGCTACACACAGAAACCCTGTCTCAAAAAAACAACAAAACAAAACTAAACTAAACTAGGGCTATAGCTCTGAGTAGAAGAACATAGCATGCATGAAGCCTTAGGTCCAGAGCTGCAAAAACACTTTAGTTGAAAGGCTTGTTCCCTTTCCAGTGACTGAGTTATTTAAACCTCACTCTATGAGACTTTTAGGTGTTTTGATAAACTGGAATGCACGGAACTTCTTCGTCTTTTCTTATCGTTACAAATATTACATGATATTACATGTATTTACAAGTTATCTTACTTGTATGTGTATTCATGGGAGTGTGCTCACTAGATAGAATAAAGGCCCCTACCACTGAGCTACATCCCAATTCCACTTTATTCCAGTCTGGGCTTAAGTCAGCAGTCCTGCATGGTATGGTTGTGTATTCAGATGATTAAAGGTACCAAAGGAGGGATAATGAGCTTTTTACTTCAGGCTGGAAAGATGGCTCAGTAGTACAAGGCCTCCTCTAACTACCCAAAGCCCTTCGCTTCCTTTTGGACTATCCACACATAGGAAGAAGCACCGAAACTATGCTTGTCCCGGAAGCTTCCGAGGGGTGGGGGAGGGGTGAACTATGTGAGCCCTCAACACAGATCCTATCCACAGGCTCCAAGATTGAGATCCCAGGTTTGGACGTATCTGCTCTGTTGCCGTCGGACCTCAGCCGCTACTACCGATATGAAGGGTCTCTGACCACACCTCCCTGCAGCCAGGGGGTCATCTGGACTGTGTTCAATGAGACCGTGAAGCTGAGCGCTAAGCAGGTAAGAATGGGGTGTGGTATTGACACGGGGTGCTGGAAATGGGAATGTGGGAAGAAATGGGGAAGGGCCATGGAGTAAAGATAGACAGACAGTTGGGGACCCCTTGTTTCTTTTCGAGCCTGTACTATCTATCGACTTCCCTCCCCCAGCTCCATACTCTCTCCGTTTCCCTGTGGGGACCTCGTGATTCTCGGCTACAACTGAACTTCCGAGCCACACAACCCTTGAATGGGCGAATGATTGAGGCTTCCTTCCCTGCTACAGTGGACAGCAGCCCTGAACCAGGTGCCCAATTATCTGATAACCCATGTTGCCACATCCCCAGTCACGGGTCCCGCCTCTTCCTGTGTCTTCATTTGTCCCAGTCTGTCACAGGTACTTAGGGGCCCTGATTCTAATGTCCCCTTTTATCTCTTCAGTCCACCTGAATTCCTGCCTTGATGCTGGTGAGTCTGGGTCCCTTTTGTTCCTGATGCGGAGAGGGAGGGGGTATGGGGGGGGCGGCATATCCTTTTAGTATTTTAGCCCGGGGCTAGTCTTTACTTTTTCTGTAGAATAAATTTCTTCCCCAAATCAGTGTGATAGGTCAGGTGAGAGACCTGTACCCCTGGCTTCGCTGTCAGAATGAGGCTCCAGAAATCTCCTGTGAGATGCCCTCCCACAACACACCTCCCACCCAGCTGCTTCGAAGGAGAACAATGCTTGCTTTACCCTTCTCACTAACTGCCTCCATCCTCCAGATGGCCTGTTCTGGAGACCGAAAGCCCCGGGGGCTGAAAGGGTCAGGCAGGAGTATGGGAAGTCAGCTTGGAGGGAAACCCCTGGCATCCTCTGAGGCAGCCCCCTTTCCCATTCCAGGTGACATCCTAGCCTTGGTGTTCGGTCTTCTCTTTGCTGCCACCAGCATTGCCTTCCTCCTACAGCTGAGGAGGCAGCACAGGTATCTATGCCCCACCCTTGGCACAGCCTTTTTTGTATAACCCAGAATTCCCGGACTGCAAATGAGCTCACATTTGGAGTTGGTTTTCTGATTCTAGTTCCTTGTTCTATAGGCACAGAAGTGGGACCAAAGATAGAGTTAGCTACAGCCCAGCAGAAATGACAGAAACTGGAGCCTAATAAGGAGAAAACAGCTAAAGGAATCTGGAAATCTTGTCCTGTCCCTCCCATTTTACAGCTTCTTTTTAACCACTGAGAAATCGTTTCCGTTCTTTTAACTTTCTTCTTTCCCTTAAACTATTATGATAAGAAATTATAGTGAAAAAGCTAGATTGGACTCAGTTCTTGCTGGGTTTTGATGGTGTTTAAGACAGGGTTTCTCGGTATAGCCCTGGCTGTCCTGGAACTCATTCTGAAGCCTAGGCTGGCCTTGAACTCAGAGATCCGATTGCCTCTGCCTTCTTAGTGCTGGGATTGAGGGTATGTACCACTACCACCACCCCACAATTTTGCTCTTACTATGCAGTCAAATGCTCTATCACTGAGCTATACACACCCCCTTGATCTTACTATGTAGCTCAGGCTAGCCTTGGCCTGTGCATGTATGGTGACGGAGTTTAAACCCAGGGTCTTGTACCTACTAGAAAGTGTCCTATCACTGGCCTAAGCTTCCAGTCTCTTACCTTGAACCCTCTATTCTCCTGTCCCAGCCTCCTGAATGCTGGGATTATAGGCATACGCCGTCATGCCTGGTTCACCCCAATTATTTAAAAAAAAATATATAAATCTTCCTAATAAAACTCGTGTAGTTGTCTTTATTCCTCACATCAAGAGGAAATGTTATGTTAATTTCTCATGGCTGCTGGGGAATAAAAACCAACTCCCACAAGCTCAGGGGTGTCATGGTCTCTGAGACTTGTACAGTCTCAGAGCTGGAAGTCTGGAAGAACTTTATGGTTAGTCCAGGTGTATGTGGGTTGTATTCTCCCTGACTTTCTCAAGTGGAACACTTCCATTTTAGATGATGCCTGTGTTCCTCACGCCTGATGCCCTCCCAGCATTCCTCGCGCCTGACGACTTCCCAGCATTCCTCCAACTCCTTGCTTCCACGGTCACACCTCCCCCTAATGCCTCTGACCTTACCCTCACCCCCACAATCTTTCTTTTCCTCTTTTGCCTTCTAGACAGCTTCACTCCATAGCTCAGACTGGATCAAGACTCAGTCCTTCCAGCCTTAGTTTCCCGAAGTGCCGGGATTACAGGTCTGCACCGTAACAGTTAGCTCTCCTAACCTTTTAGGAGCTTGTGATTATTCTGAGCCTGACCCGCTAACCTAAGATAACCTCCTCCATTTCAATCTCTTTGCTCATCCAAATAGTTCCTCTTTCTCGATAATGCAGGGTTTCCCAGTTTTTGAATATGAACCTCTTTGGGGCAAGAACACCTAGCAGTGTGTTAGGAGGGTGACTTGGCCACACCTCTAAGCTTCAATTCACACTGAGCGAGTCTTTCTGGCTTTTACCCTGTCGGAGGAAAATCTGTCCATTCTTGCAGTTTTGCCTTTAGAAAGTCTGGCCCAGTGCCTGCTGGAACAGAGGTGCCAGGGATGGTAGCACTGCCCAGTGGGGACTAAACACCAGGATAGTTCCAAAACCCTTAGGAAAACCCTTTCACACAGCTCGATTGCTGAGCCCGGTACCCATACCTCATAGCTCATTGAAAATGGGACCGCACTACAAGAATGGGAACCAGGCTTTGCTCAGTGGGGGTCCTTCCAACTCCACTGACAACAAAAAAAGGCTTAAAGGGCCCTGGCATGCCAGTCACATTAGTTTATTGGCCTGAGGAGGCAACTTTGTAGTCTGGTAGGCAGCAGGGCCAGCCCTTACAGGTTGTTGAGTTCCAGAAGGGTCTGGTCCAAGGTCTGGTGAATCTCCACGTTCTCTTCCTTGGCACTAGCCAAAGTCTCTGTGAGGGGAAGCAGCAGGTGAGGTGGGGGAGGGTAAACAGGAGGGAACCATGGCTGGGAAAGGTGACACAGACAAAACAACATGTTAGGAGACACTTTATGGACCTGGGGCATGTTAGGAGACCTGCGGCCTGTGGTTTATGGACCTGTGGTTTGTTAGGAGACCTGGGACATGTTAGGAGACACAGGCATGTTAGGAGACCTGCGGCCTATGGTAGAGGCAAATGGGTGGACTGTCCAGACACAAATCTTGTTCCAGGCCATGGCTAGGGTAGTGACAATGGGATGGGGAGGCCTGAGTCATAAACAGGGCGCCTTCCTTTAGAAGGTTAGGAAGGTTGGAAACAAAAGGAAAGACAAAGGTTCAGCCAGGAAAGGGAAAGGTCAGACAGACAGAGTTGGGACAGAAAACAGACCTGCAGCTGCTATGAAAGCCCCTCTTGTAGAGATCCAATACTTTAACAATCTTCACTCCAGACCTTTCCTGACCTTCTGGCCCCCTCCCCTGACCCCAGCACCCCATTTCCCTTTCAGCCATTTCCTCAGATCCTGGAATCCCAGTTAAGTGCGCTAAGGTCGGTGACGGGCTGCGGAGGGGTGAGGAAGGGTGTGCTCAATGGACCTACATATAACCACATGCATCGATTATCAGAAAGCCACAGGCTGGGGGTGCCATGCAGAAGGCTCTGAGTGAACCACAGTGTGCTGAGGAAGGAGGGCTGAGTGCAAGGGGCTGAGCGGCACAGATTGAGGACGGCAGTAAAAGCCAGGGTCTCAGCAGTGAAGCAGTGCTTTGAGAGTGAGGAAGAGCTCTCTGGAGGAGAACAGCATGGAGACCAAGTTCAGAGTTTATTAAGTAGTGGAGGGATGGAGGTCAGTGGATGGTGGATAGATGGCAGGAGAAAGCCAGTGCCGGAGTGGGTGGCAGGGGTGGCAGTCATGTTCCTCAGGCTGGCTGTGTAATTCGGCCAATTGGTGCTCCTCCTGGCTGCCCCCTCCCCTCAGAGAATGGAAAGAGAGGAGAGAAAGGGGCCCTCGACGGCCACAGTGGGAACTCAGAGGGAAGTGATGTCATTGAGTGCGTTGTCCAGCTCCTCACTGATGGCCTTGTACTTCATCTTCTGTGCGTAGACTTCATCTGGGGAGTCCGAAGAGGGGAAGGAGGAGAGGGAGCACAGGGAGAGGAAATGGAGAAGGGAGGAGGAGAGGAGGGAGAAGATGATGAAATGGAAAACAGAACCAGAGGGGTGGACAGAGGAGAGAAGCCAGAGGACAGGCTAGATGGCAGTCAGGGCTTCCTCTCCCCTGGCTCCTCTGCATCCCAACTTCTCACTCCCACCTGGAGTCTCCTAGGAGCCTGTGGGCAGTGTTCTGTGCAGGCAGGTGGCCATGCTTAAGAGGTAAAGGAAAGGTGCTGACCAGAAGTCTAAAGTCCTAATGCTGGAGATAAAACCTGCTTGCTTGAGAAGACCGGAAACAGGAGACGTGAGAAACAATGAAAGCAAACGGTTATCAGAGCGAAAAGGAAAGGCCACCTTGGTTGATAACAGGAACTATCATCCTACCACAGACCAGAAAATATCTGCATTCCTGGTTTTGCTGAGTATAACTCAAAGCAGTATCTTCCATGAACAATATTGTGTAAATCCTCATATCTGCTCAGATATCAGCTGGGGATATAGCTCAATAGCAGAGAACTTGCCTAGCGTGTGTGAGACCTTAGGTCTTAGGTTCGATCCCCAGCACTGAATTTAAAAAAAAAAAATCAAATAGCTCAGTATTTGGTACAGAAGTCTTGGGGCCACAGACAGTTCATCGGCAGAGCACTTGGGTTCCATCCCCAGCACCAGGGCGGGGCTCTCTCTAATATCACTACTGCTTTGTGCTTAGAGATGGTAATTACTAGATTAGTGCTATGCAAGGCTGGCAACACCAGCATTAAGGAGCTTGTAGCCTAATCCTGTAATTCCAGCACTGTGGAACCAGATTCCAGGGCAGCATTGCCATAAATCTGAGGCCAGTCTAGTCTACACAGTAAGACCATGTCCAGTGAAAGTCAGCAAGAACTTGGAGTAGGGTCTAGAGCTTGTGAGCTTTTGTTTTGGTGTGTGTGTGTGTGTGTGTGTGTATGTGTGTTTAAATCAGGGCTCCTGTGTGATCTACCACTGCAGCCCTCAGGAATTCAACTTAATTTTGGGGCTATGTATGGGGGGGGTGTGTGGGGGGGTGTATGCTATGGTGCCTGTATGAAGGTCAGAGGTCAGCTTTGTATTTTGGTCCTTAACTTCCACCTTGTTTGAGGCAGAGTCTTATCATCACTTCAGATGCCAGGCCAGTTGAGCTTCTAGCCATTCTCCTGTCTCCACCATCAAGTTTCTATCCTATAGTGATAGAAGTTGTTGCTGGGATTGCAGACGCAGATGACTGTAGCCAGCTTTTACGTGACTTCTAGGTATCAGAATTCATGTCCTCATGTTTGTGGGACTAGTGCTTTACTCACTGAGCCACTTCCAAGCCCAGGAATATGTTCTTTTTTTTTTTTTTTTTTTTAAAAAAAGTGGTGGTGCACGCCTTTAATCCCAGCACTTGGGAGGCAGAGACAGGCAGATTTCTGCGTTCGAGGCCAGCCTGGTCTACAGAGTGAGTTCCAGGACAGCTAGGGCTACACAGAGAAACCCTGTCTGGAAAAAACCAAACCAAACCAAACAAAACAAAACAAGGTGGGGACTGGAGAGATTGCTCAGGTGTTAAGAGCACTGACTGCTCTTCCAGAGGTCCTGAGTTCAATTCCCAGAAACCACTTGGTGGCTCACAACCATCTGTGAAGGGATCCAATGCCTTCTTCTGGTGTGTCTGAAGATAGCGACAGAATACTCACATATACAAAATAAATATATCTTAAAAAAAAAAAAAAAAAGGTCAGGTGATTGTGACACACATCTTTAGTCCCAGCACTCAGGAGGCAGAGGCAGGAGGATCTCTATGAGTTTGAGGTCTATACATTGAGCTCCAGAACAACCAGGGCTACACAGAGAACCCATGTTTTGCCTGCATGTCTGTTAACTGTGTGCATCCCTGGTTTCCACAGAAGCCAGAAGAGGGTGGCTAAAACTGGGAATTACAGAATGTGCACCTCCATGTAAAAGCCGGGACTCACGCCTGGGTCCTCTGGAAGAACAGCTGCGCTATAGCCCCCAGCAGTCTGTTTTTGACTCTTTAGACAATCCTCCTTATTCTAAACCCAGAAGCACTGGGAAGCCTGACTTAGTAGAGGCTTGGGTGGTGGGCATGGCCCGCCAGAGTCTGCAGAGCCCTGGGTGGCCCAACTCACTTAACAGACAGTGAGATAAGGGGCAGGCTGACTTGACTGGTGTGGAGGAAAATCCTTTTTACCTTCCAGGTCATCAATGGTTTTCTCCAACTTTGCCACAGATCTTTCAGCAAACTCTGCTCGGGTCTCAGCCTGCAATAAAGAAAGGATAGGAGACATGGCCAAGAAAGAAACCTCCCCAGAGAGTCTCCCCTAAGTCAGCCTTCTGTCTCATCTCTACCCCTCAGTTTTCTGCCACAGGTACTCTCACCTCCTTCAGCTTCTCCTCCAGAAGTTTGATCTCTTCTTCGTATTTGTCCTCTTTGGTGGAATACTTTAAGAGACGTACACATGCCGTCAGTGAACAGCTTCAGAGATCCCAAATCCTTCAACTTCACACTGAACCCCTCAGGCTCCTGTCGACCTTCATTAAGCACCTAGCCCTCCCTACCTAAGCCCTCCCCTCCACTCTGCACAGCCCCATCCTCACTGCCCCTCCCCCCCTATACCTTGTCCGCTTGGGCTTCCAGGGATTTCAAGTTGTTGGTAACAATTTTCAGCTCCTCCTCTAGGTCCCCACATTTACTGCAGGGGCGTGTGGCAGGATGGAGCGTGAGGGCACAGTGAGGTGAGACAGTGGGGCGGGCGGGGGAGAGGGTGGCACAGTGGGGGAGGGGCGGAGGAGAAAAGAGAAGAGCAAAGTGGTGAGAGTGACAGCAGGCTGAGTCTGGAAGCCCTGTCCCCGCCCCGCTCCAACTGCAGGAAAGAGACAGTAGCCTCAAGATGCTGAGCCGGGAAGGGACGTGAGGTGAGTAAGAAAAGGTGCCAGTGCCTAGAAAGGCCCAGAGAGGCTACTACCTCCTCCTCTGAGGCTATCAGCGACTTGAGGGCCTGGTCCATGGTTCGAAGCTCCTCCTCCAGCTGCCTGGCTCGGCTGGGGGCAGCGGGCATAGATCAGAAGGCAGAGCCTGTTCCTGTGGCCTCTGGTCTGGGGAACTGCCTGACCACTATGCACAGTGTCCCCCAGCTGAGCCCTCAGGCCGAGTTCTACCGTTCCATTCACAGCCAGGGTATCCTTACCTCTCAGCCACCTCAGCTCTCTCTTCAGAGCGCTCCAGCTCTCCTTCCAGGATCACTAGCTTCCTGGCCACCTGAGGGGAAGCGGGAGAGAGAAGGAGGTCTGCGGTGACCACCTGGGACTTTGGGGATTGCTGGTTGAAAGTGAGTGGGACAAGGCTGTCACCTCCTCATATTTACGATCTGAGTCCTCAGCGATGTGCTTGGCTTCCTTCAGCTGCATCTCCTGCAGCTCCATTTTTTCCTCATCCTTCATGGCCCGGTTTTCAATGACCTTCATTCCTCTGAGAAGCAGGGACAGAAGTGCGTGTGGGGTCAGTGCCAGCAGAGCCAGGTCCCTCCCTCGACAGTCCCTACCCTGCCTTACTTCAGGGTCCCCTTCCCCACCTCTCGCTCTCATCAGCGGCTTTCTCAGCCTCCTCCAGCTTTTGCAAGGCGGTGGCCAGGCGCTCCTGTGCCCGATCCAACTCCTCCTCTACGAGCTGAATTCGGCGGTTCAGAGAGGCCACATCTGCTTCAGCCTGTGGGTCAGAGGTCAGAGGTCAAAGGACTTAAAAGGCATAAAAAGCCTTAGGATCTGCTAAGCTCCGAAGACAATGCATTTCTTCTCCAGAATCTTAGCTTTCTGCTTTCTAGGTTTTCAACTTACTTCCCCCATGTAAACAATCCTCTACCTAGGTAAAAACCTGCGTTCTCCTACAAGCTCCATTTTCCTGAGGTGGTGCCTCTTCTGGCGCTAAGATTAGGTGGTTGGTCCCAGCAGCTCCCCTGAGAGCACTTCAGATGCTAACACCTAAGTCTGAGGCAGCTCTGATTTCCACAAAGCAGAACCTGGCTCAGGTAAAGGGAGGAATAGGCAAGAATCAAGACTCTGCCGCTGCTAAAAAGCAGCCAACCACAAAATCAAGTTCTGTGATATCACCAGCTGCCAGGCAGACTTCCCAGCCAGGGACAAGCCAGGCCTGTAAGGAACCGGGGCTGTAGCAAGGGGCTCCTTGCCAAAGTGACAGTGGGGTGGGGGAAGGGAGAGCAAGTGATGATACTCAGACTCTGAATATGGAAAGAGCTTTTGGAGAAGGCCCACAGGGACCCAGGCTACCCTGAGAAACAGACGTGGGGAGGAGGAGCAGGATTGCCCATAAAGGAAAATGACAACAGTGGTGTGGTTTTTAAGTGCACTGGCTCAGAGTCAGACTGTCTCTCGTCTTAGAGCCATGGCTCAGCTACTCCACACTTGATATATGACCTTGGGCAACACATTTGGCCTCCCGAAGCCTCAGTTTCCTCTTTCATAAATCAGAGTTAACAATCACAGCTTCTTAGGATGATTCTGAGATAATGCACTATTAATCCACAGGGCCACAGGGGAGGCTCATAAACAGGTTTTTAACTCCGTGTAGACTCACTCAACTGAGCTCTCCAGGGAGGGCTCTGGGACTCTTGTGCCTTTAAAAAAAGTATTTACTTTTACTTTATGTGTATCGGTGTTTTGCCTGCCTGTATGTATACTCTGTGTGTGCCTAGTGCCCATATGGTTGTGAGACCCTGGGAATTGAACCCAGGTATTCTTCAAGAGCCTCAAGTGCTTTGAACTACGGAACCATCTCTCCAGTCCCCTGCCCACTTTTTTTTTTAAAGCTCCCAGTTGGTTCTAATATAAGCCACCTACAGAAATAGTGACACACTATAGATATAACATTCTGAATACATTGCCTGCTCAGATTCCTCCCTGTATAAATGTCAGATAGCCCTGTCTTTTTCTTCAAGACAAAAATGTAGAGACCCTTGTAGAGATTTAAGACCAAAAAGAAGAAAGGACTGGAGTAGTGGAGGGGAGGGAGGGAGCACAGGGGAGGAGCTGGGTAGAGCTGGGGTGGGGCTGGCAGAGAAGGCAGACCCTGGGCAACACTGCAGAGCAGGAGAAACACATCACCATATATAGAAAGCGATTTATAGCCTGCCCTCCAGGTGCCTTCAGTACCTGGAGTTTGGCCACCTAGAACAAGAGGCCATCACAGGCACAGGGCCCAGTGACTCAATGTGGAAACACTCTGGGGACAGCATAGGCTCTGGGGGACACTGAGGGTTACTCTAGAGAGATGAGATGGTGGTAGGGCAACAAATGACTGCCAAGCTCGGGTAGTCTTGGTGTCATTATATGACTGATATCTACCATGTCTGTTCTTCTGAGCTATGGATGCTGTTCTCCCACCACAGGGGAGATGCCACTGTTCCCAGTGGATGAAGGGCAAACGAAAGAGAGCAGAGGAGATTGAAGCACCGCCTAAGTTAACTGCTATGTTCAAGGCAACACTATGAACTTGCTCTGCATTTCCTATTTATGACTGACAGGGCTGCCCGCTTCCCCAACTGCCCCCCCCCCCCCAGCTCCTTGGGTTTCCAGTCTTGCCTCCAGCTGCACTGAGCCTAGGTTATTTATAGAGTATCAGATGCCCAGGGTCAACTTTGCTAGCAGCTGCAGGTCAATTCCCTTCCAAGTGCCAGACCTCGTGGAGAACAAAAACTGGGACCAGAGGTGAAGGAAGCCCAGCCCTGGGGGTTTTGGGGGAGGCAGAAAATGAGCAATACAAAGTCATCTCAGGTGTTCAGACCATGGCTTACACCCTATTCATAGACTCATCTTAAATTTAAAACGAGAAACTGAGGCAAGGAATGGTGAAAGTGGAACATCCAAAGTCACATGACCAGGCTGCATCTAAAGTCACAGGGCCAGGCTGCCTGAAGCTGTGAGCTAGGAATGTTGGGAAGCAGCAGTAGTTGGGGATGGGCAGAGAAACCTCAGGGTAAGCAGCGCCTGCCAAGGTGGCTGCTTTGGCAATTGTGGCCCTGTCCCTCTGCCCTGTGGCCTGGCCTGGGCTTGAGGTTGACAGTTTAATGAGGGTAAATGAGGAGCCATTAGAACCTGAGCTGAGGCAGTCCTGCTGGTGCCAGAGGTCAGGGTGGGGACTTCCTAAAGGCCCCTTAGCGCTGCACCTCAAATCAGAACCCCATCTTTGGAGCGCCTCAAGTCTCCTGCCCGCTAGCTCCTCACACTCAACCCCAGCCTTCAGACACACCAAACACAGCTGCAGTCTCCTCCTCTTCATTCTCAGAGGGGAGGATTAACTAAGAGGGAGGGTAAACTCTCACCTCCCACCCCTACGGTGACTCTTACAATGACTCACCCCTTGATCACCGCACATTTTAAGGGTTGGAACCCATAGGAATTACAAGGCTGAGTCCGAGCGGGAAGTGGTAGGTGGTTTTGATTTACCTAGTGTCTTGGGTTACCTGTGTAAACCTGCCCTAGGTGGTGTTACAGAGAGGAAACCTGTCTGCTCTGGTGCTGGAGAGCCCTGATCCCCTTCTCTCTTCTCCACCACGCCCGGGGCTCCTTTAAACCTCCCCAAGCCCACACTCACGTCGGTGGCCTTCTTCTCCGCCTGCTCCAGTTTCTCCTGGGCATCCTTCACAGACTCGGAATACTTTTCTACCTCATCCTCTGTCCCCTTCAGCTTCTTCTGGAGGGCCTGCTGCTCTTCCTCCAGCTGTGGAACACGGAGATTTGATCAGCCAGCTCTGAGTCAGGGCCCCGAGGCAAGGAGAGAAGGCAGAAGGTCTGGGAAGAGTGTGTGGGGGCTGGGGGGGGGTACTTCTAGGAGGTACTTAGAGATGGCTGGGGGAGAAGAAAGGTAACCAGAAGGACAATCAAGTCAGTAGTAGTAGAAGGCCCTGGGAGGAGAAAGTGACAAGCCTCAAGGAGCTAGGACCCATTGCAGCTTTGTCATGACAGGAGTGGTAACTGAGCACTCCCCACGCCATGGTGGGTGGGGTGAATCCTCTAGTTAGGGCTGAGCTTAGGAGGGTCCTGTGAAGCCCAGCCCTCACACTGATGAGAAGGCCTTGGAGAGCAGACTCGAGGCTGGGGGAGTGAAGGGGAGGTTACACTGGACCCCACCTGCTTGCATCGGTCTTCAGCTTGCTTCTTGTCGGCTTCGGCCTGCTCCGCGCGGTCGATGGCATTCTCCTTGTCCAGTTTCAGCATCTGCATCTTCTTCTTGATGGCGTCCATGGCTGCAGTGGGGAGTGGGCCGGCGGGCGAGCGGTGAAGAGTAGGTAGACTGGGCTAGCCGCGAGCACTGGATGCACGGGGGACAGGTCAGGAAGACCAAGAGGGACTGTGATGTCCCAGCAGCTCGGGCGCCTAAAAGGCGGGGAGGAGTCGGGCGGAGCCGGGGGACCAGGACCCTCCCCCCACCAAGGCCCAAACCTTGTAGGGGCAGAAGCACTGCCCGGTCTCGGGGCGCGGCCGTCCTTTGGGCCCACCCCTCGGGTCCGCCCCCTCGGGTCCCGGCCCCGCCTCCTCTCTTCCCCAGCCAGCCGTCGAAAGCATAACAAGTTCACTGCGGGCTGTAAAAACCTTGGTCAGCAGAGGCCACAAGACCCTTGGGCCGGGGGCTCAGCGCTTCCTTTGAGTGACAGGCGGGCCCAGCAGCAGCTGGGGCTGGGGCCCCCGGGGCTATTTCAGGGCGTGAGCTCACGGCAGCTGCCTGGGCACAGAGACCGCGTGCCCTCCCTCAGCTAGCAGCAGCCGCTACCCTTAATTTAGAAGTTTCCTGCAAATCCCCCCAGATTAAATGTCTCTTGGGAGGCGGATCTCCTCCACGCCTCGAGTGCCTCAGTTTACCCCGGGACCCAGACTCCAGGTTTGCGCTACCGACGTGGAGGTGGTGGCTGAGTCTTTTCTTGCGCTTGGGGAAACTGAGGCAGGTGGACTGCTCCCCCCCCCTTTTCCCCCCGGGAGCGGGCCTGGCATCTATTAACCTAGTGTTCCTTCCCAGACTCATTGCCTAGAGCCAGGTCCTCACTGCCTGCCTGCCCCGCCCCCCACGTGCCCCGCATATTTTCCACGAGGCTGAGGCCCGGCTGGCCAGGGCGCTCTCCCCACCCCCACTCCCACCCGGGACAAGGCGCTCCCGCCCCTTCGGGCTCTGACTGCTCCCCCTTTTTGCTTCTCTCTCTTTCCCTGGAGCCCGCCCTCCTCTTCCCTTCTCCCAGCGGTCTCGGCGGTCTTCCCCAACGGGCTAATTTGACTCCGAATTTTCTTTTCTGCCCTTTTTTGGGATGTTTCCCCGTGGGGGCCGGGCCACCGAAAGTCGAAGGGAACGCGGGGAAGAATTACGCAGCCACCAGGGGTAGGAAGCGGGCGCTGAGAGGTCTCCTCCGAGGCTTCCTACAAACAAGCACTGGAGCTGGGCAAGGGTGGCGGGGTTCTCTTTCTGCTCGCTGGGGTGGGCGAGGGAAGCGAGCGCTGCAGCGTCCCAGAGGGGGGCGCCTCTCCCCGACCAGCAGATGCAGAGGGGTAGGAGGCCTGAGATTTGCTGGTGGGCTGGGGACCACCATGGGAATCCTGGGAAAGGGAGGCTGGCGGATATGAAGGGGACACGGAGTGACTCCCCATCTGCTTCGCTGTCGACTAACTAGACTCACAGTAACTAGAGCAGATCTGACCTGACCTCGCCATTGACTCCAGCCCACCGCTGTGTGTTCTCTAAACTCTGTGCAAGACAAAGATTTCTCATCCATCCAATAAGCCTATGCTAGACATCTAGGATTTAGCTTTCACCCCCTCCGAGTCCTTCACTTTTCATAAACACAAACCCCTGGAGATCCTTCTAGCTACTAACCAAACGGCTTCTTGAAGTGGGCTCTGAACTTGTTTTTGTTGTTTGCTTTTTGTTTTTTTGCACAATTTCTGTCACTTTCCGGGTTGGCCGACGGGCCATGGTCTTCCTTGTTCCTGGTTCTCTAATTCGCCTGACGTTTGCTGCCAAAGTTAGTGTGTGTGTGTGTGTGTGTGTGTGTGTGTGTTTTAAAGTTAGTGGAATAGAAAATCGTCCGATTTTCCAAGTGTCCCCTCCGTATTCCTTTTGTGCCTTCAAGATTAAAAAAAGAAGAAACCCACTCACATTTCTGAACATGATAGAACCACTCTTTGTCTGAGTCCCCCTACTTTGCTAGCCTCAGCTACAGTTCCCAGCCTCACTCCAATACTAAGACTTTACCTTACATTCATACTGAGGTATGGACAAGGGCTGGCAATAGCCATCCACACCTTTCTTAACAGCATCCACATTTTATGCATTCTGTTCTCTCTCTCTAAAACACCCTTCCCCCAAAGCTAATTCCTAGTGGCCTTTAAGGCTCAGATCAAGTGTCAGCTCTTCTGGGAAGTCTTCCCTGGCTGCTTCCCTCCTGGCCCTCCCAGCCAGTAGGTGCTTGTTTTCCTGTGTGAGCTGCAAACGCTGCTAGGATGACTAGCTAGTACCTGTTTGTCTTGTGCAGCCTCCAGAGAAAGGTCTATTGTTCTCCGTTCTTTGTCCTCAGCCCCTGGCTTAGGCAGTACTTGATAAACCTTTGGCAGATGTGACTTTTACATAGACACTTCCAGACACTCAAATGTAACAACTAATATGGAGACTTCAGAGAAATGGATGGTGCAGAACTCCTCAATTATTTTTGGTATTAGACCTCCTTATGCTCTTAGAAATTATTGAAAATTCCTCAATAGCTGTTGTTAAAGTAGATGTTATCAGACATCTCCACTTACTGTATTAGGCTGAAGGCCCAGAAAATGTAAAGATATTTATGAATTCATTAAAAATCACAAAAGTTAAAGCTGAAGGTGTAGTTTAGCTAGTGTTTGCCTAACATGCACCAGACTCTAGGTTCAATCCCTAGCACAGTATGAACTAATCAGGGTGGTACAAACCTGTAATCCCAGAACTCAGGAAATGGGGATTCCAGGATCAGAAGTTCTAGGTCATCCTCCACTACACATCCAGATTGAGGCCAACATGGTCTACAGTTAGACCTATCTCAGACAAAACAACACACACACACACACACACACCTGTTATACACTATCATGTTAATATAAATAACACTTAGATGGCTCAGCGGTTAAGAGCATTGCCTGCTCTTCCAGAGGTCCTGAGTTTGAGTCCCAGCAACCACATGGTGGCTCACAACCATCTGTAATGGGATCTGTTGCTCTTTTCTGGTGTGTCTGAAGACAGCTACAATATACTCACATACATTAAATAAATAATAAAAATAAATAAAAAGCACTTGAATAAAAAAAGTGTATCTTCCTCCCTCAAATTAGTGAAGCATGACAAATATGTGTGTGTGTGTGTGTGTATTTTGTTTTGAGACAAGGTTTCTCTGTATTGTCCTGGAACTCACTCTGTAGACCAGGCTGGCTTCAAACTCACATATATCTGCCTATCTCTGCCTCCCAAGTGCTGAGATTAAAAGCATGTACCATCACCACTTGGCAAGAAATTATTATATTTTTGTTATCTGGGAAAGGGTTAAGACAGGGTCTCATGTGTCTACCCATGCTGGTTGGTCTTGAATTTCTGAGGATGGCCTTGAATTCTGTCTGTCTATCTATCTATCTATCATCTACCTTTTAGGCAGGGTCTCTCTATGTAGCCCTGGCTAACCTGGAACTTGCTATGTAGACTGGGCTGGCCTGGACGTCTTACCCACCTTCTTTGCCTGGGATCAAAGGTATGTGACATCATGTCCACCTTGAACTTCTTTTTTCTTTCTTTTTGTTTTTGTTTTTTTTTTTTTGACACAGGGTTTCTCTGTGTAGCCCTGGCTGTCCTGGAACTCACTCTGTAGATCAGGCTGGCCTCGAACTCAGAAATCCACCTGCCTCTGCCTCCCAAGTGCTGGGATTAAAGGTGTGCGCCACCACTGCCCAGCCACCTTGGACTTCTTATTCGCTCTTCTTATACTCTTTTGGTAATCATTTACTCATATATAATTTTGTTATGTCATTAATTGGTCATTTGGAAAATACTGATTCACTGAGCCCCACAGATGTTCCAAATGTTGACACATCTCAATAAATCCACTATACCAAAATACCACATTCTTTAATATCTTGATTTTTTTTTCCATTGGAGAGTATACAACTATGTTTTAAGTGTGGGTAAACTGCGAAGTCATAGTGTCAGAGAAAGGTTACTCAAAATTAGAATTTTCACTTTAAATTTGAGTTGTATAATTGGTAACAATTACTATCAGATTTTTCTCTGAAGTGACAGACATCGTTCCTTCTTGAGAACAGGTCTACCAGATATCCAAGTCTGAGAGCCACACTTTGTCAGTCACTCTTCAAGGAGACATGCTATTACACACACACTCACATGATCAGACCAAATGGATCACGCTTAAAAATGGTCTGCTTTTCTCAGGAAAGCCATCACATTTCAGTATGCAGAACTGCTCCCAGCATACTGCAGAGTTCATCGGAAGGATTACAGAAAAGGCATAGTTAGTGTGGTCAGAATTCTAGCACTTGGGAAATAGAGACAGAAGGTTGAGGAGTTCAAGGCCAGCTTTGGTTACATAGTGAATTTGAGGCCAGCCTGGTCTACATGAGATCCTGTTTCAAACAACTACAGCACCAATAACACACACAGAGAGGAAAGGAGAGAAAAGTTTTTGCTTAAGAGTTAAGATCCAGGGGCTCAATAGTTAAGAGCGGTTCAATTCCCAGCACCCACATGTCTGTAACTCCAGTTCCAGGATCCAACATGCTCATATAGACATACATGCAAGCAAAAACTATCAATGCACATAGAAAGTTTAAGGGGAGAAAAAATTAAGATTAAGGGCTGGAGAGCTGGCTCCTCAATTAAGAGCACTTGCTGCTCTTGCAAAGGACCCAGGTTTGATTTCTGTAGCAGCTTATAATTGGCTGTAACTTCAGGTCCAGAGGACACAGTGCCCTCTTCTGGCCCCTGTAGGTACTTCACACACGTGAAGAGCACTTTAGACACCGAGGGACAGCACCCATGGGTGAACACACATGAACATCAAATAAAAATCTTCAGCACCCGAAAGGGAGAGGCTGGTGGATCTCTATGAGTTCAAGGCCAGCATGATATACATAGCAAGTTTCAGCCTATCCAGAACTACACAGTGAGACTGTTATTTAAAAAAAAAAAAAAATCATGATTCAGGGCTGAATATGTAGTTCGCTTGGTATTGTGCTTGACTAGCATGCGTGAAGCATGAGGCATTGAATTCAATCTCCAGAACCAAATAAACTGGGTATGATGGGACATACTTCAGAATTGGAGATAGGAGCATCAGATTCACAGTCATCCTTGGCTGTACAGTGAGGACCAGGCCAGCCTGGGTTTCATGACACCCGACTGACCCTGCTTATTTGGATGTGTGTATGCTCCCCTGTGCATGGAGTGTGAAGGCCAGAGGTGTATGTCAGGCATCTTTATTTATTGCCCTTTATCTTATTTTTATTATGCATTTTGTTTTATTTTTGAGACAGAATCTTGTAGCGAATGTGGTGGAGCTTACCATTTAGGCTAGCCTGGCTGGCCACTGAGGCCTCTGTACCTGCCTGCCTCTGACTCCCAGCAGTAGGGTACAGACACACCCAGCTTTTACATTAGGCCTGTGGATCCCACATTCAGGTCTTCATGTTTGAGGCATCTCCCCAGCCCTAAGAATGGAGTGATGGCTCAGTGGATAATAACTTCCTGAACCAGCATGAGGCTTGGAGTTCACATCCCAGCACCAACATAAAAATCTAGGTGTGGCCCTTAAATGTACCTTTAACCCCAGCATTGTGGGTGGTGGAGATACCAGCCTAGGCCAGGAGCAGTGACAGAGCCAGTCTCTAGGGGATAAAATGTACAGAACATCCATTTTAAAATGGCAGAACACCTAATGTCCTCTGACCACCTCACATGCACATACTTCTGTACATGTGCATGCATACATGCACATACAAACACGTGCTACATTTACACATATTAAGTGCATACACACCAAAAATCTAGAAGTCAGTAAAACTGGTCAGTTTTTACAATTTATCCAGAACTTTTTTTCTTTTGAGAAGAGGTCTCTTATATAGTTTATGTTGGCTTTGACCTCTTCACTCTTCTGTCTCATACTGGAATTGCATGGAAGTGTCAACATGTCTACTTTTTTTAAGACAGGATTTCTCTGTGTAGCTCTGGCTGTCCTTAAACTTGCTCTATACAACAGGCTGGACTCAAACTCACAGAGGTCTGTCTTCCTCTGCCTCCTGAGTGCTGAAATTAAAGGTGTGTGTTGCCACTGCTTGGTTCAAGAACATTCTTAAATAGGTAGAATGTGGTGGTTCACATCATTAATCCCAGCAGTCCGGTGGCAGAGGCAGGTGGATCTTTATGAGTTTCAGGTCAGCCAAAGTCAGATAGTGAAAACTCTTGACTCAAAAACAAAAACAAAAACAAACTAAAAAGAACCTTCTTAAATGAGGTTGCATTTATGTCTTACATGACTGTTAGTGTGATCTGAGGCCATTGCCTTGTTCTGTGCTGAGTATTTTTGCCCTGTGTAATATTGAGACTGAAAAAGGGAGCTCTTTTCAGAGCTTCATTATGAAACTAATTTTGACATCTGGAGAGCTCAAAGGGCCTTGGAGGGTCTCCAGAGAGGGGACCTCATCTGAAGAGCAGCCTCCGGCTGCTGGAGCATCCGCCCAGATTTCCAAGATATCGATGTGGAGATGTACACGATTGGTGGCTGTTCCTGAGGACACCACAAGGAAGTGCTGGCTGGAGTGAGCAGCTGTCCTGGGCTTGTAGCTTGAGCTCAGTCTAGATTACAGTTCACATGGGAGGCTGTGGAAGAGATTTGATCTCCTAGGCCCCCAAGTCACAGTATTCTGACATTGAATCTGGAGTCGGGGCCCGCAGCAGTGTGCAGTGGAGTTACCAGTCTGTGTATCAGAGAAGTGATAATGCATCTTAATTTTCCAGTGCTTAGCATGGGCATGGCTTAGTAAATATTGAATGAATGAATCACAGGGGACAGGAGCGATGGTAGGAAGCTGGCACTGTCCCTAAAGGGCTTCTCTGGAGAGGACAAAGTCTTTCCACCCACTTCAAACTTATGGAATGGGAGGAAGCTGACGGTGATAGATACCCAGAGTAGCAGCAAATGAGCACTGTTTTCTACTTGGAGGGAGAAATACTGAAATATACTGGGCAGCAGGACTGGCTAACAAAAAAAGTCACATATAAAAACATTTGCTAACACAAGAGGACTGTCATGCTTTGAGCAGAGAATAGCTGGAGACAGGATGTAAATACCTCCTTGACTGGCTCCCTCCATGAAACCTCCAGATAAGCCAGGCAGCTATAATCAGTAGCCAACTCTTGCCTGGCCTCTAGGCGGCGCTCTGCCCCTCTATAAAGTCTCAGACATGGATCAAGTTTGCCTGTTCTTGACAAGAGCACTCCAACCCAATCAACAATTATACCAATGGAGAAACCATAGCCTGGATTTTTCTGCTTGATAACCATATCAGCCAATCTTACACACACAAGTGTGCGCACGCGCGCGCACACACACACACACACACACGCACAAGTCTTATTGTGTGCACCTAGGGGCCCGAAGCAGGTATTTCTATTCCAGTCTTCCTTTATTAATGTGTATGTGTCTATTTGAGTTTATGAGGAGCACAAGGTCAGAAGTGGGCACTAGATTCCCCAGTTATAAGCTGCCGTGTGGGCGCTAGGAACTGAACCCGTATCATCTGCAAGAGCAGCCAGTGCTGCTGAACTCTCTCTAGTCCTTTATCCTATTTTTTAAAGTAAAGATGCTTTTGAAAAATGGAATTTGGCCACAGACTAAATCTGCATCTTTCTGTACTCTCTTCTGGTTGTGAAGAATCAAGTGTACTGCCAGCCACAGGTGCTGTCCCAGGGCACTTGGAGCGTAAGCGTGGCCAGTGATGGGAACAGTGGAGAGCGGCTCTGCAGGCAGTCTCCCAAGCAGGGCAACTGCTGGGTGCAGGGAGGAGAAAGGGCTGCCGGACAGCCTGCTCTCATCAACTCTCTCCAGAGCCCAAGGAAGATCTCCCATCTCCTCACAAAGCCAGGCTGCAGCTGTAGAATCACCTTTATTGGAGCATGACCTGTTTGGGTTTCTCAAGCTCCACAGGTAGCTGGGTAGGGGTATAGTATCAAAATGGGATGAGTTGAGCTGATGTGGCTGTGGGGACTGGCTGGAAGCTGCTGGCAGGCTGGAGCAGCTGGGGCCCTGGCAGGTTCACACTGAGGTACAGCAGTTAATAATACTCTTGGAGCGTTAATACTCTGGAGGGGGCAGGCACTTAGGGGCCCTAGGGTTCGAAGGCACTTGGGAGTCAGGGAGAGGACATGGCTTGCAGTGGGACTGGGCAGGGCCAGGCCCAGGGTTTGGCAGGCACTTTGGGGGAGTGCTGGGGTTGGGCAGCTTGGGCCCTGAGCAGCCCAGAAGGCTTTGGTAGTGGCAGGCACAGTCTCTGGGCTGGGTCTGCATTAAATACATGGGGCTTCCTCAGTGCTCGTCTCGAAGCTCTGAAGGCAAGAACTTGTACTGCTGCTGCCGGATCTGGGCAAGCTTTTTCCGAGCCTCCTCCAGCTCTCGTTCCTTCCGAAGCATCTCTTCCTGTGCTGCAATAATCTGAGGGATGAAGGGCCAAGCGACTTAGGAAGATGTGAGTTAGGGACAGAGGCAGAGGGATAGCGCAGGCCACAGTGTCCCCAACAGTGTCTTCTGAGACGCTCACCTGGGCAATGCCCCCAACCATTTTCTCCTTCACCACCACCGTCTCATTCTCCTGGTCTTCAAAGGCTGCAGCCTTCTGGGCCGCCTTTACTAGGTTATCTGAGGCCCTCTTCACTGCATTGCCAGCAGCCTGCAGAGGGAGCAAAAGGTAACTCCTGAGAACTCAGGGTTCTAGTTCAGAGCCGTCCTCACAGGTACACAGCGCTAACCATCACCTTCCACATCACAGGAGCACCAGGAAGTCTCAAGGAAGGACTGTCTGGATTAGGTTGTACCTGTGGAGAACTGTCCTGACTGCACTAAGGGGGCAGAACTATCACCTGTGGGCGGCACTACTCCTTGGGCAGGGGGCTCTGGATTCTATGAGGAGGAAAAGCTGAACACTAGCACGCAGCCAGAAATTCACGGCTCTCCGCTTTTGCCTGTGAATTAATTTAACGATGTGCTTCAAGTTCCTGCAACCTTGAGTTCCCAGCACTGATGGTCTATAACCCAGAATTGTAAGCCAAATAAACTCTTTCTCCCTTAAACTGCTTTTGTTAGGGTATTTTTACCATTAGCAACAGGAGATGAGAAGACCTCAGCATGGCAGTTTAAAGCAGTGTAGCAGAGGGGACAATGGATCAGTCAGTTTCTTACCTGAAGCCGTTTCATTGCCTCCGAGTCCTGATCCGCTTTGACCTTGCAAGCTACCAGGAGCTGGGCCGTGGAGGCAGCTACTTGCTTGGCTGAGGAAATTAGTTTCTCCTGACTAGCATGGCCCTGGACAGCTGCATTGGCTGCTTCACACAGATTGTTGGTGGCCGCAGCCACCATTCGGGCCTAATGGGGACAAAGAGTTAAGATTAGAGTATGCCTCTTGCTCTGGTCCATTCCACTCCAGCCTCCTCAGGTCTACCCAGAAAGACATGGTGGGTGTTACACACTCACAGCGGAAATGAGGCCCTGCGACCACTGCCCGTCATCCAGTGCATTGGCTGGAATGGCGCCCACCTGGCAGAAGGAAGAAATGTCCTCTTAGACCTAGGCTGTCCTTACTTCCAAGTGGCCTGTGAGGCTAAGGATGTAAGTGCCTTGTCTTCGTTCTGGTGCTAACGTACTGACCTTTCCTTGAGCCACCAGCTCCCTCTGGGCTGCTGATGCAGCCTTTACCAGTGCACTGGTGGCTGCGGCAATGGACTTGGCAGCTTCCAGGATTTGCTCCTCAAAATTCAAGGACTCGTCTGCCTCCTGTAAGCAGATGATTACAGAGAGGTGGGGAGTGGGGGAGGGGGGAAGAAGAGGGACAAAGGTGGGGACCTCTTGCCACAGTTTCAGGTGGAAGTGGAGGGAGAAGCCCTGACCTTGGGTTTGGCCCGGGGCTTCAGCTGTTCTAGCTTTTTGGCTGCAGCCTCAATGGCAGCTGCAGCTCCCAGGAGCTCATTCTCAGCAATGACAGTAGGGTCCTCTGGGTCCACCCATTCTGTTCCTGTGGGATGGAGACAGAGGAGACGGCTGAGGCAGGGGAGGGAGGTCAGAGGCACTGGGAAGCTGGTTTAGTATCACCTCACCTATGAGGACTAGAAGCACAGGATAGCTCAGAGCCAACCAGGAAGCAGAGACCGTACCATGACAAGAATTTATCTTCCCTCCCTGTCTCTCGTTACTTCTTACCTTTCATGGCTTCAGCAGCCTGGATGAGCTCAGTCACCGAGCCAGCAACCCGCTTTGAGTGTCCTGTCAACTGCTGCTTCAGTTCTGGGTTTGGCTTCTGAAGGGTCTGTGTGGGGACAGAGCACACGACAAAGAGCGTCAGGCCCTACCTAGGCTTCACATTCATCTGTGAAACTGGGCAGCCCATGCCCCCGACCCCAGTCCTTAGTCCTCAGCACAGCCCTCAAACACCTGGCCCTGCTCAGGCGCACACCGTGCGTCATGCTCCACACAGTGAAGAGTGTGGTGTGCCACTCACCGGCTGACAGGCAAGAAGAGAGATGAGAGCAGAAGGTAGAGAGAGGAGACCAGGTGGGAAAAGGAGACAAGAGGAAGACATAAGTGGGAGAAGCCAAGGCCATAAGAACCATAGGGTCTCAACAGACAGGAGCTTTGGAAATGAGAATGGGTGGGTCTGGGTGTGAGGAGCTTAGGTGGGGACAAGGAGCTCCTTACCAGCAGCACGTGGTCCAGCAGCTCCAGGTAACCATTGGCACACTCCCGGCCATAGTGCAGGGCTCGAAGCCGCACATCAGGGGCCACTTCTGGGTGGAAAGCTGCTTCCTGTCCCCAGAGTAGCAGGTTAGCTTCGGAGCTCAGGCCTCCCGAGTCCCCGCAGGTCCCCCCTCCTCTCCCCAACTGGCATTTCTACCTTGCAAGCCCGAAGCATGTCCGCAATGGCACGTCGGCTCAGATTGGCTGTGGCAATGACATCTTCCTGTCGACAGGAATTGCCAGCAGCAACGGCTTTGGCTGTTGCCATAGTAATACCCTTGGTCATTCGGATGAAATCTTCAGGGGTAGAGGTCTTGGCAGGTGGCTCTGGGGAACAGAAGACCTGTTGGAAAAAAAGAAGAGAGACTTTACGGTGTCTGAGACGGGAAGGCAACACAGTCGTGAGTTAGTTCACACATCCATGTGTTCAAAAAGCGTTTTTCTTTTCTTTTTTACTTATTGCTTTCTCATATATTACACCTTAACATAAGTTTCCTCTCCCTCCTCTCCTCCCAGTCCCTCCCCCACTTCCTCAGATCTGGGGGGCAGGCCTCCCAGGGCCATCAACCAAACATGAATACGGTATATCAAGGTACAGTAAAACTAGGCACATATCCTCACAGTAAGGCTGGATGAGGCAAACCAGTAGAAGGAAAAGGGTCCCCCAAAACAGGCCAAAGAGCCAAGACAGCCTCCACTTCCCACCATTAGGAATCCCAAAAGAACACTAAGCTACACAACCAGAACATATATACAGAGGACCTAGGTCAGACCCATACAGGTTCCCTGATTTCTGGTTCAATCTCTGTGAGCCCCTATGAGCCCTGGTTAGTTGATTCTGTGAGCTGCAAAAAGGTTTTCTAGAGTAGCTCCTGTGGGTTAAGTCCTGGCAGGTATTCCTACATCGGAGCTAATAGAGAGCAGTGTTGGGCATGGTTCTCACTGAAGAGAGACTGTCTGAAACCTAAGCAGCGCTTTTAGTCATGCCGGGATCATGTGGGAAGTACGGCAATAAGCAAGCAGAGTGCTGAGGAACGCAGGAGGGGCCCAACTCACGGTCTATCACACAGTGCCCCGGGCTTGTGCTCACCGCCAGCTCCTGACGTATGTGCTCTGTGGTTGCCTCTAGGGCCCGTGTGCCTTTGGTGGCCTCATCTTCTACAGCCTTCACTGTCTTAAGCAATGATGTCACATTGGTCACCATCACCTGAGGGCAGCAGGTAGGGGAGGAGGTCATTTTTAGAAGCAGGAGGAAGTGTGTTAACCATCCTTCCTTCACCCCTCCTGCTGTTCTCCTGACTGCTTCCAACCTTAGCAGAGTTCTTGAGCTGCCACACTGCAGGGTCATCCCCAACTTTGCCCGCTGCAGCCTTCGTTGCACTGATGAGGTCTCCCAGGGCCTTGGCTACATCTTTTACTGCATTGATCAGCACCACCTGTGTGGAGGGTACTCTGCTTTGTGAGGGGAGAAGGGCAACAGGAAGTGAGGTTTTGGACAGAATTAGGGATGTTAGGGAGATACCTGAGTTTCGGGGTCTTCAGCTCCTAGGCTGGCTGCACCAAGCTTGACTACATCAGCGAGACGGGTAATGGTGGCCACTGAGGACTGGGCAGCTTGTGCCAACTTCTCCTGGCTCCCAGCTGCATTTTGCACTAGGACCTTGGTGTCTTCCACAAGAACCTTTGCTGTCTTTAAGATACCCTCCCTGGGGAGGCCCCAGCCTGGTCAGCTTTCCTCAGAGTCCCAACCCTCCAGCCCAATCTTCCTCTGGCCCATGCCAACCTGCCTCCCTCTAGGCAGTTCCCTCCTCACCGGTGGTCAGCGAAAGTTTCAGCACCCTCACGGTTAAGCGTGCCAGCAGTAGCAAACATGATGGTGGTGTCAAGGTCGGCAATGATACCAGACACAGCACTGGCTGCTGTAATGCAGGCCTGGGTACCACGATTCCCAGCCTGGAGTGCAGCCAGAACATGGGAGACCTGTAGGCAAAGGGAAAAAGAAAAGTCACTCACGCTTGAGAGAACAAGGAAACAGGTTGGAGAAGCACACAGAGATGGGGATGACATGCAGCCCCAAGAGATCAGTAGTCACCTTCTCTGATACTCTGCGGGCACACTCTATGAGCTCTTTCTTGGTGTAGACATCATTGGGGCTACACTGCAAGGCGCCTGCCTTAGTGACCAGAGCAGAACAGCCATGGCCCAGCTCCTGTACTCGATGCTTGATGTGAGCACCTATCTGTGAATAACAAAGAGAACATTGATGATTTTATGAGAGTGCTCAGGAGCCTGCACTGCACCAGAGGAATTATTGAAGATGCTCAAAAACTTGGAGCAGTGGGTAAAACACTTGTGTGAGCCTGACCACCAGAAATGGATTCCTGGACCTCACAGTGGAAGGAGAAAAATGACTCTTCCGGGTTGTCATCTGACTTGTAAATGTGCATTATGACATGTGCACACCTGGACTCACACGCACTGCAAACATACATACACTAATAATAATAAATAAACAAGCTTTAAAAGAAACATGCACCACAGACTAATGGAGTTAGAAGTTCCCAGCACAGCCTTTTTTTGGTCTCATAGTCAAGCAGAGTCACATGGACATAGTGAGAAGGCACATGGTGAGGACTGTGCTAAACACCGTGGGGAGGAGGGAGAGACACACTTATGCTTGGTTATTTGAATCAGAGCTGTAGACCCTGATCCAGCCTGTTTGGGTTATGGAGGTTTGGGGATTAGGCATGTCCTACTAAGATCCCGTTACTCACTTTCTTGGAAGAAAAAGCCAAGAGCTTAAGCAAGGATAAGCTCCATGAATTCACACGGAAGTACTAGGGAAGGAGGAGACTCTCAGCCCAGCAGAGAAGATGCCATAGGTCTTACTGGGGTTGACAGAGGCTAGAGAAGCAGAACCCAGAAGCCTGTGGGTCCCTTTGACCTTGTGACTGAAAGCTTTGATCCTTTATGTGTACACACAGCCCTGCTCACCCTTTATGGAGTGGCCTTAAAGGTGTGTTGCCTTTTATCTGACTAGCAAGAGTAAGGGAGTGTGGGATGGCCCTGGAAGCTTCCATGGGAACAACGGCCATGAACTGGAATATCCTGAGAGAAGGCAGTAAGGCCTCCATGTTTACCTCTTCATTTTCAGCAGCCACAGCTGCAGGCTTAGCTTGTGAGGCTAGTCGGCCATAGTCACTGGTCAGCTGGTTGGCAAGAGGGCCCAGCTCTTCGGGGCTGGTGTTTGACTTGGTTACCTAGTGATAAGGGCAGGAGTGAAGTTCTGACCAAGCGCAGCTCTCCAAGGGCAGTCCTCTTAAGTCCCAAACTTACCATCTCTTGAACAGTGACAGCAATGGCCTTGGCTGTCTTCACCATGGTTGTTTGGTAGTCTACGAACGAACCTTCTGGTTCACCCATAGGTCCTTCATCTAGCTGAGGGAGGAGGATGAAGCAGAGAAACACTGTCAGGGTCACTGCTTCTGTGCCCAAAGTCCCTCTGGGTAGCCTCTATGTCCACAGGTACCCAAGGTGCTAACCTGGTTGATGGCCTGGGTGATAGAGTCCACCATGCCACCAACGACCCCTGCAGCACTCGCTGCTTCATTGAGGGTTGTTGTCAGGTCTTCTACGGCCTCTGTCATCATCTGCACAGCTTCCTCCAGGGCTTCCTGGGTGTGTGCTGCTTGCTGTGGGGACATGAGGGAAGAAAGCCCACAGCTACTGCTTTTCTGGATTCTATTAACACTACACCCCCACCCCCCCCCCCCCGGGCCCTCTTCCTACCTTGGGGTTACCACCAGCCTCCTTGGCAGTGTACAGCAATTGCAAGGCAGACTCTGCCAATGTTTTAGTCTGGTCCAGAAGTGCCATCTGCTGTGGGTGGCTCAGGGTTTTAGAAGCAGCACCCACTGCAGCCAGGGTGAGTGGCTCAAAGTACTGGGCCATTTGGGACACCTGAAACAAGAAGTTGGGTTTAGTGTCAGGTACTCTTAACCTATCTCCTCAGACTCCTCACATGATTCCTTACGTACCTTGTGTCCCAGCTGGGAGGCTTCAGCCCGAGCAGCACTGGCCAGTGGCTCAATGAGATGGGAAATTTCCTGCACTGCAGTGAGCATCTGGGTGTGCAATGCCTGGGGAGGAAGCAGACATCAGTTCTGAGTGTAACTCTAACAGTGCCTGCCCTCTGGGGCGCAGAAGCCCCTTCTTCCTTCCAGCTGTTTGCGTGTATGATGGTAGAGGGGATGGAACTCAGGGCTTTGTGTGTGCTACATACATACACACACACACACACACACACACACACACACACACACACGCGCGCGCGCGCGCACTGAGTTACACTCCAGCCCTAGGCTTCCTTCCATAGCTAACTCCTTATCTGCCCCCAGCATATTCCAGCCCTTGGATGTTTTTGTAAAGATATCTCTTAACGCCTTCTCCCCTACACACCCTCCCCTGAATCTCCATTCTTGAATACTTTCTCCTCACCTCTTGAGAGATTCCTTCACGGGGAGCAAGCTGTTGGCTGACAGCAGCAAGAGAAGCCTGGTCTAAGTCCCGCAAGCAGCTGTTCAGAGCGGCAATGGCTGTCTCACACTCCAACTGGCCTGGGGCTTTGTCTCTGCAGATACATCACAGGTTCCACATAAACACCATCTCTTTAAAGGCTGTTACTTATCTTACTGTCCCAAAAATCAGGAATAAATGTCCTCTGACAGTGCCATCTTGTCCCAACTCAGTCATTTGCCACGTTGTTTGTCCCTGGCCACACATGCTTCCAACCCTCAGTACCTCATGCTTGTAATAAGTTTCTTGATAGAATCTGAGACCGTCCGAGAGTGACCAGCTAGCACTGACCAACGTGGGGGATCCCGGGGGTTGACTGCTAATGCCCGAGCTGTCTGGATGAGCCCTCCAGCACTCTCCAACATTGTCTTAGCAGAGATTACAATGGGCTCCATGGCAGCTCGGCCCTGAGGAGAGAGGAGGGACGGAAGTGAGTCTCATGACTTATGCTCACAAACATGAAGTGGCTCATGGGTTTCTCTGTTATATGATGCCTCACCTCAGGGCTGATCTGGGCAGGGATGCTGGAGAACTCAGGGTTGGATGCAAAGGCACTCAGGTTATCCACAGCTTCCAGCAGAGGGGCTGTGGCTGCTCTGCACTGGGCACGGTTCTCTTCTGTGAAGGCCCCATCTAGTGCCTGGAAGTGAACAGGGAGCCTTAGGACTTAGTAAGCAGGCCACCCTCAAGGGCTCAGGACTGGAAGAGTCTGAATAGGCAAGGATAGGAGAATCTAGCAAAAGACCCCAGAAAACGAGTAGAAGACTCAGGCAGAAAAGGTGGCTTGGGTCTGGGAACCTGAAAATTCAAACACTCAAACCTTGATGGTCTTGACAAGATTGGCTGTACTGTTGGCCACCTCCTTGGCTGACTGTACAAACTGGCGCTTGGCAGTAGGATTGGCAGTCCGAGCGGAAGCCAGGCGACAGCTGTTACACAGTGCAGAAGTGTGTTTGGCCACAATAGTGGCTGCGGATAACACCTGAGGAGACAGAGATGGAAAAGCTGTGACAAGAGCCGGGAAGAAGAATGCAAACCTAGGGGAGCCATTCCAGAGGTGGAGGACGAGGGATGGTACGTACGTACCTTTGGAAGTCTGATAGGAAAGAAAGCGGAGGTTTCGAGAAGATGCTCAAAGGTGGCGTGGAGGTGGGAGAAAGGGACAGCGGGTCCAGTAGTAGAGAAAAATCAAAATGGGACAAGTGGGGGAATGGGCTCTGGTGTCTCTAGAGAGGGTGTGCCTGCTCTCAGTGCTATGCCGGTGAAGGAGACGCTTGAGAAGTCCTTGTGGAAGGTGGGGTCGTGTTCCTGCCTTCTCCTCCCTCTCTTCTCTGGCAGTCTGCCCACCCTTTCTCAGCCTTGCCCATGGTACCCATTCTCTCACATTACCTGGGCCTGGGTACAGCCAGGCTCCCCCAAGCTCTGACAGGCCATCTGAATTGCCTGGTTTGCACGGGCAAACTGTGTGGGTTCCACCAGTCCTTGCTGTCCAGCTTGACTATTGGGGTCAGAGACACCAACCAGATAGGCTGCCTACGGTGAAATGAACAGTGGTAGAAGGAAGGCGGGGTTAGAGAACAGAAATTATCTTTCTCAGTTCTAGGTGGAGAAAAGTAATAAGAAACCACGGTTACCCTGCTTAAAACAAACTTTTATTTTGTTAAAATGACTCAAACATTTAAGATTAAAAGGGTAGATAGGTTGGGTATGGTAGTGCTTGCCTATAATTCCAATACCCAGGAGACAAAGGTGATGGTGAGTTTTCCTGGAGTACACAGTAAGTTACCATCTCAAAAAAAAAAAAAGACCAAGATCTGTAGTGAGCTTCTTTTCAGTTTAGAAGTGCATGTTTGTGGATCACAGAATGAAAAACACAAGTGCAGCGCACTGCTAAGTGGCAGAAGTATATGGAAGGCATGTGCACACACAGAGGAGTGTGCATGGATAGCCTAGTCCATGGAGTGAGTGGGCCAGCCAAGGACTATCCTGCTAAAAAGCAAGAAGAGGGAAAAGACAAGTCTACAACTATAGGGCTGTTTAAGGTAGTTAGCACCAACAGTACCACCAGGCTTTGGCAATGGATCGATACAAAGCTTTCCACCTTTATAATGGGAAGACATCATAGTATTTAATTCATACTTTAATTAATATAGGATCGCTTTGCTTTTTCTTCTGTATGTTTCCCGAAAGAAAAGAAAAAAAACTTGGGCTAGAGAGAGCTCAGCTCGGTAGTTAAGAGCACTTGTTCTTGTGAAAGACCTGGGTTCAATTCCCAGCACCCACTCGGTGACTCAAAACCATAACTTGCTTTAGGAGATCTGACACCATCTTTTCATCTCTGAAGGCACTGGACACTCACATGGTACACGCCAGCAAAATACTCATACATATTAAAAAAAAAAAAAGGTCAAGCCACTTAGAGATAGCGTACTGGGAAAACATGACACAGGGAATAGGGTGAGGGAAAAAAAATGGCAGGCGTTTAGGAAAGAAAAAATAGCTACAAACACATCCTCAGGACAGTTTTTTGTTGTTGCTTTTTTTGTTTTGTTTGTTTGTTTTTTTTGAGACAGGCTTTCTGTGTTACCCTGGCTGTCCTTGAACTCACTCTGTAGACCAGGCTGGCCTCGAAGATCTACCTGCTCTCAGGTGCTGGGATTAAAGGTACTCCTACCCTGACACCCCTTCCGCTGTAACTAATAAAGTGCTTCTCCTCTGTGGGGGTGTAGCTCAGTTGAGGCTCTAGTTCAATCCTCAGCACCGTAATAAAAGTCTCACAGCTGGTCAGTGTAATCAAAACAGAGTCACAGCAACGGGACTGCTGGTGTTCAACATCCTCTGATGACCTCCCCCGACAGGAGGGAGACCCAGACCTCACACTAGCTTACTGATTCATAGCCTTGAAAGGGAGAAAGGGCATGCACGGGAAGCAAGAGCTGCTTTCGGGTCCACCTTAGGAAGTTACCTGTGCGGCTGCCTCAGTGAAGCCACACAGAGCCTTGGAGGCTGTGGCAATGGCATCTCCAAACTCCGGCAGATTCCCATTCTTGGCATTTTGGGAGATGCCAGTCATGGCCTCACCTAGGACCTAAGCAAGAGTGGGTATCAGGTTCTGATCGTGTCCACTGAATGTGTTAAATCACCTTTCCTGTTCCTGCCTCTGGAGCTCCTTGTCCCACTAACCTTTGAGTTCTCCATGACACTGTCCAAGCAACCGAAGTAGGACATGTCGTTGATGGGCTGGACTGGATTCTCCAGGAGTTCTCGGACTGTCTGTGTAGGGAGAGTGACATGAAATTTGACTCTCCCTCAGCCCCAGCTCCTCATTCCCAGCTCCCATGCTAAAGGCTCACCTCCAGTTGCCGAAGCGCATTGTCACACTCCTTCTGGCCAGGGGCTTGCTGGGTGCACATGGTGATGAGCTGGTTGATGCTGTCTGTCACTGCCCTGATTGGGGAGGGGAGTGTGGAACTCAGTGAGTGGGTCATCTTTCTTGAGTCCCGTGTGCATGGGATTGTATATATTTTTCTTATGCTTTACTACTGCTAAGCCCAGGGTGTCTCATGAAATGTCTCCTCTCTGGCCTTCTCACAGGTCCAGCTTACCGGGCAGCTGCAGCCAGCTGACTCTTGAGGTTGGGAGCAGCAGGGTCTGTGGACAAGGCCTTAGCAGCCAGAAGAAGTTTGCTTGAAGACATGGATATGCCCTTCAAGTTGGACACCACCTGGGCTCTGTCCTCCTGGCTCTGTTAAAGGGAAGGCATACATTAGTCTGTCATACCTGTCTCTAAAAGGATCTCCTTTCCCAAAAGTTCAAGTTCTATTAGACTAGAGATGAAGGAACCAGGAGCAGACCCAGATTCTGAACACCATACTTTGCTCTCAACTAGATCCTCTGTCCCTTCATACCGGCGCCTGTCCAGCCATCTCCACACCAGCTTCCAGGAAGGTGCTGAAGTCCTGTCCAAATCGACCCGAAGCCCGAGCCAGGTCCTGAGGGGTTCCTCGGGAGGCTTGCACCAGTTCTGTGGCTGCCTGATTTAATCCAGCAGCAGCTTCATTCAATCGGCTCTGTGCTTCTTGAAATGTCCCAGTGCTTGGAGGAAGCTGCAGGGTCAGAGGGGAAGTCAGAAAGATGAGCAGGGATGATGGGAAGAGAGAGTTTAGGAAGGGAAGGCCGAGGAGTGGTGCAAAGCCTGGAATAGTGAGAAGGTGCAGATCCAGGACGGCAGGGTCAAAGGATGAGCCCAGAGACAGAAAGTCCTCCGCTAGCCATGTCCTCTTACTGAGTCACTCAGGAGTCGCTTGCTGGCATCTCCAACTGCTCTTAGGGCATTGTCCACATCTCTCTGGCCAGGCAGGCAGCTGACACAGCGGTTCAGGGCCTGGGTCACTGCTTTAGCTACCTGAAGTGGAAAAGAAACAGGGTTGCCCAAGAGGGAATAATTTGGGAGAGCTTCCTTTTACACTGGGACATAGGAAATAACCAGCTGTCCTGGCACTAAAACTGGAAGAAGAAAGGAACTTTTGTAGCTGAACAAGCTGAGGTTAGGGCCACAGACAATAACAACCCATCCCAAAACACTCACAAACACCCCCAACCTGCTGCTCAGCAAGGTTTGGGCCTTGGTCTAACATACTTCTGTGTGCTGGTCTGAGAACACATGAAGTAAAAGATCGTGTGCCCTGTGAGGGTAGGCCTTGTGAAGAGACCTAAGCAAGGGGCAGGTAGGAGCCCCTTCCCAATACCTGACCTGAGCAAGCCTTTGCTGGCTCTCCGGGTCCCCTGGATGGCCAGATGCTTTTTTTGCCTCCTCAATGAGGCTGCTGGCCTTGTCCAGAACGTCACTGGCTGTGTCAAGCACAATGGCCTGCACTGCAGGATCTGATGTCAGTGCAGCTACACCCCGAGCAGCCTGGGCAAGTGACCTTAACCCACCTGCTACATCCCGAGCTGCAATACCTGGGACACAGAGAAGAGGGGTTTGCTCTATCAGTCTCTTTCCCACAAGCTCCCCCTGTCTCCACTTCTGTATCACTCTTCTCATTCCTAGCCCTGTGTCTACATACCTGCATAGTTCTCATTGCCCTGGGCAATCTCCCCCAGCAGCTTGGCGATGGCAGAGCTCACCGCTTTGGTGCTGTTGCCAAGATCTTGGGTACACTTCTCTATCTGCAGATAAAGGGGATGAAGACACAGGTGGAGGAGGAGGAGGAAGCAAGGGGACATTTGAGAAGGTTCTTGGGGAAGGCTGGCAGTTTCAAAGAAGGTTCTAGAGCATAGCTGAGCAGACTTTCAGGGTTGAACCAGGGCACATTATTAAGACTACTCACTGTTTCCCCCGGTAAGGGTTTAAGCTTGCCATCTCTAGCTGCTGCTTTTATTTCCTGCAGGTCTTTCTCTAGATTCTGTACGACACTTAGTGCAGAATCCATCTCCAAAGGTCCACAGGCTTCCTGGGCCTGTTGCGGTGAGTGCAGAGGTTATGGCTGTATTCCTTGGCCTCGGGTTACAGTCATCCCTCTTAGAGGCTCTCTGTATGACTTCTCCCCCACCCCAGGCATCTACATGCAGCACCTTATGTTCCCAGCTAGAAAGGGCTGCCATACCTTCTGAGCAGCAGTACGGAGCTCTGCCAGGGCAGTGCCTAGGTTCTTTGCACACTGACTCAGCTGCATCGCTGAAGCCTGGTCCTGAATTGTTGGCACTGAGGCTTTTGCTGCTGCCACCATCTTCCCACCTGGCTGTTGGAGAACACATATGCAAATGAGGTATGTCACCCTCCCTCTAGCCTTTCCAACAGATACTGGTCAGGTTATATAGTAAGCACTCAGGTCTTGGCTATCAGCAAATATTTAGATTGTGGGAAATGTAAGCTCAGGGAAACGTGGAAGGGTCTGGTCCTAGAAGTGGAGCGTCTTGCCTGCAGGAAGCTCTGGCTGGCAGCAATGAGGGCGAGCTGAGCACTAGGGCTATCAGGTTGAGCTTGGCTTCCTCGGACACCCTGCACCAGCAATGGAATCTGCTCTGCCACAGCCTGAAGGTCAAAATGTCATGAGTACCATGTTCTGGAACCCCTCTTCTCACTCCCCCCCCGCCCCCTACCTCTTGGAGACTTACCTTACAGCTCTGCACCAGTAGGGGCTGGGGGCCTGCAGAGGCCTTGGGGGCAGAGGCTGCATGTTGGGCTGCAGCGATGGTCTGTGTAGCAGAGGCTGCAGCTTGTTTGGCTGCATGCTGGGAGGACAGAGTAATCAGAAGGCCAGACATTCCCAGGCCCTGGCCTACCAGGCCCTCATTATACCTGAAGGAAGCGCTGGCTTGACCCATCCATCCCTGGCTCCCTTCCCACTGTATCCACGAATTTATCCTCCCTAGCCCCTACCCAGATCGCCAGCCTTACCTCCAGGCGCTGCACCAACTTCTTCTTGATGGCATTCTGTGCAGCTGCATTGGTGGCCATTCGAAGTCCCTCAGCTGCTTCCCGTAGTCGCTGCTGCTGCTCCTCACTGTCAGGGTGGGCGGCTGCTCCCTGAGAGGAGACACAGTCATCATCCATAATCACTTTGAATTTAAAATACACTCTTTTTTGACTCCTCTAAATCCAGTTTAAAGATCATTTGTTTTCCTGACCTAATTTCGAATTACCTTCCCTGAGGCTTTAACTACTGAGAGCTGAAAGCTATTTCAGAAAGGACAAGTTGTTACGAGTCCCAGGGCACTTAATTTCCACTAGGATGTGAATCTTTCAGTGAACTCTGCCTGTCCTACAGAATCCTCAGTGTGATTAACTTTGTGTGAGCAAGATGGCTTGGGAAGGGGAAGACTTTCTCTGGAGAAGGGATCTCAGGAATTTGCGGCAAAGCAAAGCTCAGGGGACCTTTGGCCATCCCTTCTGATGGTCTTTACACCATTTACATTGTGTGTCAATGTCTAATGTGATATTTTTCTGTATGGCTAGTGGAGACCCCTGGACCAAAAGGCTGCCTTCACAGGGGACAAAGAACAGATACCAAGCAGATGTGGTAGCAACACAAGGAACGTGGGACCAGCAGACCTTCAACATGAAAGAAGAAAAAGAATGTGGACCCTTCTAGTCAGAATCTACTGTCGGTCACAGGGCGGCACGCCTGGCTGGTGGCCCACTGCAGGGTGGGAGCCAGGGCCTTCCTGGCAGTTTCCTTACCCATTCTCTTCTACTGTCTGCTTTCCTTGGTCATCCCATCAGACAAGTTCCCATCTGGACCTCCCCACTTCCTTTCAGGCCCAGTTTAGGGTCTGTACAGAAAACGACTTTGTACCTTGGCCGCCTCCACCATCTTGGCGGTGGCGTCAGCAAGGATCTTGGCAGCACTCAGGAGCTTTCTGGAGTTCTCTAGATCACTCTCCCCCTCAGCATCGGCCTTGATGGCATTGACCAGGTCTGAGGTGGCTTGGGCCAGGATGCGGGCCTGTCGCACCATCTCCCCTAGAATACAGGATAGCCTTACGTAAGAAAGCCAGAGACACTGAAAGAGGATAGGGGGAAGGGTGAGTGGGGCAAACAATGTAGTCTGGGCTTTCGGGGACAGAGAAGAGACTGTCAAGGGTCTCAAATGATTTCCTCGGAGGTCCAGGTTTCTGGGTTAAGATCTGGGAGGACGGATCTCCCGGTGAGTTCCCATGAAAGGAAGGGCAGTTGCTAGCTAGTATTTCTAGTACGTGTCTTGAGAGGATGAGGCAGTCTGCTTTCAATGATTTGGGGTAAGGGGAGGTGGAGAAGCGACTTCCCCCTCTTCTTCCTTGTTTTCAAGCCTAGCTAGCTCTTAACCACGCAACTTGCCACCTACTACTGTGCAGAACTTGGTATCTTTTTTAAATGCTCCAAGGAAGACAGAACAAGGCTTATACTTCTACTTTTCCAATGGGGATGTGTAGGTTCTAGATTCAACAATGAGCCTAGTTACACAGTGAGCAAGGCCACTGTGCTGATCCTGAGGCTGGGTGACCGAGTCTGTAAGGAAAAGGTCCAATGGTCTTGGGATACCCACCCGGGGGCTTTGGTCTTCCTGGAGGTGAGTACTCTTACCAGCATCGCCCATGGAGCTGAAGATATTTTCAGTGACAGTGAGGATGGTATCAGTGGCTTGGTCGTATCGACCAGCAGGCCCAGCCCCTGTGGCATGGGCCTTCACATGCTGCAGCAGTTCATTGAGGGCCTGGGTGACAGCCGTGGCTGCTGCTCCTACCCCTCGCAACAGCTGTCCATCTTCTGTAGCTGCTTGGGAGGCAGAGACACAGCCCTCCACAGCTTTGGCCACCAGTCGTCCAGCCTCTACCAGCTGTTCTTGGCAGACAGGTGAGCTGATCGTAGGTGCTACCACCTGTGGGAAAAGAAGATCAGACACGCAGGCAAGGGAAAGAAGCTGTGAGGTAGGCCTTTGTGGTTTTCACAGTAGTCTCTGGGATGGGTGGGGAGGCCTCAAGAGTCAAGAGATAAAATGAGAGGTTTGTGTGCGTATGTTGGTAATAGTATCCAGAGGCACAGGATACAGCAAATCTGGGCTCACCTTGGTACAAGCCACCAGTTGGGAAGTGGACAGGGCACATTGTGTAGCTGCAGCAATAACTTGGGTCTGAAGCCCTGAATCCTCTGTGCGCTGGGCCACACTCTTGGCCTTGAGGACCAGGGCAGCCGCAGCACTTGCCACTGCCTTTGCTAGTTGCATTAGAACATCCTGTGAGAAAGAGAGCAGCCAGTAAGATCTGAGACTGAGCTTAGGATCCATGGCTACTTCTCACAGGCTCAAGCTGCTTCATTATTCCCACTGACTCCAATCAGAGGACAGCACCCGCACAAGCATTTAGAACCTATCCCAAGCTCCTCTGCCTCGAGCACCCAGAAGGAGAGACACTCACCGAGAACAAACCCTCACCAACAGAAATAGAATCTATACCAAAGGGAGAGATGCATGAGGCGAATACACTCGGACAGTGATGGGGAGGGAGGAACAGGTGGTACAATGGGATGGGCACTTCTTATCTCCGTGCTGCTCAATCTCAGTGTGCAAAGAGTCATCTGCAGGTTTTGGAGCAAGACCCTGTCCTACCCTATCTGATCTCTTTTCCTCAACCCTGTTAGTCTAGGTGTCCCCATCTCCCATCATGTCTGTTCCCCTAGGAGGCTGAGGAAGAGGTATGGAAGCGAGTGTATGCGGCTCAGAGAGGACCAAGCTGGGAAGGCCCAGGCCAGAGACCTTTACCGTAGGGGAATCGGGGGGAGATGGAGCCCCAGCCCCTCTGGGTACAGACATCTGTATGGGAAATCCAGGATGAAAAGTCAGCTGAGACAACTTGGCTAGGGTGGGGGAAGGGAAGGGAAGGGGACAGCTAGAGGAACATCCTCCTCAATGTGGCAGGGGTGTCTTGAGAGAGCGTAAAGCTGGGGCCATAACTATGTTCAGGGAAGTCAGGGCTAAGAACATCATCAATAAGCACCAAATTGAACCAGGAGATTATATCTGTATTTAGGGGTTCTGAATTCTCACCCCCACGGGGTTCTCAGACACTAGAAGTTCTCAGTATTGTATCTGGAAACATCATTGGGCTGGTTTGGATGGGTCAATTCACAAAAAGAGGGACTAAGGTCTAGATCTCGGATCAGAGATCACCTCCTAGGAGTAGGGGCTTTGAGAGCTAGATTTATCACCAACCTGGAAGTGGGGGTCAGTGTCATTTTCCCCGATTTGCTGCAACAGCTCCCCACTGGCCTGGCCCACGTTCCCAGCTGCCTGCAGCAGGTTCTGACGGGGCTGTGGAGAGTGGACACCTGTCAGAAGCTGCTTGACGCTGGCCATATGCCCACAGGTCTCACTAGCTCCTGGGTCACACTTCCTTTTTGGGGTGGAACCCTGTGTCCACCCTCACCACAGCCCTGTGGCCTCTGACCTCAGCGCTGGCAGGCTGAGCACTGCGAAGCAGTTCTGACACTGCCCCTGCAAGGCCCTTTGCTGCTTGCAGAAGGGGCCGGCCATTGCCACCTTCATCCTCCAGCAGAGCAGCCAACAATTTCACCCCACGGGACATCTCCGTCAGGTTGGAAGAGATGGTGGTGACTGCACAGCCCACTGCAGTATAGTCTGTCTCTGCAGGATCTCCTAAAGACAGAAAGCAGAGGAAGACAGGAAATGGAACGGGGAGAAAGCACCATTGCAGTTAGAGACAGACATACCTACAACCTGCCACAGCGCATCAAGGCAGTCACACATGGAGCAATTACACCCTATGCTGTGCACACTTGCTCTGCCCCCTTCACCCACACACGAGTTGGCATCCAGCCTACCTGCTGTCAGGTTGACCACGGAGGCAGTGCCAGCTGTGATGGCATCTACCTGGGAGTGGATCTCATGCTTTGACTCATCCATCTTGTTCTTACGCCAAGCTTTGGAGGCCTGAGAGACAAAGGCAGAACCTTAGGGTCTGCTCCTCAGAGTCCCAGCTTGAAACCACTTAGCTTCCTCTCTACCCCGTACTCACAGCGTCCTGGCCAAGAGGGGGTAGAGTATCAAAGTCATCAAGAGTAGCCTGGGCAGCCTGCACTGCCTGCATGCTGGAGTTAATGGTTCCAGTGAGTGCCTGCTGGGCTGAAGTCTAAAAGACAGGGAGAAGAGTAATAGAGACCAGAATGGGACATTCAGAAGAAAGCAAAGATAAGTAAGAGGCTGGGAAGAGGAGTGAAAAATGCTGCTTACTCATGACACTTAGGACAGGGACCTGTGTGCCATGGAAAGATGGGAGCATTCTTACCAAAGGTGGCATGTGCCCTCGGTGCATCTGGCCACTGGTAATCTGTTGCTGGGCAGGTGGCATGCTCCCCACTTGGAAATTCTCAGGACCAGAGGCTCCAGAGCGCATGATGGCAGGTAGGGCCACAGAGCCATGCTCCACTTTCCCCACGCGGTTATACTGCTGTTGAAGGACTGTGGACCTGGAGACACGACCAACAAGGACAACACCTCTGTGGCCCTCAACCCTTTAATATAGGCCCTCATGTGTGGGGCCATACCAAAACCATACCCCAGCCACAACCCAATGCCCAACCATAAAATTATTTCATCGCTAGTTCCTAACTGTAATATTGCTACTGTTATAAACTGAAGTATATCTAACATCTGATATGCAGGTTATATGATATGTGATCCCCCAAAGGGGCCATGACCCATAGGTTGGGAACTGTTGATCTAGGGGTTAATAAAATCTTGTTATAGCGCGAGCCCAGTCAAAGAACCATGTGCTGGAGCCACGGCTCAGCAGTTAACAGCACCTGCTGCTCTTGGAAGGATCAGAGTTTAGTTCCCAGAACCCACATCAGACAGCTTACACAACCACGGTTCCTCAGCACAAGGAAATCCAGTTCCAAGGGACCCAACATCTGCTCTGGCCTGAAAGCACCTGAGCGTGCCCCAGCTGTTCCAAGATGGCTGACACCCCGTGATCCCGTGCTGTCAGGCCTCACTTTCCCTACTCAAGGAACAGGATCAGCCCAACTCTCTTCCTACTTTTTGGGAGACACTGAGTCCTCCAACATAGTAGACTCTTCATCTCCCTCCAGCCCAAAATGGTCCTTGCTTTTTTTCTGTAATAAGAAAAAAGGAAGAAGAGTTAAGGCCATTAAGTAAGAGGCAGTCAGCCATTTTCTAGAACTTGGATCCTGTTTCTAGAGGACTGGCTCAGGGAGCAGAGGGCCCGAGAAGGCTCAGGCTGGGTGGAAGCACTCACCTTCTTAAGGATGATATCGATGTAGCCAGCAATGAGCTGTGCAATCTGCTCGCCTTCTGTCGTCTGTACTGAGTAGTAGCCATCCTGGTAGTCTCCAAAGTCCTAGAGTGACAAGGTGGGGACTGAGCAGGACACAAGTATCCATTCAGGGTGGAAAGGTGCCAAGTCCACTTGATGTAGGCAACATCCCTGCCACCAGCCCTCTAGGAAGCTGGCACATCACCCTTCAACCATTGGTTCCTTTCTTCCTCTTTTTTTAGATCGATCTGTCTGTCTGTCTGTCTGTCTATCTATCTATCTATCTATCTATCTATCTAATGTATATGAGTACACTGTAGCTGTCTTTACACACACCAGAAGAGGGCATCAGATCTCATTACAGATGGTTGTGAGCCACCATGTGGTTGCTGGGATTTGAACTCAGGATATCTGGAAGAGGAGACAGTGCTCTTAACCTCTGAGCCATCTCTCCAGCCCAACTCTTAGTTTCTTTATCTCTCTCTTTAAAGGGGATATTTTGCTTTAGTAGCGGCCTTTCTGCTACAGTATGTCATTTAGACTCTTTACTCTTCCCCAGAAGATACAACTGGGAAGACATCAGCATGCTTATTAAATGACCATCCTTGAAGGATGGTCAGGAAAAAGATGCAAAGTGGAAAATCGGCGTCTCTCATTTCCATTTTCATTATCTGACACTCTATCAAGTTGATATCATTTTTCAATTCATAACCTCAGAACCATAAAACCAGAGGGAAAGAACAACCATAAATAGCTGGTGCTGAAAGGGAGGCCTGTCTGTCTATTAGCTTTTCCTTACAATTCCTGTAACCTCAGTTTGCTGGTATAGCTATGTTTGTTCTGTCAACTTCCTTCTTCTTTGCCTCTTTTTGATACTAAATAGCCCTGGATGGTCTGATCCTCACTATTTGGTCCAGCCTAGTCTAAAATGCACAGTAAACCCCTTTGCCTCAGAGTGCTAAGTGCTGGGATTATAAACATCACTACATCCAACTTGCTTTTCTCTCTCTCTTTTTTTAATATTTTTACTCATAGTTTGTAGTACTAGGGACTAAACTCCCACCTTTACATACGCTAGGCAAGTGCTTTACTGTTGAGGTTTCAACCCTCTGTGGTAGTTTGAATACCTCCCCACCCCCACCCCTCAGTCTCAGGCATTTGAACACTTGGCTGTACTGTTTGGGGATGCTCAGAAGGTATGTCCTTGCTGGAGAAAGTATGACACTGGGGGCAGGCTTTGAGAACTCAAGACTTTAAGCATTCCCAGTTTGCTCTCTGCTTCCTACTTGCAGTTTAAAATGGGAGGCCTCCGCTGTTCCTGCCTCATTGCCTGCCTGCTGTTACACCTCCCTCCCACACTGTGATGGTGATGGGTTCTCATCCCACTGAGATCATAAACCCTTCATCTGTAAGCTGCCTTAGTCAGAGCTATGATTTATCATAGCGATAGAAAGGAGACTGTCCAAGCTCTGCTGAATTTAAAGAGTGGACCTGTCACCGATCCCATTTCCACACCATTCATTCTGTAAGAGCTTCTGCATCTCCGCTAACCTCCACTGCCCACAATAGCTAACCCTGTGTTCTGGATTCACATTCAAGGCACTGTACCCTAAAGGAGGGGAGACCTTTGTACTTGTACCACCCCAAAGCCCTTTCCCATTGGAACCCCAGCACCCACCAGAGTGAAGCTCTTGGGAGAGGCAGCCCAGCGTTTGATGTTGGTGAGGCTCCACTCCTGGATCACCTCCTTGGTCTTCTCATCCACACGCATCACACATTCCTTAGTGATGCCCAACAGCCTGGGCACTAGTTTATTCTTCCCCTTCATCTTTTCCTATGAGACAGAGGTTGGAATCGGCATTATAGGTTAAAGGTCAAACGTAAGGCAAATGCTCAGATCATCTCTAGACCACAAGGGGATGCTGAGGTGGCCAGGAGGGCTAAACTACTGTGCTCACAGGCAGGCCCAGGACAAAGCTCTACTAGGGACAGAGGCATAGGCTGGGGAAAGGAGGGAGTGATGGAAATGGAGGAGTGACAAGAGACAGGATGCACACAGTCAAAGGAAACCATGATGGGAAAGACTGAGGCCAAGCCAAGGAATTCAGGGAGACAGGAAAGGCAAGAATTAGACATAAGGCAGGCAGTAAGAAGGCTCAGAACTCACCTTGACTAGGAAGAAGGAGACACCGTAAGTCTTGAGGGAACGGGCCAGCTTCACATAGCGGACCTTGGCCTCTATTTCGCTCATCTGCCCACAATTCTTGTGTGCCTTCAAGTAGGAAACAGGAAATATTAGCCATGTGGGGGTAGCACTGCAATGAAGGCGTCAAGTTAGGGTGTTAACTGTAATGGCAGAGTATTATAGGCACACAGGAGGGTTCAGGAAGGCACAAGATGAGGAGATGCAATGTGGGCTGGCGAAGGAGCAGAAGCAACAATGTAAGAAATGCGGTTAAGGAACTTGTGGACGTTCTGCAGATGGCACTAGAGAGGTAAGGAGTAGGAGGGTCCAGGACTATCAGAGTTCAAACGAGAAGGCCTCTGGGGCTGAGCGGTCAGAGTGGGGATAACACTCTGAACACGTGGACAAAGGTTACATTTCACAGTAACTGCAGGTATAGCTTACTTAGTGATGCTCCTATCTGGCTTCCACAGAGTAAAGGCAAGGAAAGTACTAGATTGAGCCAAGCATGGTAACTCATATCCACAATCCCGATTCTCAGGAGGCTGAGGTAGGAGGATTGCTGTGCACTGGAGGCTGCCTGGGCCTCAAAGTGAGACCCAGTCTCAAACAAAAAGCAAAACCCAAAATGGAAATTCCACAGCAAAACTGCTGATGAGCTGGGACTAAAATCCAAATCTTCTACTTTCTTTGCGTAAAACAGGAAAGAGAACAGCTTGGAGGGGAGAAGCGAGGGGAGCAGAGACAGAGGAGGTAGGGTCCACTTAGCCAGGAGAATCAAGCAGCCAAGCTCCCAGATCATCCCAGACACTTTCCCCTACCCCATTCACCTGAAAGATCTTACGCTCTCCCTTCTGCTTCACATACTCCTTGGGCAGGAAGTCCTTCAGGCTACACCAGAAAAGGGAGGGTCAGCATGGAGTGGATAGCATCAGGGGCATGTGGGCCATGAATTGTGGGCCTAGAGGTTTGAGGAAATGTCTAGGACAGTATCATCTCTGAGAAAGACTCAGGAAACTGGTCTGCACTGGCTTATGAAAGGTGGGAACTCAACATGAGTGACCCGTGCCTTCCGTGGGAAGGGGACTGGGGACACTTAGACTTAGTTTTCTGAGAAAGAGAGGGAACCAAGAAGAGAAGAAGCTCCCTTCAGGCATGACCATGCACTCAGGAAACTAAGAAAGTCTCATCAAAGTCTTTGGATCCTGAGAAATACCAGCAAATGAGATTTAGGGACCCTTTTAATCTAATGTTCCCTACAAGGAAAATGTCCTATTTTACTTTGGCTAACAGAGCAAATTCCTCAGAGAATCTAAAACAAACAAAAACAAGTTACAGGGGGAAGGACAGAGATACTCAACATTCCCACTCTGATGGGGCCAGTGAAGAGACAGAGGATGATGGTGGCTGAGAGGGATGGTCCACGGGTGTCAGCCCTCAAACCTTGGAAGAGGAAATAGGGGAAGAAGGCTTGGGTGCAGACAGGTCCATTGGGTCACTTACTCAAGGAAGCCAGCCTTGTGCTTCTGTTCATTGTGAGGTCCAAACTGGATCTGGCATTGGAAGCCTGCAAATTCACAGGCCTTGTCAAAGGAGACAGGATGGGAGCCATTCAAAATGTCATCTCGTGCCTGGAGAACACAGAAGGAACAGTGTATGGGTCCAGGGATACCCCTGTTAACTGTCTACCTCACCCCGGCCAACTCCTCTCCATACCTGCACATAAAGAAGGTTCAGCTGCACAGGGTCGCGGGAATCCACATTCTGGTCTGAGTAGAAGAACTTTCTCCGCAGCAGCAGCGTCTCATGCTCTTCCACGCCCTGTTCCCTCAGTGTCCGCCCATGGTCCAGCCAGTTCACTGGAACACAGAGCAGAGGACCATGCACCAACCCCACATGGCCCCTTGCTGCCTAGTGTCTGGGTTTTTACTTCTTCAGCGCCTGCCATTCCTCACAGAGGAGTAAGTTCCATGATTCAGGGTAAATTGAAAGTGAATGGCTGCCCTCCCCTCCCTCCCCCCATGTCCCCGGGATGGCCTGCCGCTTACACTCATCATCTGTGTGCAGCTTCTGCTTCAGCCTCTCCATCTTCTTTTCATCCCGCAGCAGGGTCTTGTCCTTTCTCAGGGTCCCTGTCCCCTCATCCTTCTTCTCTTCCATCAGCTCTCGAACCAGCGAATACTCGTCATGGTTGGTGATACCTAGGGGAAAGGGGTGGTTTGGTAACTCCCCAGAGTTGGAATCTCCTTGCCCAGGCCTTTGCCCTACCAAGACCTCTTACCAATTCGGGCACAGATAGTCATGAGCATGTCTGTGACAGTCTTAGAGTCATCCACCATGATAGTCTTCACAGTTCCATCTAACATCCGGATCTTCAGGGGTCTCTGTTTTTTTCTGTACTCCATGGTGTCCTGTTGGGGCAGGGAGAGGTGGTTGGGGCCCATTTAAACTAGTTCCCTTTATACAGCAAAGGAGAAGGAAAGTAGACTACTAAATGGAAGACTATGGTGGTTGATCCAAAAGGAGGGCATTTTGACCGGCTGTGTCAGAAAGCCACATGGGTACACGGGGTGTGCTGGCCTGGATGTGAAAAGCCCAGAGTTCGGGGAAGGGACTAGTAGAAGGAAGGACGAGAGAGGAGGGGCAGAGACCAACACGGGTGCTGGAAACAAGGAAGACAGCACGGAGAGCATGCAGGTGGTCAATGATGGAGTTACTCACCCCATTTCGCAGCATGTAGTAGTCCAAAGCTTTCCCAGCCTCTAGCCAGATACCTTTTTTGGGGTCATCATCTGACAGAAATAGCCCGAAGTCGCTGGCTAAAAGAGATGGTAGCTCACCTTAGACTGATAAAAACCTCACTGTGGCCAAACAGCTATACCTCTGGCTTTGTATATTATTTTCTCCCATGACCTTAGACTTAAAGAGGAAAGGAAACCTTGGAGCATAGGCCTGGGAGGTGAGAAACTTAGAACACAATGGGGACACTGCTCAAGACCAAGAGAATGAGAGATGAAGGATTCCTGCCCCCCACCACCTCAGCACTCAGACTCACGAGGGCCAGCCAGGGCCTCTGGGATCCGCTCACGAATCATGCGACAGGCATCGTACACCATGGTAGATGGCTCAAACTGCATCGTCTTCACCACATTTCCAATGCTGATCTTCAGCGAAAGTGCAACCATGGTGGCAGCTTCTGCTCTTTGGCCTGGCGATACCTGGCCAGTAGTGTCAAGAGTGTTAGAATACACCCTCACTGGAGTGCCTCACAGCCCCCGAGAGAGGATTTTTAAGGGAATCACCATGACAGAAAATAATAGTAAGTTGTTTTGTCCTATTTAATAATTTCAGAAGGTGAAAGATTACTTACATCTAATGGACCAGTCTAGACCACTTAAGACATCCCAGAGAGAAGCTGCTTTCTAGAGTACAATAGCAGGCCTGAAATGCAGTGTCACCTGAGGACACTGTCCTGCCTGCACCACTGGATTTGTGCCTCTCTGGTCCCAAGTGCCTTGGGCCTCTTGTTTCTGCTCACCTCTTTCCCAACCCCACCTCTGCCTTGTTTTTTGTTTGTTTGTTTGTTTGTTTTTTTCACTTTTCTGGGGTCAGTCTTTTCCTTTTGTCCCCATTCTGTCCTGGGATTTCAGAGCATTGCCCTGACCATCATGTGACCTGCCCTCTTACAGCTTTTGCCTTCTTCTTGGGAAACTGCAGCATCCCAAGGGCTCCTCAGTCCTGCAAACTGCCTGTGGCTAAAGTGTCTGGGAGACCTACTTTTGTCCTTGCTTTCTTCCAACCTGAACAGTACATGTAGGGCCTCCCAGTGAGCTGTGCAGTCATGGTAGAATTATGATTCTCTGTCCAGAGACCTCAGAAATGACCTAGCCAATACTTCTTGGAGAGGTGAAAGTGTCAAGGCAAGCAAGAAAGACAACGCAGACACTGAGACTCAAGCCTTACTGCAATCTCTTGTACTTGTCTTCATCAAGTCCTTCCCAGACTGCCCCCACCTTAACTAGGTACCAGATGATGCTTTCAGTGCAGCTAAGCATTTGCAAAGCCAAGCCCATTTTCCTCTACCTTTCAGCCACCATGAGCAGCAAGTGGTACACAGGCCCAAGGCAACAGGTCTACCCAGCAGCTGATGAAGTGACCCAGTGTGGTATGGGACTAGGTGCCTCTTAACTAGAAAGGGAGGGAATGCAGTCTCCCCACTCCCCACTGGACAAACAGCTAGTCTAAGGGGGTAAGCAGGACTAGGAGAAAGACTAGGAAACAGGCAGGTATCACAATATGGAAGGCATTTGAGAGGTAAATTAGGAAGGGGCTGAGGAAAAAAAGAGATTGGGAATGATGGAGTGGGAGCGTTGAAAGCCTTGATAGAAACCAGACCCAGACGTAGGAAATACCAGCATCAATGACTAGGAGAAGGTTTCTGACTATATAGACAGTTCAGGATTACCCCAGATGAGAGGCCCTCCCAGGCCCTCAGTCCCAGCTCTCTGCCCTTTCCTTACTCCTAGGGAACCTTTCCAGCAATGGGACAGACCTGGCTGTGGAGAGTGAGGGCTGGCCAGAGAAGCAGGAGTCCAGGGAACCAGAGCAGGACTGAAGGGCTTCAGCCGAAGCTGAAACTGCATGTGTGCCCCTCCGCCCCCATTTCCTCCGGATATGGATACCCACTTCTTCCTCTGGTAAGATCCCGATAAGAGAGTTGAGTCATGCCTGCCCTCCTCAGGCTAAGTAGCTATCTATACAATTAATTGAGAGTGAAGGAAGTCAAGGAATTGGACATTGAGTCAGGACTGGCAGTGGCAAAGAACAAGAACCCAGGGACTGTAAGTAGAAGCTACCTGCTTCCTGTCTGGATCTAAGAACCTGGTCCCTTTTCATTATGTTTTATGAAGAGCAACAACACCCCCTCCATATCCCCTTCCCAGAGATCTCCTCCTCCCTCAATGCATTCCTGAGATGCATTCCAGAGGCGTTGGGCAATTGGAGGGGGTGGTGTGGAGGACAGGAGGTCAAATCCCAGCAAGGAATGGAATGCAAGTGTACTAGGGCTGAGGAATTTTGGGGTACATGGAGAGTATCATCAGTGTAGGTACCTACAAAGGCAAACTACAGAGAGATAGGGAGTTACAGGGGACAAAGGGAGAGAGAAAGCTGAAGACAGAGTCAGAACGTAAGAGGGTTGGGGGAATAACACTCAGTCTGTTACCAAATTTGGCCTCTGAGTCCTCAACCGCTGGGAGGGGGAGGGGTTTGTGGGTGAGACCAACGTATCCGGTCTCGGGGCTGCTGGAGGCTCACTTGGAGCTGGGCTGGGCAGCGGAGGGGCTGGGTCTGACCTCCTCCAACACCAGTCCGGCTTCCTATCCACCCATGTACTCTCACTCTTCACCAAGGTCCCGTAGCTTATACACGGGGCCCCTTCCCACAAATCTGCCTGTGCTGTCTCTATAAGGATCTCGTCTGGGCTTCACAGCCCCTACAAAGATCTCTTTCTGTGGGTAGCACATGCACACGCAGCTTCCCCACCAGTGCACCAACCCCACAGACAGCTCCCAGCATCTCTCCTTCCATTACGCACGCCTTTTCCCTCCATGCTGTCTGTACGGCCCATGGAGGGAAGGCCCTAGGCCAAACTTTTATTGGCCAGGAAACACAATGAGTAAGACTAGATTTTGCTTTCTGTAGGTTGCCAGCAACCTACAGGTGGGTGGAAAAGCTAAATACAGAGTTACAACAGAGGCAGACTGTGGACGGAGCCAAATGTGTACACTCAGAAATGGGATCCCTGCAGGCTAGGAAAGGGGAGCCAAAGATCCATGAAAGCTATCATTGCAAGTTAGAATTTTAAAAACAAGAAGGTAATAAGAAGTAACAGTGGATGTGTCATTTATTGACTATATGTTAATTGCATTATATACATAATTTCTGTTAATCCTTACAACAACCCTGCAAGGTAGATATCATTATCTCCATTTTTACAGATTAGCAAACCAAGGCTCCAGAATGTTAAATACTTTTCCAAAGTACTTGTCCAAATAATAAGCTGTGAAGCCAAAATCCGAACCCAGGTCTCTGCCTCCAAAGCCCAAGCTCTCTCGATTACGTCAGTCGAAGATGGGTCAAAGGTATCCTCCCAGGCCCAGAGGATAGCATTAGCAAAGGTGGAGAGGCAGGAAACCGTGGAGGAACACCCAGGAAAGTGAGTAGGCAAGCTGGCTGAAGCACAGGGTACCTGCAAGGGAGCAGCGGTGGGGAAGTCAGGGTTAAGATGGAAAGGCAAAAGCGGAGCGAGGAATATGAGGAACCTGACTGACTGGAGGGGAACAGGCCAAGGACGCTGTAAACAGGGACATCCCCAGAACTGGGTTTTAGGGCAACTTTGGGGCCAAGTTAGGAGGAGACTGTATTAGTACAAGAGATAACAGAGCCAGAGCTGACGTTGTATGGAGGGGAAGTTGCCATCACAAGAAAAGTAGAACTGATAGACAAGCCTCTTCTGTCAAACCGCAGAAAACTGAGGCCAGAGTCAGCTTCCTATGACCAGTACCCACTGATTGACTAGACAGCTTCAGTTTAATACAACCAGAGAAGGGGACGGGACCAAGTTAGGATGTGGGAAGGAAACTGTGGGGAAAGGGATGTGATATGACGTATCTACAGGCAGGGGTCCAGAGGTGGGGTTACTGACAATATCAGGCTGTGACTGGGGATGACAGGGTGTAGAATAAAACGGTGATGGTAGGGAACAGACATGATGAGCGACTGAGCCAGGTGGGAAAGAGATGCATGAATCCATGGATGCTGACTAAACTGTGGATGACAAAGTGAGGCCGGAGGCTGGGTCAGGAGTTTCAGAAGAACTAGGGATGTGGTAAGCAGCTAAATTAGGCTGGGGGGAGGGAAGTAGTGAGAAGACACTGACAGCATCTAAGCAACACTGGGTTGGGAGGACAGGCAGCAAGGGGAGGGGCCAGTGGCTGAAACAGCCTGGGGAGGGGACAGTGTTGGGGTCAGTGGCAGGGTCAAGCTGGGAGTGACATGGGGGTGTGGTCAGTGGCCTGGCTGGGCGTGGGATCAGTAAGACCAAGTTTCCTCTTTGGGTATCATTTCCTCTTTTCTGTTGGGGAGTGGGGGAAGGGGACCTACAACTGGACCTAGAAGTTAAAGGAGTTTCAGAAACCAGGGGGTACACACACATAGGAAGAGCGGGGAGGCGGGTACTTAGCAGCTGATCAGGTGGTATGCAAGTATGAGAAAGTGCTTTCCCATGATGGGAAAGCTCAGGTCTGAGTGACAGGAAGTAGGATGTGTGGACGAAGAGACAGGGAGAGAATGCAAAACGGTTCAAATGAACAGCAGCAGGGGAAGAGCTAAAGACCACGAAAGTATCTATAAGTATAAAGGTGTGCCATGTAGGACCAGGGAGGGAAAAGAGACGGAAGAAGGCAGTGTGTGCAGAATGAGGGAGGATCTAGAGGCACACTGTCCTCATTCAGTTGACAGTGTTTCCTTGGTCAGCTTCCCCTCAGTCACAGGCCTCCTCTTCCCTATCCTCACTCATGACCTTGTCTCACTCCTGGGTCTCTTTCCATTTCCCACCTCCCACCTAGTAAACCACAGTCCAGAAATCCCTGTCTCCCAGTGATGGTGGCCTTGGGACGTCTTAGACTTAGGCAGTAGACTAAAGAAAGTGGTGTCCCAGATGCTGGCAGTTCTAGCTGAGGTCCAGAGCTCTGTCACCTCTTTGGGTAAAAGAAGCCTCTGTGACTGCACAGGAATAAGAGAACTCACTACAAAACAAAAGCAGCTACTTGCTGCCAACTTCTTACATTTTGTCTGCTCAGCTGTAGCTGCAGCCTCAACCTCCTAATGCTGTTATCAATCCCTAACATTAATCCTGACTTTGTTTCCTAATTCCTTATACTTTGACATTCACCCCTTTCCTAGCAGACACCCATACTAATCTGGCTTTTATTTTTAGGCCCAAATCCCCCAACTTTAACCTTAAATATTGCCCCCTGCCCCTTCCTAAAGCTCATTTGTAACTTGGTTCTTAATTCACCCTTTCACTGTTTACTCTTAACACTGACCATGACAATGGCCTTTAATCCCCAAAACGGGCTTCTAAGCCAATTTCTGTTGTTGATCCTTAACCCGATCCTGTACTATGACTTATGCTGGTAATTCCAGAAAATAATGGCCCCAGTTTAAATGTCACATACACGAAACAGACTTGGCTTGTGCAGCAAATGTCCAGCTTCTTAACTTCTAAAGGGATCCTTGCTTCCTAAACCCGACCGCACCTAACCCAAACTCGCCCAAAGTTTTCCTAACCACTTACTCACTATCGGCTAACAGCAAAGCCCAGCCCCGCCCAGTGCCTTAATGCCACCCCATTTCTACCGGTCCCCAAACCTAGCCGAGACAGAGAACTGTCTACTCCCGCAAAAAGGGCCTGCCTCTCACAACACGACTAGCTTAACTTCAAACCCAAACCGAAATGGACTGGACCCTGACCTCCCCAACCGGACACAGGATATGCTGGAGGATTGGGGGGCCCGCCCGCCGTTTCCCGGGCCGGCCTGATCCCGCAGCCCTACCTAGAAGCTCGGCCCAGCCCGTCCGGCCTACCTGCGCTGCCCAGCTCTGCGCCCCGCCCTGGGCCCGCTACCGCTCGTTCTCCCGGTCGCTTTGGGGCTCCGGCCTCGCCCTCCCTTCGACACTCTCGTCCACTTCCGTCCTGGAAACGTCCCCCACCCGCCGGCGGCGCCCTGGGCCCGCGCTCTATGGTAGGGGAGACTGCAGGAAGCTGCTCTGGCCGCAGCTCTCGATGCTCAGGCGTCCGCGAAGCCTGGCCGCCCCTCCCCAGCAGGAAGCGAGGATGCAGAGCACTGGGAGAGAACGCCCGAACAAAGCTGGAGTTACCTTTTAGACTCTTAGTTTTTTTTTTAATAGCTCGCGGCGAAGGCGGATCCGGATCCCCGGATTCCCCGCCCAGGGGTGTGGGAAGCTGAAGGGACGTCCCCATAATTTGCATAGCCCCCGGGACGTGGCGCAGCACACGAGCCACTTCCGAGTTGAAGTGAACTCCAAGTCCCAGGATTCCACTGGACTATGTGCATCACTTCCGTTGTGTTGGAAGCTGAGGAGAATAGAAGCTGAGAGACGGGTGTGGTTTAGAGTGACAGCTAGGCCCTCGTCAGGGAGTGACTAAGGTTAAGTCTAGCCAACTTGATAGACTTAGGGGTCGTGCCTAAGATTCGGAGAGTGGATCTGTGCGGAGGCATATCTATCCATAGATATCCCAAATGGATTCTGGTGGTCAGGACCTGCTAGCTTTGGATCCTGGTGATCAAGACCTGCTAGCTTTGGATCCTGGTGATCAGGACCTGCTGGGCTTCCTGCTAGAGGAAAGCGGAGATTTGTGGGCTGCGACTGAGCAGGATGTGGAGGCACCGCTGGACTTAGAGCTGTCGCCTTCCGAGGTGGGTGGGTATTCTGGGTGGGGGAGCTAGGGATGTCCGGGAGATCCATGGTACAGAGATAAATCGAGGCCTTTGAATTTGTTAGAACTCTGTGCAAGAACTGAGCGACTGGGAGGTAGAGGATTTGCTGAGCTCTCTGCTCAGTCCCTCGGCATCGCGGGAGGTTCTCAGCTCTTCCAGCTCTTCTATTTTCCATGATCACAACTACTCCCTTCCACAGGAGCACATCTCCATTGATCTAGGTGAGTGTGAAATGTTAAGTTATGGGGGAGGAGAGAGCTCACTGGCTAGCTAGTCCTACCTTCGCTTTTGCAGATACTGGGAGCTTCGAAAAGGAGGGGTTCCACGTGACTCCACCGCGTGTGGCGGAAACAGCCGCAGCGCAGGTACTGGACTTGAGTTTTCAGGATTACCTCACTTTGCAGCGGCCAAGATTCCCGCATACTGCTCTGACATCCCCTGCAACTCTGCTCTCTTCACTATTTCCTCCAACCTTAGGAAATTTCCAGGCTGATACTGACTGATGAAGAGGAGAGCCTTTTGGAGAAGGAGGGGCTTACTCTGCCATCAACACTTCCTCTCACTAAGGTAAGGTCCTGTTAAGAGCAAAAGGTGGAGAGGGATTGTGTAACCCAAGTAGGCAAACTCAGTTTATTTCCTATCAATCACTTGCAAAAGGACTGAGGTTGGAATGGAAGCAGACTTGCTAAGAGTGGGAACCTGGGACGGGTAGGGAGTAGGCTAGTTACCAGGGTAGATCCTGATCTGGTGGGGCTTATATACATTTTGGTGTTCCTTTCAAAATTACCAGTGTACAGCTCAGTAGGAAAAGGCCTTTGCTTAGGCCTGATGCCCTGCCCCCATCCCCAGGACCCACATGATGGAAGGAGAGAGAGAACCAACTCCTGCAAGTTCTCCCTCTCCAAACAAGCACACACCCACGTACAAAAGATAATTATTTAAATGTTGAGTAACTTTAGTAGGAGCCTTGAAAAGAACTGCAAGTGAAGGACCTTGACAGACTTCTTGTTATCGTGGGACCTTGCCACGTGCTCAGTACTAGAAATGCTTGAGAGGCTGAGCCAGTCAGACACCAACAGTCAAAGCTGGACATGATGGCTCACCCCTCTATAATCCTAGCACTCTGGAGGCAGAGGCAGGAAGGTCCTCACAAGTTCGAAGTCACTTCCCAAGTGCTGGGATTACAAGCATACTGCATCTAGTTTTTGTGGCAAACGTTTTTTATGCCATTTACCTTTTTAATATTGTCTTACTTCTTTTGTTAGGCAGATATTTTCTTATCTGGAGCAGGTGGATCAGAGTTAAAGGCCAGACTTAGCTTCATGTCCAGTTCAGGCAAGCCTGGGCTACATGAGAAACCATCTCTTTTCCCTCTACTACTATTACAAGATGAATGGGCAATATATTAGTTAGTAGGAAAGAAAACAGAATTTGGAAATTATCAATAGTGGTTCTGTCCCTAGGACAGTAACTGTCTTGTCCTCCTTTACACTGACCAAAGCATACCATAATTCCCCTTACCCACTGGGATTAGAATATAGTATACCTCATGAATGCTCATCAATGCTCTTCCACTGAGGCACGCCCTCTGGCCCTTGTTTGTTAAGGCAGGGTCTTGTAAGCCCAGGCTAGGCTGGCCTCAAAGTATGTAGTAGGTAAAGAATGCCTTGGAATTCCTGATTTTCCTGCTTCTAATTCCCTCGGACTAGATCACAAGTGTATGATGTCACCCCTGGCTACTGTCCAGGTTTGACAGGCATTATCAGAGAATATAAGAGTTAACTTTATTCAGTTTTAATTTCTGAAAAAAAGTTTAAAGTACCTTAAGATATATATCATTCTAGAGAGTCTAAGAAAATCCAATGGATGAACATTATAAGAAGATTGATGTTGGTTTAGAATAAAAGTGGATGTTGTTGTTATTGTTAGTTTTGAGACATGGTCTTATGTAGCTTAGTCTGTCCTCAAAACTACCCTAGCCAAGGATGGTCTTGAAATCCTGGCCTTCTTCCTCTGCCTCCCAAGTGCTGATATTACAGGCATGTACAACCACACCTAGCTTAAGAGAAAATTTTTAAATTAGTTAGAGACTAGAAAGATGGCTCTGTGGTTTAGAGCACTTTCTGCTCTTCCATGGGGCCTGAGTTCAAGTCCCAGCACCCACATGGCAGCTCGCAATTGTCTGTAGCTCCAGTCCCAGGAGATCTGACACCCTCTTCTAGTCTATGTGGGTGCCAGGCACACACATTGTACATATACATTATACAGACATGCATGTAAAACACCCACACATAAAAATAATAATAAAAGGTCTGGCTTTTAAGTGTTGGATACCTGTTCCCTGAAGACGTTCACATGGTAAATGCTAATGACGGAGAAGCTGTGGCGAGTGTTTGATTGGGAAGGAGGTTAGCTGCCTTCCAACACACCTGTGTAATATATATATATGTAATTTATATAGCTGTAGTATACAGGTATGTACCACTATACCGTGGATAACCTTCTCCTCATCTTCTATTAGGTGGAGGAACAAGCTCTCAAACGAGTGCGGAGGAAGATTCGTAACAAGAGAGCAGCTCAAGAAAGCCGCAAGAAGAAGAAGGTGTATGTAGTGGGGCTGGAGAGCAGGTAAGAAAGGGACATGGGGAAAGTTAGAAACCTCATGTCTGTGAAGGGGGACACACAATATTTTGAAATCCACGTGTCCTTTTATCCATGTTGTCCTCCAGGGTCTTGAAATACACAGCCCAGAATCAGGAGCTGCAGAACAAAGTGCACCGCTTGGAGGAACAGAATCTGTAAGCGGCTGTTTGAAGTCATTCATGTTTTAATGCTTTCTCACTCTTTGCACAACTTCTCACTGGATAGCTCCTAAATGCAAACATCTGGTGGTTAGCCAGGTCTCAAGCTCAGTGAGATGGAGAATAAACTTACTAGTAGCTAAAGAGCAGTTAAGTGTCAAGATAAAGAAGTAAGAAAAGACTGAATGCAGGTAGTCGACATCAGAGCAGTTGCAGTTGTGAGGACCTGGCTGGGAAGAGGGAAGACAATGTGTTTGGGCTGGGCTGGAAGGCTCTAGCGCTGGGGTGTTGGCCCAGAAGGTAGAGAACACTGTGCCTGGTAAGGATTCCATGCATAGGATCAGGTATTGGAGAATTTTTCTTGAAGGTATTTGTTTAAGTCAGGGCAGAGTTGCTTTATTTTTTGTCTCACTAAGGAATCACAGGCATTTGTGCACAAAGTCACTTGGGGGAAAAAAATGGCAAGAAACTTGAGACTGGATCCACAACATCAGTGGAGAGGGTGGCTTAGACAGGAGGGTTTCATCCTGACTCGGGGGCTAGGCCAGAGCATGCCCACTACTGTTTCCTCTCTTCTCTTAGGTCCCTTCTAGATCAACTGAGGAAACTTCAGGCCATGGTGATTGAGATAGCAAACAAAACCAGCAGCGGCAGCACTTGTGTTCTGGTGAGGAGGGGAACATGAGATCCTTCCCTGGTAGAGGCCTGTGGGGTATCTGACGCAGAGCCCTTCATCTCCTTTTCCCGCATTCTAGGTCCTCGTGTTCTCTTTCTGCCTTCTTCTGGTACCTGCTATGTACTCCTCTGATGCAAGGGGGAGTGTGCCTGCCGAGTATGTTGGTAAGAGGCTTAGGGACCCCTTCATGTGTGGGCTGTGGAAGAGGGCCTCTTGTGTGTGGTCTCCTGACCAGTCTTTGTCTCTTCAGTGTTGCACCGCAAGCTTCGTGCCCTCCCTAGTGAGGACCATCATCAGCAGAAGCTGTCTGCTCTTCCGTCAGAGCTACCGATGGACAGCACAAACCAGCTGCTGGATAGCTCAGAACATACATTCTTGGTCTCCAGCAACTTTTCCTGCCTGCTATACCACATGCCTCAGGCAGAGCAGCCCCTACACTGGCCAGTCCTTGAGCTTTCTTCAGAGATGCCCTTCTCAGGCTCCAGCCTTCTCCTGCAGGCAAATCTTTCAGAAAGTGGAGGATGGCCGCCTACCCACAGTCCTTCTGCAGTCATCTTGCAGGGCAGGTATTCAGGTTAGGTGTGAGGATTTGGGGTGCTCTCAGCCCGAGGACTCCTGTCTGTATTCAAATAAAAAGGAGTAGGGGAGAGCCGGCCTTTGCTTGTGTGCCCTGTTAGGATGCCCAGGAACTCAGACACCACACTAACTAATTTTATGAGTATTTTATTTATACCCATGTGTATCTGTTGTCCCATGAATAGATTTGGAGAAATTTACTGGCCTTGAATACTTCATCCATGGAAAGAATGAGTAAGGTAGGAAATAAATAAGTGGTTCCTCAGCCCCTTTACTGGCACAGCTGGGTAGGAAGAGGGGCATGATTGTCCTATTGGCTCAGGGCTGCAGGACTTGTGGGAGGAAGGAGGGAAGCCCAGTGTGGAGGCTGGGGCTCCACAGTTCAGGGGGAATCACTCTGGACTGAGGTTTGCCAACGATCTCTTTGGTCCACATCCAGGCTGTGTGCTTAGTCCTGTGCCTTGTGTGACTGCTGGCTGACGTCGGCTCTTCTTATGCTGCTGCTGTTGCAGGGCCAGCTGCATGGCCCAGATGCTCAGTGGCCGCATGTAGGCCAGGGAGCGGAACACTCGCTGCTGGCAGTATGCCTCTGGGGTTTGGAAAGCCAGGCCCAGGCGTTCCCATACAGTGCGGTAACAGCCTTCAGCTGTCCGGAAACCTTCCCAAGTCAGGCCCTGTAGGGGAGGTAGAAGTCACACATAATAACTGACTCTTGGCACAATTACCTTAGCTGAGCAGATAAGACAGCAGGCCGTTTAACCTAAAGGCAAGAATTTAAAGGCAAGAGGTGGGACACATGAGGGAAATGGGAACTCTATGGGCGGGTAAGATGTCAGTAGGGTGTTCTTGGAATACATTTCTGGAAGTTTTCTGGCATGGTGAAAGACAGGAAAGAGAATACATTACCTCTTGGATCATGGTGGCTGCCAGCCCATAGACCACACCCACCCAAACTTCATCAGATTGCACACTGGATCTGTCAGGCACACCATGAGGCTGCATCCCGTTCACAGCCCCCATGGCTCCTCCTGCAAAGGCTTGGACATTGAGCTCAAAGATGGTTTGGAGAGCACGGACCACATGCAGGGTAGGAAATACCTGGAGGAAGAGCAAAAGCAGAGTCTCAGACTTGCCTCCCACCTCCAGGGAAACCCATACTCCTGGCTTTTCTAGTCTCTCACTTCAGTGTCTCCTTCTCCCAGGCCGCAGGCCCTCAGGAACCACTGCCCAGCACACTGGTCAGACATGACGCTGCGGGACTGAGGCTGGGAGCTGCTATCATAGTTGTAATAGCGTCCTGGGATAGAGAAAGAGCAATGTAAAGTTGCTTGTATCCTGTAGTTGGTTTTAAGATACCCCAGGTTGCTTTTACTCACCATTCCAAAGCAATCTCTCATAAGCTTCTCGGCCTCGGCAGAGAATGGAAGAAAACTTATCCTGGACATCCTGGGCCCCACACAGAACAGCCATCTGAACCATCACAGCCACAGCTGCCAGCCACAGCCCTCCGCAGTAAGCACTGGTCAGGGACAGTGGCTGGAGTGAGACTGGCAGCTCCAGCCCCTCCCATGCACGAGCACTACCATCCTAACATGCCCGGGTCCCCACCTCAGACCTGGAAATCCCTACCCCCAAACCTGGGGCCTGTGGTGACCCATCCATCATAGGTCTGGTCTGCGTAGCCTCCATTCTCAATGAGTCCATCTTGGTCCTTATCAAACTTCATTTCAGACTCCATCACAGCCTAAAGAGGGATCAAGACACTGAAGACCTAGGTTCTAAGAAAGATACTAGCCATCTGGGTTCTCCCAAGACTCCAGCCATGTCCCTGGCATACTGGACACTACGTTCTCATTCCTTACCAGACACACAGGCCACATGTCCTTCAGGAAGCCTTGATCACCCGTCAGGTAATAGTCCCGATAAACTTGCAACACAAACTTCAGGTTCAGGTCCTTCCAGTCAGCAGTATCATGAATCAAATATGCGTTGACCCGGAGCCATGGCTCATCATCTGTTGGAGGGGAGGACACCTGGTTAAGTGCATCGTTGGACAGGATAGTGGGTATAGAAACTGACAGATGGAGTTGACCTTGGGGCAGTGGAATCTTACCTGGATCCCCAATATCATGAGGGATAACGTTCCTCCTTTTCACAGGTGCCACTACTCCACTCATCAGGTATCGTCGCCGGGTCAGGTCCTCCTTGAAAGTTGCCAGAGCTGGGAGAGTGGAGACACAAGTATGTGAGGGAAAGCAAGGACTGGGCAGGCTTGGAGTGGGGGCACAGTGCTGTGTGTGACCCCAGAGAACTAATGAGCCACATGTAGGCATGCTCAGGAGGAAGGGGAGGATACCTTATCTGAGAGACAGTAAAGGCTCATGGGTAGAGAAAGCTAAGAGAAGTTACCCATATCATACTGAAGACTGAGCTCAAGTTTGGGCCACAGCATGACGAGGGCAAATGAAGCATAGAAGTGGACATCGTATGTGTTGTACATTCGGTACTCCTGGCCTGGGGGAGTGAGACAAACACTGTTGCCAGAATCCCAGCTTCCACTCCGTAGCACTTCAAAAGTTGCAAGTAGGGTGCAGCCATCTTTCCAATTCATCCCTTTTCCTATCAGTATCTCAGGATAGGCAACATCTGTCATCTTGCGTTATATAGGATACCAGCTAGCCTGACCCATGCCGATCCACTAGTATTCCATACCTTCAAGATAGCCAAATCGCCCATAGTCCTGCAGAATAGGGCGAAGCTGATACATACTCCCTCCCAGCTCCTCTGGTAGGGAGTCTTCAGGAACTTCCAGCCATACTGTGCCTCCATCGGCCAGGAAGTATAATTCATTGAACAGTGCAGATTTGTACCAGGCAGGCAGAGATCTGGGAAGCCAAGAGGAGGGAACAAATCTTTATGAACCTCCCAGGATAGAAGGGATTCTAGAGTTGAGAGGAGCAGGGGCACTATGTGAATCCCAGCACAGCCCTACTGACTGCTGGGGAAATAGATCAAGTCCTATTTGGAGTAAGTGCCTGGGAAAGACTACAAGAGGGTGCTACTGGCACCTGTCATCCAGTACTGGGTTCTGCCATGCTGAGATTCTGTTCTCCCAATCTGCATATTGGCACAGTGCATAGTGGCTCAGGGCAGGTGCCACGTCACCATCCGAACCAAAGAACCGTGTATACCGCCTGGGATGGAAAGAAAGGCATAAAAATTGACGTTCTAGGCTAGAGCTGCCCCCCCCCCCCCCCCCCCCCCCATCTTTGGATCCCTGCATTTACCTGTAGTGGACTTGGCCCTTAGCTCCAAACATGATCTTAGGCATATCCCAAGCCATTGAAAACTCCAAGCAGCACCGGCCTCGTGGTAGCAGCTTGCTGGAGATGCATACAGCCCCAGCGATCCCTTCTCCTTTCTGTGTTGGGGTGCTTTGGCCTAAGGAGCACAGAGGAATCAGCACAGGCACCTCCTTGAGCCCCAAAGACAAGGCCTATTCATTATCAGGTCTTCCACCCCTAGTCCTAAGACAGGACAGGGCCTTTCTTCCCAACACCTCCCAGTCAAACCCCCCATCACCAGCAGGGGAGTCCAGCTGTCCATCCTGAAGTAGGTCCTGCCACACCTGCTGCCCAGTGCTGTCAGGGTCAAAGGCTGTGGTGTAGGTTACCCTGGTATCTGCCTGTTAAGAAGCCAAAGACTCTGTAAAGGCAAGTCCAAAACACTGGATTCTGACTGACTCTTCTACTCCTTACACACTGTCACTTCCAAGTTCTAGAGGCTGAGGGCTGGGATGAGGACAGACCTCAGGAGTTGATGAAATGGAAGACCGTGAGAGGGCAGGCTGTGAGGGCAGGGGCTCACGGGGAGAGCTACAGAGCAGACTCTTCCCTTACCGTGCATCGTGCAGCCACAGCCATGGTGTAGGGGTTTGGAGGGGTTGGATGGTGCAGGAGTAGCCCCTGTACAGTTGTCCCATCCTGTTCCAGACAGAAGGGCTCGTTCCACAAACCTCCGGTGGCATCATCTTCACCTCCTAGTCCGTTCCGCATGGAGAACAGGATGGACACATCCAGAGTTTCATCTCCTTCATTTTCTATATCCCACACAAAGACTCCTACGGGGAGACTGCTGTCCTGGGGATAAGACATTGGACTCAGTCTCAGTGTATCCATGCTTGGCGTCACTCCTCAGGAGTGGCCAGAGAGGACCTCCTCAAATATTCCCATCTACACTCCCTTCTGTCTTCCTTACATCTCTATATTCCCAGGAAAACAGCCCACCAGGAGATCTAGTCAGCTAGGATGAATTGGTCTGGGAAGCAGTGTGATGTTCATAGCTCCAGCCTCTCCCTTTCATAGGTTATAACATTTCTAGCAGCAGTGGATCTGGGGAAGGGCATGGAATGGAGGAAACAGGAGGAACCCTCACCTGGTAGTCATGAGGTAAGATAGGTGTGATCTGGCGACAGGTGAGGGTGACATTCTGGCCAGGAAGCTCATAGACTGTCCAGGCTCGGGGATAGAGGGCGTGGTAGAAAGCAAAGTAACCACACAGGCCCCAGTTCCAGCTGCGCAGGACACTCGGACGCTCCAAGGACAGAACTTGCTGATACACAGTCCGCCCATCTCGACGCAAGCATACTATAAACTTGATCAAGAGAGCAGACAGGCTGGAACAAGTAACCCACAGGCAACACACACACTTGGTCCCCTCCCCCAAAGCACTCCTCTGCAGACTCTGTCACCACCAGCCCCAGGTTGTCTCCAGGCCTTCCTCCTAGCTCAGTGAGCCAGCACATGACCTACTTCCTCCCCATCCAGTCAGCTCTTAGCCTTCCTCCCTTCATGCCTGATCTTAGTACCTTAATCAGGTATATGCTTCTCTGCCTCTCAGTTTGGTAGCAGAAAATGATGTTAACAAATCAGTATGTGCCAACCCCTGCCTAGCATGTTTTAGTGACTCCTATACCATTCAGGCTGAATGCTAAACTCTAACCTGGTCACACAAATACACAGATACTCTCCAGCCTGTAAGCATCTTTCACTTCCTCTTCATGCCTCTGCCCATCTCCATCCAGTCAGATCACCTCACCCTTCAGGGCCCAAATCAGATTCCTCCTCCTCTCAAAAGGGAGCCACTCTGTTATGCCCTATTCCTCTTTAGTATTTGGTGAATTATGTCACAGTGTTTTTATTTGCTATCCTGTGTCCCTAAGTGTCCCATGGCTTACTCTGAAGTCAGGGGTCATTTCTAGCTTACTGAGGTGGACCTCACAGAGCCGGCATGTGTGCAAAGTCTCTGTAGTACTGTCTGCTTCTTCAGTCTACTGCGGGCCCACCTCATGGTGGCTATCTCCATTTCTCCAAGTCTTACTTCTCCAGTAAAACCTTAGGCTCCAGGGAGGAGGGATGCTGACATACTGATAAAAATTTCCTTTCCCTTTTTTCTATCGCTTTTGAGATAGTGTCTTGCTTTGTAGCTCAGGCTGGCCTTGAACTGGTAATCCTCCTGCCTCAGTGCTGGGATTACAAATGTGGGCCCAGCCATAAAATAATTTTTCATGTTGCTGGTAAAGTACAAATGGTTAAGACCACCAACTCTTTGTCACAGAGAGCACTGGCTACCATGCTGCTTGAGAAGGTTACTAATACCCTCTGTATCCTGTTACCTCATCTATAATGATAATGGTACTGTGTAGGATTTTTAAAATATAAATATCCTCAAAGCCTACCACAGTATATTAACACAGTATATAGGCAATAATTACTGCAGACCTATGTTCCAAACATGGCTTACAATACAGAAGAGATGAGGCATGGACCTGGGGTAGAGATTGGATATTGAGCACAGCCACTAAACTTGAATTGAGAAGGATACTGCCATCAATGGGTTTGAGATCTGCCAGTCATCTCTCCTTCGATGTAAGCTGAGAGCTTGAGGTACCTCAGGAAAGGGGAACTTGCTAACTCAGAAGGGGAGGTCATATACTATCAATTAATTAATATGACATAGAAACAGAAATGAAAAACCTGAAGCTTTAGAAAATGGAGGAAGGCTAGAGAGAAGGATAAAGGGAGTCCTGGGCCCTCAGTCCTGCAGTCCATCAGAGATCTGCAGCAGGGGAGCTGACCTCTGGCTAACGTGTTACTAATCTAGGTAAGGAGACTTAGTGCTGTGCACCTTTCCCCACTATGACTTTTTAGGTTTTACTTTTTCTTTTCCAGTCTTTTCAAAAAAAAAAAGAAAAAAGAAAAAAAAGGGCCAGCCAAGATGGCTCAAGCAAGTGAATGCACTTGTCACCAAGCCTAACAACCTGAGTTTAATCTCCCAAGCCCACAGGGTAGAAGGTGAGAACCCACTCCTTCCTACAGGCTGTCTTCTGACCTTCACACTGATGCCAAAGCATGCAGATGTCACAATGCACAGTAAAGTTATGCATGAAGCTTCGAAGATAATTTGTAGGGCCTGGTTCTCTCCTCCTACCCTGTGGGTCCAGGGATGGAATGCAGGTTGTCAGACCTGTGTGGCTTTACCTATTGAGCCATCTCACTGCCTACCACCTTTGTTTTGTCTTAAGTAGCCCAGGCTAGCCTTGAACTCTTGACCCTTTTGCATCTCCTTCCCAAATACTAGGATTAAAAGGATGTATCACCCCACAAAGTACCAAGTGTAAATGATCCAGAAATCTCTAGTCTTTGGTGGGTCCTGGCTGAGCTAGTGCTCAGATTAGGCAGGAGACACGTACACGAGATTTCTCAAGGCTGTTTGTTTACTCTTTCAAGGAACATGGATCCTGTGTTCATCTTAACCTCCATCCTAGTACTGGGCAGGGCACACAGCATCCTGAGCATTTACTGAACTGGACCACGTGTATGTCTAACTGTCACATCCTATGCTATCCAAGAGTCACCCCTCTGCCTGCCCAACCCCCTTTCTTACTTGGTCTGCAATGACTGTCTGGTGCTGGTACATTCCAGGATTAAGCTGCCAACGACAGAACTGGCCTCTCCAGCCCCGGGTGATAGTGCCTCCTCCAATGCCACCCAAGGGACAACCTAGAAAGAAAGTCAGATGGCTAGTGGAGCACTGGAAGAAGAAAGCAAGCCCACATCTTCTGTCTGAGCTCTTAAAACCTAAGGGATGGAGCCATACATAAACTAGAAGCCTTTTTGCCTGACTCTGCAGAAGCATACAAGTCAGACCCTCTTTGAAAAGGGCAGCTGAACTGACACTTACCATAGATCTGTCTCAGAGGTACAGAATTGAGCATGTCGATGAAAGGGGTTTTCTTTTCCACGTGGGTCTTCCGGTACCACCACTTCAAGTACCTGAGGAGCAAGTGTCAGTGTGAGTGTAAGGTGAGTGGCCTGTTTCCTATAAGCTGCATTCACCACCTTTCCCTTGTCACCTCACTATAATCTTAGCATTCTGAAAGCTGAGGCAGAGGGATTACAAGTTTGAGGCTAGCATGGGCTACATGGTGTGACCGTCTAAGACAACGTAGGACCCACCACTATTATCTTCCAAGTTGTCTTCCTCTGATTACTGCAGTTCAAGGTCCCTTGTCTTCCCTTTGCCCAAGTACTAGTGTAGGATGCTCTTGTTTCTCTTCTGAGAGAGAAGTGATTCTTCTAACTCCACTAGCACTGTTCTAGCTCAGACCTCAGGAGTTTTTGTCCGTGTTGAAAGGGCCTTCCCTGGCTATATCCTCCTCCGCACATCCCCCTAACTTCCACACAAGCAGAGGCTGCCAAAAAGACTTCCTCTTTTAAAAAACGATTTCATTTATGATTATGAAAGGTGAAAAATTGGAAAATATATCAGGTAGAAGGGAAACCATCTCAGCTGAAGATAACTGGTGTATGTATATTCTGGCCCATCTCCTCTTAAGCACCGCTTCAGCATTTAATGTTCAGTTTTCAGATTGTGTTCTTCCAAAATATCCAATAAATTAACTGGTCATGATGGCTCATACCTGTAAAACCAACACTTGGGGTTGAGGCTAGCCTGGGCTATGTAATGAGTCACAGGACTACCTGGGCATCAAAGTGAGACCCTTTCTCAACAAAACAAAGTCAGAATACCCACTCTAGTAAAGCTTTCTAAAAAGTCGCTGTGTTTTCCTGTTCTTGCTCCTTGCTCTGTAGCCAATAGGAAAATGATCACAGGACTGTCACAAAGGAGTAGATGTCTGTATTTTCAAGGCTAGGACATCTGCCTCGGCCTGCCTTCTAATCTATTCCTTATCCATTCTCATTCAGGATGGGTCACTAAGCGAGCCACGCCTACCCATCTTTTCCACTTCCACTTTCCTCCTTAACCAATCATTTTATGCCCAACATTCAGTCACATCTAAACAAGTAATTAGGTATGTCAGCCAAGCTTCTGTCTCCTCATCCACGAAATACGAATAACTTCTGCCCTAGCTACCTCGTATAATCATGGAAAGATCAAATAACCTAACAGATAAGAAAGCCATAAAGTGGAATATCTGTGCCAGGTATGACTACTGGCACACACTCTCTCAGTTCCTAATTAGATACTGCCTTGTCATGTCAGTGTGTTCCTCACATGAGCATGACAAATTTTTAAGTTCCTTGGATTAAGGAACAATGACCAAGACTAGTTGAATGTTACCCAAAGCTCTAAGCACAGGGCAAGCACAGAGCCTGCAGCCCATAATATTTGATGAATTTACATATGAATGGATGTACAAACAGTAGACCTAGAAAAAGCAATGGAAGACAGAGTGGGTAGGGAGGATGAGAGGGAAAAATACTTAAAAAGAATAGGAGTGGCACATTCTGGGGGTGGGGCAAAAGGCATGGGAGACAAGGCTGGAGTGGGAGCAAGGCTGAAGGCCCTCTGCCAGTTTAGAGGAAATAGGACAGCAATGAGATGCCAGAAAAGATCAGAAACAAATTACAAGATACAAAAATGGGCAGAACAAAGGACTCTCTGGCAGTAAACATTTATTAAGTGAACTGACTGTGGTAAATGAAGAGCAATCAAAATTGATTTCTAAGTTGAGAGTCTAATAAGTATCCTGCCAGCACCCCTATCAGGGTGCCCCTCAGTTCAACTCTCAGGGGTTTCCTCCTCTAATTTGGCTGCTGGTCATTCCTGATATATTCAGTCTTTTCAATAGTATCAATTCCAGCTCAAAAAACGATCATTCTGAATCCTCACCTCTGCTTTCTCCTCAGTGTAGGACCTCATCCCATTCCCAAAGCTCCATGTGGATGATTCCCACCCTATCCTAGTATGGGAAGCCAAGGTCCAAGGTGCTGAGCAAAGGCTTGAGGCGTCCGTGACTCAGCTCCTACTTAGTGCTAAGAGGCTAGGATGGATGCATACCTATTCTTGACCTTACCCTGATCACATGCAATCCACTGTGCCCATCTCAGTACTGTAGATCTCATTTTGACACAAAGGCTTTTGGAGTTAGTTTGGCCGGAACAATATGATTGTTAATTCTTACTGACAACTTGGCCAGATCTAGACTCACCTGTGGGCATGCCTATGAGGAACGATCACATTAACTGAAATAGGAAGATGCGCCTTAACTATGAGTGACTCCATTCCCTGGGCTGGAGTCCTGGACTGGAGAGAAAGGAGAAAGAGAGCCGAGCTGTAGCATTCATTGCTCTCTGCTCCTGGCTGTGATACCATGTGACTGCTACCATTACTTCTCTGCAGTGGTAGACGGTACCCTCAAACTGTGAGCCTGACGCCTCAAACTCTTCCTGAAGTTACTTTTGTCTGGTTTTGACAGCTAGTTTCCTAAAGAGCTTGGAGGGATGATTCTCCGAGGTGGGCCACCCACAGGAGCCAAATGTCTAGGCAGCACCAGGCCTTCTTCATTGCCTAGGGCTAGGCTTAGGAAAATGGCCTCCCCACCACACTTGCACAGCACTCACTGAGGCAGAGAAGGGTTCCTTACTTTAGAAGCTTTTGGGGATGAGTTTGGCAATTTTTATGCTTCCCTCTCCAGTACTGTGTTTATATGTGAAGTGACTCAGAATGATGCTCTCTGTCTTTTTATCAGTCTGTCCCTGTTAATAGGAATGGTTCATAATCACTAGTTTTTGAACTCAGTGGGGAATCCAGAATCTTCTATAGTACCTGCTCTGGAGTGTTTGTAACCTCTGGGATAGGAGGAAAAGCTAAGGCTGGCTCTGGAAGACCAGAAAAAGCATCGCAGGCTAGAAGTTATCTTTAGAGGTCTAGGAAGGTGTTTCAGTGGTAGAATGCATGCTCTCTACTACTGAGCTTTCTCCCTAGCTCTCCCCTATGTGTTATTTGAGGCTGCATTCACTGTGATGCTCAAGTTTGCTCTGAACTCTTAGGCTCAAATTATCCTATCTCAGCCTCCCAAGTAGGTGGCACTCTAGGACTTCGACCAATTCCAACTTAGCTTTTTTTGTATGGAAGCCGTCTGTCACAGAACAGAGTGAGCTTCTCACCCTCTCTTTAGGGTTGACAACAGCCAGATTCAACTATTCCAGGAATCTGAGGTGAGGACAGAAACAGAAGAATTCTGGGACTCAAGAAGCATGTGCTGAAATAAGGCACCTAGAATGTTTCAGCTGCTGAGGGGAATGCAGCCTGGAGAACCTCCTGGTCAAAAAATAAAACACTGTATCAAGCACAACAGAGACTGGACTTCTCCTACCTTGTCACAAAGTATAGCTAATCTCAAAGGGAAGCCTGGGAAAGAGGAAGTGCATGGGTGGGGGGGATAAATAGGAAAGACTGACTTCAGGACTAAATGCTCTTTCTCTTTCCTGCCGAGAAGACAAGCTGGAGGAAAAGAAGGATGTAAAATAAAATGTTCTTCAGTTCCATCCTCAAAAACTGCAGGGCTAAAGAATGCAGGGGATATGGCATACCTGACTGGAACCAGGTGCCTACCTGCTTGCCTACCCTTTCCCACTTAGGCAGAGTCTGAATGGGAACAAAGGATCCAAGGCTTTCATTCTAGCAACGGAATCTACTCACCTCAAGCCCATACCGAAATGTTTTACCAAATTACTGAAAGAGACGTTGTTAGCTTGAAAAGGTTTCCTCTTCTCTGCAAACTCGTGAGCCAAGCAGATCCGCCAGCCAAAAGGAGGCACCTGGTAGCCCCTAGCTTTACCCTCATAAGAGGCCATCAGCTGCCCAGAGTCCTCTAAATTGCAGTAGCCTGGCTCATTCCGGGGTCCACTGTCCTCGGGGCTCCCGCAGTCTGTAACCCGCACAGCCTCAGTGCCTCCAGCGTCTTCACAATAAACTTGTGAATCTCTTTCGGCACAGCTGATCTGCTCGGAGGCTGGTACGAAGGTTACCATGTTCACTGGATCCTGGGTCCTCACGACCGAGGCCTCGGTTCCCACTGACACGTTTCCGACGTTTCGAAACGCCGGCGCCAGTTGCAGTTAGGTGAGGTCCGGGAGGGCCAGACGCTGGGAAAAGCCGTGGGAAGTTGGTATCTGGGTAAAGTCAGAGAGCTCTTGCTGCAGCGGCAGTGGCTACAGCAATAAAGTCGCCGCAGGCTCTCCTTGGGTCGCGTCTCTAGATCCTAGGCGGGAAGGGTTGGGCCTTGTTGTCATTGGGCCGCGATGATTAGCACGCCCGGCAGAAGGCCGACCAGCTCCACGGACAGGGGCGGAGCCGCGGTACCTGCCCGCAAAGCACCGCCCCTGGGACCCGCTCGGAGTTCGCGGCCACCTTCCGCCCCGCCCCGGGTCGCGGCTCCAGGGTCTCCAGGGCTGGGTACCGGGTCCCTCCAGCCGGGATCCCCAGCGCCCGCGCTCAGGTGCCACCGCTGGGAAAGTGACCCGCAGCCCCGGGACCGCCCGATCCCTTTCCGGCCGGAAGCATCCCGCAGGTCGGACCGGAAGGGGCGCCTCAACCCTGAGATGTGACAAAGGAAGTCCCGCCTCTGCCGCGCGACAGACTCCGCGGATGCCACCGAGCTCCGACCGGGTCTCGTAGGGGCGGGCAGGTGAGAACCTCCATGTGTAAGAGTCTGAGTTTGGATCCACAGACGTGACGCGCGGCGCTGTTCTGGACTGGGACGTGGAGCTTCGTGGGAAGTGGGGACAGAGGCAGGCCTGGGAGGCGGCGCAAGGGGCCTAACCCTGGGCGCAGGAAGGTCTGGAGCAAAAGCGACGCCCTCCCGCAGGCAGTACGGAGTCGGTATCCACCACCCTACCAGCTCCCCAAACCTCAGTGCTTCCCACCTTCTCGGAAACTTGGAAAAAAAAAAAAAAACCACTTCTTGCCCCCGGGACCCAGGCTTAGATATAACCCTAGGTCTTAAACATCCCTTCCTCCATTCCCTTGTACTGACTTCTGGCACTCTGTTTCCTTCTAGATTTGGTTCTGGAGCGGCCATGATTGAAGTGGTAGCTGAGCTGAGCCGAGGTCCTGTATTTCTGGCGGGGGAGGCTCTGGAATGTGTGGTGACTGTCACTAATCCCCTGCCCCCGACTGCCACTTCTGCATCCAGGTGGGGATGCTGGTAGTGAAGGTGGTGGTCCTTCCGGGAGGAAGCCTGGTATCTCTCGTTCTAAATCAGAGCTTTGGTTCTGTTACTACACTATCATCACCACCTTCTTGCTCATTGTGCTCTCGTTGTAATGAAGGGCTTTTTAACAAAAGAGGTGGAAACAGGACCCCTTTCCCTCCTTTGCTCCTCTTCCCTGTGTCGCTCCTTTTTGAACTCAGTGTACTTTTTGTTGTGTGATGGCTTTATTTCGGGGGTTCTGGATTCCCTGGTCACTAAGATAACTATCTAACCTTGGTGATCTTGTCAGACAATAGTCTCAGGAAGGCATTGGTGAAGGTGAAGTCAGGAACAGCTTCTCATTCCTTCGTTTCCCTTTTCCACAGTGAGGCTCTGGCCTGGGCCAGTGCCCAGATCCACTGCCAGTTCCATGCCAGCGAGAGTCGAGTAGCACTGCCACCCCCTGACTCTAGTCAGCCGGATGTCCAGCCTGACAGCCAGACTGTCTTTCTGCCACACCGAGGTTAGAGAGTGTTTGTCATGGGGGGAGGGGAAGTCTTTGTCACCCAAGGGTAAAGTTAAGTTGTTCTTGTATGATATGGTCACCAGCCTATCTGTGGCAGAGGGGAAGGTATCTTGATTTAGGGCTATAAGACTAACCTTACAACAGAGAGAATTGGCAGTTTCCCCTGCCTCCACTTGCTGTGGGACCCTGGTCAGTAATGGACAATTACAATTGCAGTCTTTTTGACTTTTCATAGGTGAGAGGGGCCAGTGTATCCTTTCTACTCCCCCAAAAATTCTGTTTTGTGACCTGAGGCTAGACCCTGGAGAGTCCAAATCCTGTGAGTGACTGTTTCCTAACCCCAGATTGCCTTCTAAGTCTCCTGGAGGGAGGACCCTGGCTGCCTCTAGCTGCCCTGACTACTGTTTCTCAATCAGACTCCTACAGTGAAGTGCTGCCCACAGAGGGGCCACCTTCCTTTCGGGGTCAGTCGGTCAAGTATGTCTACAAATTGACCATTGGCTGCCAACGTGTCAACTCACCCATCACTTTACTCCGAGTCCCTCTGAGAGTTCTTGTGCTGACTGGTAAGTCATGTTCCTGGAGGGTTGGGGTGGGGTAGAGGCTAACTAAGCGGATATGAGAGGGCCTGCAGAGACTCCTGGTGCTGGGGACAAGAGGTGGAGAGTAGGTTAAGATATAGAGCTCAGGCATGGCTCCCCTTCAGCCTTCTCAGGCTGGAGATGAAAACCAGTTGTCTGTCTACATCTCTGACTCCTCCCAGCATTGTTTCTGCTCATTCATTTTAGGTCTTCAAGATGTCCACTTCCCCCAGGATGAGGCTGTGGCGCCATCCAGTCCATTCTTAGAGGAGGATGACAGTGGGAAGAAGGACTCATGGCTGGCTGAGCTAGCTGGGGAGCGCCTCATGGCTGCCACATCCTGCCGCAGCCTGCGTGAGAATCCTTTCAGAATTACCCTGTGCCAGCCCTTCCCTCCGTGTATTTCTGTTTGAGACGTCTACCACATCTTTTCAGGGGTCCACTAATATTTTGCCCCCATTACAAAGAAAAGCCTTTTGGCCTCTGAGATTCAGTCCTACGTATTCCCCAGTATAAACTGAAGCCTTTCGGTATCTCATTCTTCTCAGATCTGTACAATATCAGCGATGGCCGAGGGAAAGTCGGGACATTCGGTATCTTCAAATCTGTGTACAGACTCGGCGAGGACGTGGTGGGGACCTTAAACTTAGGGGAAGGAACCGTAGCTTGCCTGCAGGTGAGGAAGGAGTGGCTTTTATTGTGCTCGGCCTGAGGGGCGAGGGTGGAAAAGGGACCTGCATGAAGAGGGGTGCTTTGTAGAAGTGGAAACCGGGATTCCTCAGGGCTACCTCTAACTTACAGTCCATATTCCAAATGCCTGCTAGTATACATCTCTCTTCTTGCTCCCAGTTTTCAGTAAGCTTGCAAACTGAAGAGCGGGTACAGCCTGAATACCAGCGACGCCGAGGGACAGGAGTTGTCCCTTCAGTGTCCCATGTGACTCATGCCCGGCACCAGGAGTCCTGCCTACATACAACCAGAACCAGCTTCTCTCTCCCCATCCCTCTCTGCTCTACCCCTGGCTTCTGCACTGCCATTGGTGAGAACCTGAACACTACTGGAGAAAGAAGTGGGGGGAAGTAAATGCCGGGCTTGGGTAGGGTGTAGTGGGCCGTGGTCTATAACACACTCCGGGGCATACCCACATCTATCCCAACCCTCTGCATCTTCTCTCGTCTTCCCACTCCCCCTCCGTTTCTTAGATTTGCTGACCCCTAAATACTGTTCCTACCCCTGGGATGCACTGATCTCTGGTCCCTTAGCACATTTACATCAGGCAACCTAGTTGTGACTGTCCTGATCCTGGGTTACTAGGTAGTTATACTGGTATCCTTAATAGCATCTCTGGTTACCAGGTTTCTTAAAAACAGGATTTGGTCAAAGCTCTCTGGCCTGTGCCTTCTCTTCTTTATGGATACAATCTGTTTTGTTCTTCTAAAAAATATTTTTTGTTTGTTTTTAAGACAAGATCTTCTCACTGTGTATGTAGCTCTGGCTGGCTGGCCTGGAGTTCCCATGTAACCAGGCTGGATTCAAACTTAGAGATCCACCTGCTTTGCCTCCTCTTCCCGAGTGCTGGTCAGAGAATTTTCAATGCATGTAATTATTTTATTTCATGCGGATCAGGGCACATTCATTGCCATGTGTGTTTAGGTCAGAGAACAGCTTCCTGGAGTTGGTTCTTTCTACCACATGGGTCCTGATTCAAGTCATCAGAATTGGTGGCAAGTCTCTTTAACCTGCTGAGCCATCTTGATGGCTCTGAGTTTTTGGTTTTGTAGTTTACCAACTACATTCTGTCACTGGCTTTTACTACCTTCCAGCTGTGTGTCTTTTGTTTTTGATATTAGGGATATATTTGATATGTAGTCCCCCCCCTCTCCCCAAGCTGGCATCAAACTGACCTTGAGCTTGAGGTCTTGCCTTCACCTAGTCCTGGGATAGACGTGTGCCACCAAACCTGGTCTTTCTTGCTTTTAGAGCAGCGGTTCTCAACCTTCCTAATGCTGTGACCCTTTAATACAGTTCCTCATGTTGTGCTGACCCCAACCATAAAATTATTTGTGTTGCTACTTCATAACTATAGTTTTGCTACTGTCATGAGTCATAATGCAAATATTTGTGTTTTCTGATATTGACTGCCAGGGGTCATGACCTACAGCTTGAGAACCCCAGTTTTAGAGCCTCTACCTCTGTGTTTTTCCTTCACAGTGTCCTTGAAGTGGCGATTACATTTTGAATTTGTTACATCCCGAGAACCAGGATTGGTCCTTCTGCCCCCATTGGAGCAGCCTGAGCCTGCAACCTGGACAGGGCCTGAACAGGTGCCTGTAGACACCTTCAGCTGGGACCTTCCCATCAAAGTGCTTCCTACAAGCCCCACCCTGGTCTCATACGCTGCCCCAGGCCCTAGCACCAGCAGTATAACTATCTGAAACAGGCTCACACGCCCACCATGGCAAGAAACCGAGAACTCAACACCTGGACTCCAGTGGGGGCCCACTCTTCCCACCTGAGGTTCTGTTGCACAGGCAATGAGAAACGGGCTTTCAGCTGTAGCATTAATTTATTATTTGGAGGGGGTTGGCAGCTGCTAGTGGTTTCCCTGGAAGTGGCAGCAGCAGTGAGCAGTCAGCAGATGGGCGAGCCTTTAGCTGGAGTGAGGGGCAGGAGCCCCAGGAACAGGGGTGTTAGCTGAGCCCCATTCTAAGTCAGGTCCTCCCCCTTTGCAGGGCAGCCGAGGGTCAGCTTTTTGCACCAGGGAAAATTGACAGGTCCCTGGCTCCTGTAGCACTTCACACCCAGCAGGGAAGTCAATGGGATGCTGAGACCTAGAGAGCCAAAGATGGGAGTAAGTCCAGTAAGAAGCCACCTACCTGCCCTTAGGCCTGCCCTTCCCACTCAGCCATCCTCTCCCACCCTCCTTTGGTGCCCCAGCATTCCTAGCTAAGCTCGCTCCTCCCACATAAGGACTTGTTAGTGTTCCCAAGCAGGAGTACTTCCCTGCAGATCTACCTCAACTCCCCTCTCATTGGTGCCTTCACATCTACAGTCTTGAGATGCCCTGTTTACTCTTGCCTCACAGAAATCCAGGGACGCCCTGGTCATCCCTTAGGCACATCAGAAGCATTCCCTCAGGCCACTCTTGGGTACTCACGTGTCACAGCAGCCCACACCAACAGGATGCAGACAGGTACAATGGAAACAGTCCTTGCGGAGCCAGGATTCACCCAGAGTGAAATATTTACCCTCGTGGTGGCAGGGAGCTAGGGAAGGATGAGATTTGTGGTAGTGGGTGAGAACTGGGAGTGTTAGCAGCAGTCTCTCCTGGTCTGGGGTGGGGAGAATCCATGCATACTACCCCTCCATATAGCCTTCCTGTTCCACAGGTGACGGACTGGATGTTCTAATGCAGGATTGGGCATCTCTAAGCCTTCATCACTGCCCTCGTTTTTCTCTTAAGCATCGGTCCACCTTACCTTGAGCTTGGAAGTAACACTTGCTGTTAACTCCTGGGTGCTGTAGGAACAGAGACACCACCAAGCAGATGATCCTCCAGCCTCCCAGGATCCCCTTGGCCTGGCCCGCCCAGAGCATCCTTAGGGCCATTCCTGCCGCTCAGCTCTCAGACCCTTCCTGGCTTCTGTTCAGATCCCTCTGGTCTTATCTCCTTGCTGTTCTTGCCTTGCTCCTTGACTCCTGAGTTTCTCTCTCCTTGGGCTCGAGTCTCATACCATGGCAGTGCCCTCTGCTCTTACAGGCTGGGAATGTTTATAAAGTGAGGACCCTGGCCCCCTGCTGAGGAGAGCTGGACGGGCTGTAACTCTGTTTCCTGAGGTGAGGGCATGAAAACAAGAGGTCCAGCTTTTAACAAGCTGTGAGAGCTGATTCATGCCCCCACACAGCTAGGAGGAGGGAGGTGGCCATGGAAGGGGCACTGGACTGGGCACTTCCACAGCCAGGAGGGGGAGGGCTGAAGGCCCCAGGTGGTCCCCAGATCTCCTTGACCTGCAGAGAGGAAGCATTCCATCAACCCTCCCTCTACCACCAGCAGGGGTGTGTGTGCTGGGATCCTTGCCTGGACCGGAGGGAGGCATTTCCTGGGGATGGCTAATCCTGTGCCCCAGCCAAACCAAGGAGCTGCAGGAGGGTGCAGCTGCCAAAGTCTCCAGGAGAGCAGGCAGGCATCTGGAATGGAGAGTGTTTCCTTCAGATCCCAGGGCAGGGTTTCCCTGATGCATGAAAAAATAGCTGCCCTCAGCATTGTGAGGAGAGGGGTTCATCTGTAGTCGCCCCAAATATAAACTTTGCATTTTTACCCCAGTGGACAGCCGATGCAAGATTGTCCCATTCCTGGCAATGCCCCTCCCCCCTCCCCCAGAGAGAAGCATCTCCATATACCCTAACAAGTCACCCCACTTTCACAGAGATACCCCCTCTTTCCTCATAATAGAACAAAGCTTTCTAAGGTCTGAGTTTCTGCAGGCTCTGAAGAATGCTAGGATTCACGTGGTGACTACTTGCTGGCTATCTGACCTGGCACAGGCCACTTTACCTGCCATCCTGCTTACTTTACCTGCCATCCTGCTTCCTCGTCCGTATATTAAGAGTAGAAATGCCAGCTCATAGGCTTGTCAGATAGATGGCACATGGGGTGTTCTTAGCACCATCTTTGGCTCATGGCCCTCAGAAAATAGCCACTGATCCGGGCTGGGTTGAAAGGTGATGTTGATGAAGCTGCTTGTCCCACTTCCATGCCTTGGGAAGAGGGATCATGCCTTACCCTCCCTTCAGCTAACTTTAGGACTCTGCTTTTTCTTATTTGGATTCTGACACACACTGTCTTCTCATGTGGACTCCTTTGCGACCACTTGTGACCCTGGTCTAACTGGGCTTCTTTTGTTCTACCTTTCGGAGGCCCAGCTGTTCCAGTTCTTCCTTTCCTGCTCCTAGGACATTTGTGGTTTCCATTCAGGCCTGCAGTCCCGTTCAACCCTCCATCACCTAGCACAGCAGATACAACTTAGAGCTGGCAGACTTTTCCAGGAGCCCCCTGCCTGTCATCTCTTCATTCAGCAGCTACTGTCAGTACACCTCCAACTCCTAGCTGTCTTCCTCAGCATACCTTTTGCCTTGGCTGGGGATATAGTTCGGTAATAGTGTTTACTTACCATCTCAGTGTCCTAGATTCCACCCAAAACACCCACCAAAACTGAGTGGAAGAAAACAAGATTTCTTTTCAGATGGATATCAAGATGAAAACAAAGGAAAACTTAGCAGGGGGCACCCAGGTAGGCTTCTGGGGGCGGGGAGTCATGGGCTTGACTCCTTGCTGTCTTGACTGAAGAAGGGAATAGGATCAAGCTTAAAAGTCTGCTTAGTAGTTAGCTCTACCACTGCCTTTGGAGGGAACCTACCTGAAGGCTGAGCATAGACCATTTTCTCTAGCAGTAGCTAGAGACAATGCAAGTGAGAGACTAGAGATTCTGGAGGCAGTGGAGGTGCTGAAAATGGGACCTGGTGGACATTAGTGTATGAGCCACATCAACTGCAAAGTGAGGACTAGCCTGAGATGCAGGTGAAGGCATGTAGCTGTGGGAACTTCTGGAAGGGGGCAGAGGCTGAGCAGAATTATTTTCTGAGGTTACAGGGCAGTGGGGACCTGGCTGATGCCCTGGGCAGTGCTGTGTGTAGGGGCATCAGTGGTTAGAGCCCAGCCCACTGAGTCCCAGGGGAGTAGCCTTTAGGGCAAGGGGCAGGATAGGGTTGGGGTGAGGGTTGGCACAGGCCACCTATGCAGGGACAAAGAAAACATCCGTCAGAGCTGGGCCAGGCAGTGTTCCAGTGGTGCAGGCAGGTGCGCAGAGTGAGGAAGTGAGCACATTCCGGGGCTGAGTCACCCTAACCCTCGCTTCACCCAAATGGGACAGAGCACAGCGTTTGCAGAGGATGGCTCTGGGAGATCTGGAGCCTGGGGAGGGGAAGGTCTTGACTGACCCCAAAGGAATCATGAAAGGGGCTGCTTTCTGCCCAGCTGGCCACAACATGCAAAGCCCCTAAATTCATAGCTTGTGGCTGAATGGACACAGTGAGGCAGATTAGATCTGGGAAAGAGCAGAGAAGAGGCCCTACAGAGTCTTCCTAGAGTGGAGGATCCAGGAAAGCAGGCAGGTGGTGAGGCTCATGCTGCTGAGGCGTCTGAGAATAAGGAGGCCACCATCCATGCAAGTCAGAAGGTAAGACAGGCCAGCTAGGTCTGTCAAGGGGCCTGTGTGAAGAAGGGCTCCAGGGAGTATCAAGAGTTGGCTTATTTGGATCTTTGCAGTAGTTCCTGCTTCTAAAGAGGTTTTCTGTGCTGGAATAACTGTTCGGATTTCTCGGGTAAACCGGAACCATGTTGGCCCATGATCACGAAGATAGTGGATGGTGTAGGAACGAAGTTCTCTGTGTGTCCCATGGTATCCAGGCTGCCATCCAGTACCCCTCTCCCAGGCCCCCAGAGGAAGGCTGATAGGGCTGTTTCTGTATAACCATCTCAACACGGAGAAGCAGGAGGATTGACCAGCTTGGGCTACAGAGTGAGACCCTGTTTTAAAAAGTTTGTTCTTACTAAATCTTAAAATCTTGAATAAAGGTTGAAAATCAGTGTTGAGTGTTTAACTTAAAATCCGAACTTAGGTCAGTAAGATTAGCCTTATGGGGGTTGGGAAGATGACTTAGGGTTTAAGAACACTTGGGCCTGCCGAAGGCCTGGGTTTGACTGCCAGGAATAACCCTGGAACACGTGGTGTACATAGATACACGATGTAAACAGACACATGAGTAAACCTTGAGACATTTTAAAAGATTGGTTATGTGGCGAAGCATAGTGGTTCATGCCTGTGATCTCAGCACGTGGGATGGGAGGCTGAGGTGGGAAGCTCATCTGGAACCAAGCTGACTGAGAGAGAGTTGGCTCTGCTGTGTTGAGCATTTCCCCTTGCTGATTTGAGCTCCTGGGCTTTGGTCTGCTCTAGTGTCGGTCTTGGTTCTTATCAGCAGGACATTTCTGCTTCCCTTTCCTTTATTTAATTGTCTTTATTTTTAACCTTAAATTTTGCTCCACAAGCCTTTAGCCTGTCCTGTGTATCCTGACCTAAGCAAAAGGTTTCTTGGAACGGGGCTTTGGGTTCCCGTATGCAAAGAAAAGCCCGTCACAATCCTGTTGTATCTGCTAGCTTACGGACCGTCTGATGTGGGCTGGTATGGAAGCATGTATTTCTGTTGATAAGAGGAAGATGAGCTGACTAACCCAAATACTATTCCTACAGCACGGCCACTTACTCTAGTTTCTAAAGTGGGATTTGTTTGTGCTGTCTTGGAAACTGACACAAATTCTATCATGAACCTTACAATTTGTGCTATTTTGCACCAAAAGCAATTGCAAAAGCTAGGATCTTTGTGATTTAGTTTAAAGAGCTTTAAATTCTGCAGTTGTCTCTGGTTCTAAACAAGAAAATCTGGGTCAGTTAATGAAAAAAAGGAAATGCCCCGCTTTGGACCCGTGGCTTTGTTCATGGTGTTCCAGCCCCAGCCCTACCTCCTTCCCAGTGGCCTGTGCTTTTATTTCTTCTCCGCTCTGCTGGACATCTTGAGAGGAAAACTCCACACCAGCTTCCTCTGCTATAAATTTTCTCCTTCCTCATCTCTTCACTTCTTTTTGCCAACATACACCACGACTTACTAACCCCTCCTTTTTCTTAAAGCCCACGGCCCTCTTTGGCTCTTTTCCATATTTAACACCCTGGTTGAAATGTTCTGTTTTTCTTTGATGTGCCCTTTGGTCTCTAAAAGGCTACACTTTGGTTATTTATTCTGCATGGTCCATTTCTGCCTTCCTTCCTCTCCCGTCGCCCTTCATCTTTTCATTCCCGAGCATTTCTAAACTGCTTTTTACCACAGCTGTTACCTTCTCCTTGTGATTCAAATTCCTCCTCCAGATACCGTAAAAAATGTTTGTGTTTCTTTTCTTTTATTTTTATTATTTTTAAAAGTCCTCAGTGGCTGGAGATACAGTTCAGTTGGTAACATGCTTGCCTGACATGCACAAGGCCCTGGTTCAGGCTCCTCCAGTACCTCCGGGCGCGGTGGTGCATGCCTGTAATCCAGCACCCAGGAGATGGAAGCAGGGTGGTCAGAGGTTTTAAGTTCATCCTTGTCTCCATAGGGCTGCTTAGATTAGTAAAGATTTTTTTCTTTTCAAAAGAAAGGAAAAAAGAAGACCTTTTAGAGTCACACTTCCTCTAGCAGTCCTGTCAACTCCGTGTGTCCAGAATTACAGTAAAGCTCATGAGTGACAGCTAAAAGATTGGCCTCTGTGGTCAGCACTTGTAGGGAATCCATAATTCTGGTGTCATCCTATATGTGCATGAATGATGTTATATGCACACATTCAGCAGCCCCAAAAGCAAATTATCACATTCAAGTCAAACAAAATATGGTTTGGGGATGGGAGACATTGGCTAAATTTATAGTTACAAGTTTAGCAGCAAGCCTCTTGGTCTTCTGACTCAAACCCGGAGAATGGTTAAGAGGCGAGTCCTTCATTCCCGTGAACTTCCCCGAGGAGGCTGAACTTCAGGGGGAAGATGGCTGCTAAGGCTGTGGTGAAGGAAGCACCTTGGAGGTGGGTGCAGACTTGTAAGCGTGGATAATTGCTAGCTCCAAACAGCCTGCTATTCTGACAGACTCTGAAAGCTGGGTGTCGTGTGGCCTACGACAGGAGGATTGCTGCAAGTCTGAGGCCAGCCTGAGCTGTAGAGTGAGATCCTGTCTCAAAAGGTCTCATGGAAATTTCCCTCCTGTCTCTGCACCATTGGAGCCCTTCTTACCGGACTTTACATTGTTCTTTCCTTGTAAGTTATTCCATTCATGGTAGTTCTACCCCAGTAATTAATCACCATTAATGATTATAATTATAATGACTAACCAGCATTAGCCCTTATTAACTTCTCTACTTATCTCTGCTTTCTCTTTCTACCCTGCTGCATAATCTGATTGTAAGAATAAAGACTTAAAATATTTGCCGCTCTTTTTTTTATTACTTTTTTTTTTTGCAGTCCAGTCATTGTCCCCCTCCCAGTCTGCCCTCCCACAGTTCCTCATCCCATTCCTCCCTCCCCCTGTCTCCAAGAGGATCCCCTCCAGGCCTCTCCACTCTCTGGGGCCTCAAATCTCTCAAGGGTTAGGTGCATCTTCTGCCACTGAGGCCAGATCAGGCAGTCCTCTGCTGTCTATGTGTCAGGGCCCTCAGACCAGCTCTGTATGCTGTCTGGTTGGTGGCTCAGTGTCTGACAGATCTCAGGGGTCCAGGTTAGTTAATACTGCTGGTCTTCCTATGAGGTCGCCCCCTCCTCAACTTCCAGCTTTTCCCTAATCCAACCACAGGGGTTCTGGTCCAATGGTTGGGTGTAAGTACCAGCATCTGTCTCAGTCAGCTGCTTGTTGGGCCTCTCAGAGGGCAGCCATGGTAGGCTTCTGTCTGTAAGCGCACCATAGCATCAGTAATAGTGTCAAGTCTTGTAGTGTCCCTTTGAGATGGGTCCCAAGTTGGGCCGGTCACTGAACCTCCTTTCCCTCAGTCTCTTCTCCATTTTTGTCCCTGAAGTTCTTTTAGAGAGGAACCATTCTTGGTCAGAGTTTTTGACTGTGAGATGGCAACCCCATTCCTCTACTTGATGCCCTGTTTTTCTACTGGAAGTAGACTCTACACGTTCCTTCTCCCCACTGTAGAGCATTTCATCTAGGGTCCCTCACTTTGAGTCCTGAGACTCTCTCACCTCCCAGGTCTCTGGGACATTCTAGAATGTCCCCCACCTCCTACCTCCCAAGGTTGCCTGTTTCCATTCTTTCTGCTGGCTCTCAGAGCTTCAGTCCTGCCCCCCCCCCCCCCAATACCTGATCAGGTTCCCCTTTTCCCTCTCCCCTCTCCCCCCCAGGTTCCTCCCTCCCCCTGCCCCTCATGATTTCTTTCTTTTCCCTCCCAAGTGGAATTGAAGCATCCTCACTTGGGCCCTTCAGCTTGTTAGCCATCTTGAGTTCTGTGGACTGTATCCTGGATATTCTGTACTTTTTTGGCTAATATCCACTTATTAGTGAGTACATGCCATGCATGTCCTTTGGGTCTGAGTTACCTCACTCAGGATGATATTTTCTAGTTCCATCCATTAGCTTGCAAAACTCATGATGTCCTCGTTCTTAATAGCTGAGTAGTATTCCATTGTGTAAATTAACCACATTTTCTGTATCCATTCCTTTGTTGTGGGACATCTGGGTTGTTTCTAGCTTTTAGCTATTACAAATAAGGCAGCTATGAACATAGTGGAGAAATTGTTAGAGATTTCTTCAAAAGAAATCTTAAATAATCTCCAGGCCAGCAATGGTAGCTGTCTGTAATCCCAGCTCTTAGAAAGCTGAGGCAGGAGGGTTGCCTCAGTTTAACCCAGCCTGGGCTATATAATACCTATCATGGTTACATAGTCAGACACTGTCTAAAATAAGACAAAACAAACAGTGTCTTTGACATACTTGGTAGGTGACTACTTCATAAGCTTGTTAGTTCCTAAACTATTCGATCTATCTACTGAATCAGAATGCTAGAGGTGAAATCCACAGGTCTGAATTTTATATGACACCCCTTCTACCCTCAACCCGGTGATTCTGTCCTAGGCTTGACCCTCCTGGGGCATAATTGTTATAGTGCCCACATTTTATTTCCTGCACATCTTCCTGGTACTCCAGCTTTGCTTCCGCTCTTGGCCTCCAATGCCAATGCAAATAGGGAGGCCTCAGGTTACCAAGACAACCAAAGCACAGGAAACCATAAAGGTTCCCACTCCCACAGGCATCATGGCCAATGACTGTGCTGCTTGCTTTTTTCTTACAGACTAAGCCATGTCTCTTACACCCTGTCTCCTTAAGTCTAGAGGCTAGAAGGTACCCCAACCACACCGCACCCTGCCTTCCTGAAGTGGTGGGACTTAACAGGTCTGGTGAGGGTGACACCACCAGTGAATGAAGATTTTGTTCCAACACTGATGCCTTGATAGTAAGCAGATTTTGGAGTGATAAGGATTGTATTTCCCTAGAGTCTGGTTAGACCACAAATTGGAAGTCAGGATGCTTCTATCTATTTACATTACTGATTTCGTTGGACCTCGGGTCTTGAATATTTTTTTCATCCCCCTCACCTCACCCAGATGTATTCATAATTTGCGTTGGATCCAAAAGTTTAGCTACTTCTGATACACAGAGAGAAGCTAACGTTTAACCTGGAAAGAAGAGTTGTCAGAAAATACAATGTGGCTTCCATTTACACATCACTATCGGAGCTGGTCACTTAGGAGCACTCATCTATCTCCAGTTCTTTCAAAGCCACGAGTAAGTGAAAACCTGCTTGTGCTTAAACACTTGAAGAGAAGCCGGGTTTGGTAGCTCAAGCATGGAATCCCAGCATTCACTCAGGAGGTCGAGGAGGAATGGAGCACTATGTCTTCAAAACCAGCAAATCCCAGAACAGCCTGGACTAGAGTAAGACCCTACCAGGTGTGTGTGTGTGTGAGAGTGGGGGGAAGGACTGAAAGATCTGGAATGAAAAAATGGAGGGTGATCCTCATGGACCGTTCACGGAAGGCCAAGGAAGACAAGAGGTAGTAAGGCAGACTTGATAGCTCGCTTCTGGAGGTGTGCAGGGTGGATTAGATTCCCTT
>JADRCH010000058.1:7316422-7402661 GCA_019843965.1 Rhynchomys soricoides | reverse complement strand
ATAGCTCGCTTCTGGAGGTGTGCAGGGTGGATTAGATTCCCTTGCTCTTTAACTCCAGACAGTAGAACAAGAGCAGTGTGTGCGTGTGTGTGTGTGTGTGTGTACATACATATATATACATATATATACATATATATACATATACACATACATCTATGTGTGTATATATAATGTATATATATGAATGAGAGTGATGGGAAGAATTTTGGTTTGCTAAGGAAGACCTTCTGAATAAGAATGCTAGGTTAGAATGAGTAAAAATTATCAGGAAGTGGATCATATGGGCCACATACACAGGTTAGATCATGGCTTATATAGAAGTTAGCATTTGCACAGGTTCAGAAGTTGGAGGGCATTAAATTGTTACAAGGAGAGTCAGGCAAATTTAACAAAACTCAATTCATCTTTTCTATTATATGACTTTTTGTCAACCATTCAAATGTATGTATGTATGTATGCATGTATGTATGTATTTAGACAGGGTCTCACTATGTAGCCCTGGCTCACCTGGAATTCACTATGTAGACCAGGCTGGCCTCAAACTCGGAGAGCCACTTGCCTCTGCCTCTGCTGAGATGATGCTGAGACTAAAAGCATGTGCTATCATGTCCAGCTTCAATTCACTATTTCCAAGCACCCAAATGCAAGTAGCACTCAAACAATTTTTTTCTAGGTATCCCTGTCAAATTTACTCCTTGAGCCATTGAATAATAGAGCTGGAAAGGTCTTTAGAGATTTCTTAAGCCTTCCCCCTGGCTGCCTGGAAGTTCAGAGTGCCTTGGAAATGCCAGAGAGGCGTGGGATAAAGCTCTGGGGCCTTTACCCTTGTTCCAACTAGAACAATATTGCTTTCACTTTATTTCTTTATTGTGTATTTCTATGCATGCTGCGTGGGTGTGAAGCACATATGGAGGTCAGAGGACAATTTTATATAGTCAGTTCTCTCCTGCCCTCTGTGGGGTCTGGGATTAAATTTAGGTAACGAGGCTTCTGTCTCACTGTGCCTATTTGTTTTACAAATGAGATTTCTTTCAAGACTTTTTTTTTTTTTTCCAAAAAAAGAGGGCTGTTAAAATACAAGTGAAAGCCAATAAATTTTACAAGTGGCCTTCAAGCCTCACCATATGGATAGATTTTTTTGGTGGTGCTGAGGATTGTGGGATTGTGTAGGTGACAGCTAGTCAAGTGCTCTGCCACTAAACTGTGTCCCCACGCCTCCAGCTCTTCTTAATTAGAGATTGCCTCTTTCATTTTCCTAGTTCACCTTATGATTCATGAGTTTGTTGGCCACTAGAATAGCATTGCTTCTGATCTATTGTTTATTAAAATAGGGTCCTGCTTTTAGCTGGTCTCCTTGCTATCCAACCTCCGTCTTGTTCTATATTACATATACCATTGCTATCTTTGTTTGCATGCTTTGAAGATCTTCACTATGGAGCTGCTTAGGGTGGCTGGCCACCTTGCCTGCTGCCTCTGCCTCCAACCCTGCTGCCTCTGCCCCCAGAGCTTAGGTTTCAGTTCCTTGCTCTCTGCTACTGTTGCAGCTCTTGAAACATTGCCTCACCTGAGAGTCCTTTGCTTAAGAACCCTACCCCCCCCAAATGTTCACCGTACATTGTGTCCCTGTCATGCACCCATGCAACTCACAATATTAGAAACATAATACAATGTAACAAAATTGTCTACTGTCTCTAGTGAGGCAGAACAGAAAGGGAAATTATCGGGACTTGAGAAGTAAGCCCCGCCCTCTGGAGTCTCATTCAAGCCTCTCATTAGCTGACAAAGATTCTAGTACAATTGACATTTACTGTAAAGGCTGCCAACATAAAAATAATATTTATGTATAAACACATTCTTTAAAAATTTTAAAGTCAAATGAATTTGTTTGGTGAGGGTGTGTGTGTGTGCGTGTGCGTGCGCGCGCGCGTGTGATCATGTGCATTTGCAAGCCACAGCACTTGTGGAGGTCAGAAGACAACTTGGAGGAGTCAGTTCTTTCCTTCTATCATGTGGGTTCCGGGATCAAACTCATGTTGACAGGCTTAGAGACAAGTGCCTTTACCCACGAAGCCATCTTACCAGCCAATATTTAATTTTAGGATAGCTTACACTCTGTATATGGTCTGGGTAGGGGGCCTCAGTCTTTTTCCCCCAGACATTTTCTGGTCATCTCAAACAAAAGTGTTACTTTTGTTTACAATGCAGATGGCCTACCTTCCTCTACCCCTGTGGGCTAGAATTTACCGTATCAATTGTAATCCTGACAGGTACCCCCCCCCCCCCCCCCCCCCCCCCCCGGAAGCACCTCTTGATGTCATTTAGGTTTCTCAATAATCCTTGGAAGATAGTAACTTCAAACCTCACCGATATTCTACGTATGACTGCTGTAGAAGACAGTTGCATGACTCAGCGCAGTCCATACCTATTTGAACAGCTATGCCTTACCTTTCTAAGTTCCTTTCTTTCTTCTTAACCCTAGGATTAAATCAATATTAAAATATCTTTATTAAGGCCAGGCATGGTGATACATGCAGATATCTAAATCTGAGGCCAGCCTGGTCTAGAGAACAAATTTCTGGACAGCCAGGACTATACAGAGAAACCCCCATCAATATCTATATGTAGATATTGACATATCAATATAGATATTGATACATTGTTACCAATATTGATGCAGATATAGACATAGATATTGATATATTGATACCAATATTGATGTAGATATAGAGATAGATGAGGATATCCATCCACCTGAGATTTCTGTCTGCATTAAAGCCACACATCCCAGTTTGCCCTGAGTCCAGGCCCCTCAGTGTCAGGAGAAGCTCCTTAGGCTGCTGAAGGAGGCAGTGGGGTGCCATGCTTCCTGACTGTTCCCCTAAACACTGAAATATAGGAATTCATTTTACTTTAGGATCACTTGGTATTCTTTATTATTGAAAATAATTTTTATACAATATATTCTGATGGCTGCTTCCCCTACTTCATCTCCTACTGAATGTTCTTTAGGATGCTCCTTGGTGGCTGAGTGTGAGTCCAAATCCATCCATGGATTTGATCAATGTGAGTTATCAATGCACTGTATAGTAGTGAGATTAACTAGGGCAGGCCTCATGCACGTTACACAGTGCTTTACCACTAATCTCTATCCCCAGTCCCATGTGTGCAATGTGCAATTTTTATTCAAATGTGATAAGAAGATAGGAAATAAGCCAGATCAGATGGTACATGACCATAATCCCAGAATGCAAAAGGCCGAGGCAGCATGATCTAAGTAAGGAGACCAGCTAAGGCTACATAGCAAGCTCTTGTCTCAACCCCAACCGAGCAAATGAATATCATGGCTCATAAAAGGCTGCATAACAATATGTATAAATAACCCTACTTATATCAAGCATACATGCATTTCAAGACACAAGAATGAGACATAAAATTATCTGGAAGAGAACACATTAAACTGAAAACAGATGTTAATTCTGATGAGAGAAAATATGGTGGGGGGCAGATAAAAGAAGGAGAATTGGGGAGTATTTACTAGTGTTACTGTGTGTGAAGGGCACATGTCATTTACAGGGGAGGGTTGTATGCCATAGAGTGCATCTGGAGTTGGTTTCAGGAATGGAACTTGGGTGGCCAGGCTTTCAGGGCAAGCAGGGCAAGTGTCTTTACCTGTTGGGCATCTCTCAGGGCCCTCAAGTCATCGTCGTTCCAGAATACAAGTTAAACCCAGTGCCTGGCAAGCACTCCACCTTTGAGTCATGTCCCCAGCCCTAAAGTATTCCTGATACTGCCTTAAAGCATGAATGAGGGCCCTAAGGAGCCAGGCATAGAACTGACAGGGAAGCTGGACAGCAGGACTGCTTAGTGGCCTGCCAGGCTCCTGCCACTGTTGACTTTTGCCTGGATTCTTCTATCAGGAGGAAACCTGAAATGCCAGCGGGTGATTTGGCCAGGTCCCACCCCTGTGGGAGGGCTGGCTTAGAGGTAACGATGAGCTATTGTTCCCAGCACCCATGGTTGGCAGCTCTGACCAGCTGCTCACATTCCCGCCAGCTCCAGCTCCAGGGGATCCAACGCCCTCTTCCAGCATCCGTGGGCACCAGCACACACAGACCCACAGACCCACAGACCTCCCCAACACACACACACACACACACACACACACACACACACACACGCACACGCGCGCACGCCTGTGTGTATGTGTGTGTGTGTGTGCATAAATAAAAATGCTAGATGTTTTTAAAAGAAGTTAAAAGTAAGTACAAACTGAAGGAGGAACCCTAGGGAGTCCTCATGTTCCGATGGAGGCAGAGAGCTAAGGATTTTATTCTTCCAAGAAGGTCAGTACATAGAAGGTGGAGAAGATTGCTGGGGAGGACATCAGAGTACACAGAAAGGTAGCTTATGTGTTGTGACACAAAAAAACAGGTGTGCCCAGTACACAGAATCCCATCAGCTCCCCTTTCTTAATTATATGCCTTGGCCCCAGGCCTTTTTCTATTTTAAACCTTTGTCTAGCTGAAGCCCCCCTGGTGTGGTGGTGACACATGCTGAGGTAAGGGACTACAGCAGAGAAATGTGAGGAGGAGCAGGTAGGGGAGCAAGTGAGTTTAATCTTGGTTTTCCTTTCCTGGATTTTTTTCAGTGCCAGGTGCTCAAAGTTGGCTAAGTTACAAAGAAACCCAACATCCATCCAGCTGTTTTAACAATTGCATGTCCAATGGCAAACTGCTCTTCCCTGTGTCTTATTGATTGTGCAGAGTCAAGTCTGTCTGTCTCCTGCCATAATATCTGGCAGATGGGTTCTCTTAGAAGGTTCAGTATTGCCGGGCAGTGGTAATTCCAGCACTTGGGAGGCAGAAGCAGGTGGATTTCTGAGTTTGAGGCCAGCCTGGTTTACAGAGTGAGTTCCAGAACAGCCAGGGCTACACAGAGAAACCCTGCCTCAAAAAAACCAAAAAAAAAGAAGAATAAGAAGGTTCAGGATCCAGTGAGATTACACAGTTAAAATGTTCTGTTTTGCCATTATGGAGAGTCTTTATTTTGGAAGCATCAACCTTCTGATGTCTTATTGCCACTGTCTTAGTCAGGGTTTCTATTCCTGCACAAACATCATGACCAAGATGCAAGTTGGGAAGGAAAGGGTTTATTCAGCTTACACTTTCCATATTGCTGTTCATCACCAAAGGAAGTCAGGACTGGAACTCAAGCAGATCAGGAAGCAGGAGTTGATGTAGAGGCCATGGAGGGATGTTACTTACTGACTTATTTCTCCTGGCTTGCTCAGCCTGCTTTCTTATAGAACCCAGGACTACCAGCCCAGGGATGGCACCACCCACAAGGGGCCCAACCCCCTTGATCACTAATTGAGAAAATGCCTTACCGCTGGACTCAGCATCTCCTCGTATGAAGCTCCTTTCTCTGTGATAACTCCAGCGTGTGTCAAGTTGACAGGAAACCAGCCAGCATAGCCACTTATCCAAGGGAGATGGCCTTTAAAAGACTGATACGATGGCTTAAGCCAGTGGTCCCAGCAGTCTGGAAGCTGAACCATGGGGATCTGAGTTCAGGGCAAACCTGGAGCATGTAGGAAGTTCCAGGAAAGCCTGAACTACAGAGTGAAACTCTGTCTAAATAAGTAAATAAATTAAATAAATTTAGGTTTACTCATAAGAGGGTGTACAACTCCCCTGACCTATTGTTTGCACTGAAGAGGGAATCAAAGCAACAAGGAAACCATGTTCTAATTACCTAATAAACCTTTGCCAGTACTTTCTTTGGCTAGCCACAATTGATAACAGCAATGACTTAAAAGTAACTCTTTAACTGCTTCAGAATACTTTTTGTTTAAACTGTATCAATACACAATTTACACTTTGCCAATTGTGAGAGGCTTGAGGCAAAATCTCACTCTGTCATCCAGATCTGTCATTCAGATCTCTGGTCTGAAACCCATTATATGCCTTGGCTGGTCTCAAACTCAGCAATCCTTCTGTCTTAACCCCATACATTCTGGGATTGCAGGAATGGGCCTCCATGCCCATTAGTATACCTATTTTAATGTATAATGTGACAAACTGACAGACGTACATGCCTATGTGGCTAGATGTAGCCATCTAGCTCCCAGCAAAGGCACAGAATAGTCCTGTTCCTCCTCTTTCTTTTTCTCTCTTTTTTTATTAAAAAAATTTTATATATATATATATATATATATATATATATAGAGATAGAGAGAGAGAGAGAGAGAGAGAGAGAGAGAGAGAGAGTCACAGATCTAACCTGCTTTTGGCTTCTTTAATTCAGCATACTATGCTTTCGTATTTCTTCAAGCCTTTGTGAACATCAGTAGTCTCTCTTCTTATTCATGTTGATGGACAGTGTTGGATTGTAAGAATTTACTTCTCCATGATCTGTTTCACCTCTCTTCTCTCTACGGTCGTTTGGGTCATTTCCACTTTCTAGAAGCTGCTTTTGACACTTATGGAAGAGTCTTTGTGTACACATTCTTGTAGAAAGTGATGGAGGTGTTTTACTTGACAAAGAATAGACAGTCCCAGCACTTGGAATAGCCTAGGATAGTAAGATGCAGGAAGATAAGGAGTTGAAGGCCAGCCTTGGCTACATAGCATGCTAGAAAGCTGGTCTAGGCTATATGAGACCATGGTGTGTGTGTGTGTGTAACAAAATTATTGGTGGTACATACACATGATCCCAGGAAATAGAGGCAAGAGGATCTTCACAAACTCATGGTCAACCTGGTTTCTATAGCAGTTTCCAGGCCAGCCGGGGCTACATGGAGAGACTGTCTTAAAAAAACAAAAACAAAAAACCCAGAACAAAACAAACAAATAAATAGAATAACTTGCTGTTATTCTCGGGTGGCTGTGCAATCCAGTGCTTGCTAGGGTAGTAAGAGACTCTCAGTCACTCTGCCCCTCAACACAGTGTTAATCAGGTTTGTTCGTTGTTAGAAGTTGTTTTAGCAAGGGACTGGAGACATTGCAGGCATTGCTTTGTGACTTTCCTAAGTGGTCAATGATACATCTTTCTACATGCCTATTTATTACCAGAACCTTATACCTGAGAAACTCACATCTATTCTTATTATTGACTGTTAAGTGTTCTTTTGTTGTTAATTTATCTAAAAAATCACTTTACATCTTGATCACAGTCCCCCTCACAGATTCTTCTCCCCGCTTCCCCCTCCCCTTCTCCTCAGAGAAGGGGAGGCCCCCATAGGTACCAACGCACCCCGATAAAGTCATAGCAGGATTAAGCACACCTTCTCCCACTGAGGTCAGAACAGGCAGTCCAGCTGGGGGAAAGAGATCCAATGGCAGGCGACAAAGTCAGAGACAGCCTCTGCTTCAATTGTTTGGGGATCCACACGAAGACCAAACTGCACATCTGCTACAAATCTGTAGGGGGCCTAGGTCCAGCCCCTGCATGCTCTTTGGTTTAGTCCTGTGAGCCTCTAAAGGCCAGGTTAGTTGACTCTATACGTCTTCTTGTGTTGCCCTTGATTTCTCTGGCTTGCTCAATCCTATCCCCCTCTCTTCCACAGGACTCCCCGAGCTCTGCCTGATGTTTGGCTGTAGGTCTATGTATCTGTTTCCATCGGATGCTGGATGAAGCCTCTTAGAAGACAGTTATGCTAGATTCCTGTCTGCAAGCATATCAGCATTCCATTAATAGTGTCAAGGGATAGTGTCTCTCTCCAATAGGGATAAATCTCAAGTTGGGCCAGTCATTGGTCAGCCATTCCCTCAATCTCCGCTAGACTTTATCCCTGCACATCTTGCAGGCAGGATGAATTTTGGATCGAAGTTTTTGTGAATGGGTTGGTGTCCTCCTCCCTCCACTGGAACTCCCTCCTGGCTACAGGATGTGACTACTTAAGTCTCCATATCCCCAGCTGATAGGAGTCTCAGCTAGAGTCACCCCATAGGCTACCACGAGCCTCCCTTGTCCTACATGTCCTGATCATCCCAGAGGTGCCCCCTCCATCGGTTTACTTCCCCTTCTCTCCATCTGTGCCCCCACACCTGATCCCCATCTCTCTCTACCCCTTCTCCCACCCATTTCCCTCCCTCTATTCACCTTCAATGTCTATTTTTATATCCCTTTCTGAGTGAGATTAAATTATCCTTCCTTGGGCCCTTTTAGCTTCTTTGGGTCTGTGGATTTGTAGCAGGGTTATCCTGTACTTTATGGCTAACGTCCACTTATCAGTGAGTACATGCTATGTATGTCTTTCTGGGTCTGAGTTACCTCACTTAGGATGATATTTTCTAGTTCCATCCATTTGCCTGCAAAATTCATGATGTCCTTGTTCTTAATAGCTGAATAGTATTCCATTGTGTAAATGAACCACATTTTCTTTATTCTTCAGTTGAGGGACATCTAGGTTGTTTCCAGTTTCTGGCTATTATGAATAAAGCTGCTATTATCATAGTTGATCAAGTGTCCTTGTGGTATGGTAGAACATTTTTTGGGCATTTGCCCAGGTATAGCTGGGTCTTGAGGTAGAAATATTCCCAGGTTTTTTGAGAACCCACCAAAGTGGTTTCCAAAGTGGTTGTACAAGTTTGTACTCCCACCAGCAATGGTGATGTGTTCCCCTTGCTCCACATCCTTGCCAGCATGTGCTGTCCTTGAGTCTTGATCTTAGCCATTCTGACATATGTACGACGGAATCACAGAGTCATTTTGATTTGCATTTCCTTGATGACTAATGACATTGAACATTTCTTTGGTTGTTTCTCAGCCATTAGAGATTCCTCTGCTGACAATTCTGTTTAGCTCTGTAAGCCATTTTTTAACTGGGTAATTTGGTTTGTTGGTGTGTAATTTCTTGAGTTCTTTATGAATGTTGGATATTCGTCCTCTGTTGGATTAGGGTCGGTGAAGATCTTTCTCCTTTCTGTAAGCTGCCAAAGAAATTAAGGAAGAGATCAGAAGATGGAAAAATCTCTTGTGCTCATGGATTGGTTGGATTAACATAGTAAAATGGCCACTTTACCAAACGCAATCTACAGATTAAATGCAATTCCCATTAAAATTCCATCATAATTTTTTATAGAACTTGAAAGAGCAATTCCCAACTTCATATGGCAAAGCAAAAAACCCAAGATAGCTAAAACAATCCTGTACAATATAAAAACTTCTGGAGTTACAACCATCCCTGATTTCAAGCTGTACTACAGAGCAATAGTAATAAGAACTGCATGGTATTGGCATAAAAACAGACAGGTTGATCAATGGAATAGAATTGAAAACCTAGGAATAAACCCACTCATCTATGGACACTTGATTTTGACAAAGAAGCCAAAACTATACAATAGAAAAAGGAAAGCATCTTCAACAAATGGTGCTGGTCTAACTGGCTGTCTGCATGTAGAATATTCATCACTCTGCACAAAATTCAAGTCCAAGTGGATCAAAGACCTCAACAAAAAAACCAGATACACTAATCTAGTAGGAGAGAAAGTGGGGAACTGCTTTGAAAATATTGGTACAGGGGACAACTTTCTGAACAGAACACCAACAGCTCTGTCACTGAGAACAACAATTAATAAATGAGACCTCATGAAACTTAAAAGCTTCTGTTAAATGTTCTTTATCCATTCTGTAAGTCTTTTGTGGGTATTTGAATTAAGAATATTTTAGGCTGGGTGGTGATGGTGTATACCTTTTTAATTCCAGCACTCAGGAGGCAGAGGTAGAGGCAGGCTGATTTCTAAGACCAGCCTGGTCTACAGAGTGAGTTCCAAGATAGCCAGGGTTGCACAGAGAAACCCTGTCTCTACACCCTCCCCCCAAAAATATTTTCTTAGCTTGTGCTCACTTTTTTTGACAGAGTCTCCCATGTGATCTAGGCTGGCCCCAAAACTATCCTCCTGCCTCAGGCTCCTATTTTTTGGGATTTCAGGTATGAGCCACCTTGCCCAGCTTTTAAATTTTTTTTAAAAAATATATTTAATGGCTTCTTTTGAAGAGCCAAAGTTTTAAAATTCTGGTCTAATTTATTGCTTCCTTTGGCTAATTATTAAATTTATTTATTTTTTCTGACCCAAACAAAGTATGACACATCTTCAGCCCTTTTAACCCAAGAATTTTAAAAAACACACTTTGCTGACTTTTCTATTTATGTCTTATTTTTATTTGGTTTGCTTTATGGGGTGGGAGGAAATAAATTCATCACTGTTGATGTCAGCTTTTCCTCACATCCTCCAGGCAGCTTTTTCTTTGTGGAGTCACACTGTAAAATCTAACCCTTTGTTGTGTGTTGTTTTCTGGGGCCATGTGAACAAACATTTGTTCAGCCCAGAGAAGACACTGAAGACAACAAAGAAAGGATTCCATACAAGTGCAACTAGATAAACAAGTGAGTTTTCTGGGGGAACTTGGAGTCTAGGTGAGGAGTTAGTTACAGGTGTGCAGGTGAGTCAGAGTCCCACATCAACAAAGAGTGTGCCGTGATGACTCACGAAAGCTGCATCCCTTTGGCTCCTAGTACAACTCACCAGCAACTCATCCACTCTGAGAGTCTCCTCTCATAAGCAATTGTCACCATAAGCTCAGGGAGGGACCTCTGGAATTTTAAGTGTAAGCACTTGGTAAGCCTTGAAAGTCCCTGGACTTCGAGTCTCGAGAGGCTGCCCCTTCCCTCCAGGAGGAAGTTGCTACATATTGTCATCGACAATCTCAAAATACCTTATCTGTGTAGCAACAGCAGCAACAGCAGCCTGTTTACACCCAGTGAAGCAAGTCATGGTGGAAGGTATGTGTGAGGTGACAGGTGACACAGTGACTGTGAGTGAACTCACCAGGAAGTAAGCCTGGGCATATGGATGCAGAAAGCCAAGCACAGAAGCCTTGTGGGAGAAGTCCACACACATCCGAGGAGGAGGAAGCATTCTGTAGTGACAGATAAGTTGGACTTGGGGTGGGGAGGTGATCAGGGGTATGAGCTACTGGAAAGGCCATGGTAAGAGTCTCAGGAAGGAAGTGACTACCAACAAGGTCTAGGTGTCACATGCTTACTGTCACCTGTAAGCGGGTTCTCAACAGGTGAGTGAGTTGTGACCCCTCTCACAGGGGTCCTCTAAGACTATCAGAAAATATAGATATTAACATTATAGTTTATAGATAGTAACATTATGGTTTATAGCAGTAACAAAATTACTGTTATGAAGTAGCAACAAAAATAATTTTATGGTTGGGGGTCACCGAAACATGAGGAACTGTGTTAAAGAGTCTCAGCATTAGGAAGGGTGAGAACCACTGACCTAGATCATTTGTAAAAAATTTAAATTAGACAAACCAATCCTAGTCAAGTATTGAATTATTTATATATTTTATTTTACATTTTGAAACAAGGTCTTACTCTGTAGCTTAGGCTGGCTTTGAACTTGTGGGTAATCCTCCAGCCTTGGCCTTCCATGTCCTGAAATTACAAGCATGAACCACCACGCCTGCTCCTTCAAAACTTTTTTTTGTTGTCGTTTTTTAAAATCTTGAGATAGAATTTCATTTCCCAGGCTATCCCTAAACTTGCTCTGTAGTCCAAACTGGCTTTGAACTTCAGGATCTCCTGCCTCAACCACCTGAGGAGTTTGGATTACAGACAGACACTGTTGCACCCATCCTCAATGAGTATCTATTGAGTTACTAGAAACAGTGGTGGGGTTCCATCAAAAGCCATGCAGTTGTATTGTGAAGTACTATCTCTCTGTAAATAAGTATATGGAGCTGGCTTTAAAAGAATCATCAGGGTTTTGTTGTTGTTTTATGTGTATCTGAGGGAACTCCCAGAGGTCAGGAGTTAAATCTCTGTGAGTTTGAATCCAGCCTATCTACATAGCTGGAGTTACAAGCAGTTGTGAACTGCTCAGTGAGGGTGCTGGGATCTGAACTTCAGGCCTCTGGAAGAGCAGGGAGCACTTTTAATCACCAAGCCAATTCTCCATCCCCCATATCAGTTTTTCTTTACTGGTAGATTTTAGTTCTCTTTCTGCTACTATAACAGAATGCCCGAGACTATGAGGTTTATAAAGAGCAGATTGCTACAGTTTCAGGAGCTGGGAAAGCAGAGGTCAAAAGGTCAAGGGTCTAGCAAGAGCCTTGCTGCATCATCTCATGGCAGAATAACAGAAGGAAAGAGAGAGAGAAAGAGAAGTGCAGGGAAATAAAGGGAGGGAGGGAGAGAGAGAGAGAGAGAGAGCGAGAGAGCAGAGATAAGAAACCATGCTTATGATTTATCGGAATCCACCCAGCAGTAATAGTCTTGGACAATTCATTATGGAGGGACCCTTTGGCCTTATTAACTCTTATTAAAGGTCCCCCTCCCCCTCCCCCTCCCCTCCTCTCTTTCTTCAGACAGGAACTTACTATATAACCTTGGCTGACTTGGAACTCACTATGTAGACCAGGATGACCTTAAACTCAGAGGTGCAAGGCCAGAAGGAGGCATTGGCTCCCTTGGAGCTGGAGTCATGATGTCTGTGAGCCTTGCCTTGTGAGTACTGGGGATGAACTTGGGTCCTATGCAAGAGCAAGACTCTTAACGCCTAAGCTCAAACTTTCCTTTTTCTCCCCTTTCTCCCCCTTCCCTCCCTCCCTCCCCCTCCCTTCCTTCTTTCCTTCCTTATAACTCTGAGACATGGTCTCACTATATAGCCCCAACTGAACTGGAACTTGCTATGTAGACAGGCTGGATTCGAACTCACAGAGATCTGCCTGTTTCTGCTTCCGAATGCTGGGATTCAACATGTGTACCTTCACATCTGGCTTGCAAAAATTTACTTTTTTTCTATTAGAGGAGTACACACACACATCACACACACACACACACACACACACACACACACACTGATAACACACATAAATAATTTTTAAAATGTCAAAACAAACAAACAAACAAACAAAACCAGTCTGGTATACACAGTGAGATCTAAGCCACAGACCACATACTGAAACCCTGACAGGGAAGATGGTGGGGCTTGGGGGTTGGGGGTGAGGACCTCATTGATGTCACAGGTGAGTGTCTCCCATGCCCTTTCCATATGAAGCTGCACCATTGCATGCACCAATCACAGGAAAGCAGACAGGACTCTCTCTTGGGAAACAAGATCTCATGTCTCCTAATCTTAAAATTACTACGTAAGAGCTGGCTGCCTGGTTCAATGGGTAAAAACACTTGCCATATGAGTGTGGGGACCTCCAGTCTCCTGAACTGATCTAAATCCTGCATGTGTACTGGGAGCACCTGTAACCTCAGCATTTCTATGGGAAGATGGGGGGCAGAAACCAACCAACCAGTCAACCAACCAACCAACCATCCAATCAACCAACCAACCAACCAATAAAAAAACCAAAACAAAAATCCAGACACTTTCAGGCCATCTAGCCAGTATACACAACAGAAAATATTTAAAAAGACCCTGTTGTAAGCAAGGTAAAGGGTGAGCCTGACACCTAAGGTTGTCCTCTGCCCTCTGTATACTGAGGGGCACATGTGCACCTGCATCACCCACACAAGTGCATGCATGCTTGCTCACACATACATACACAACCACTATATAGTCGAGGATGATGTTAAACTTCTGGTTTTCCTTGGGGTGGGGTGGGGTGGGGTGTTTCTTGCAATAGAGTCTTTCTTTCTTTGTAATTTAGACTGGCCTTAAGGTAACCCTGTAGAGACAGTCTCTTGTGCACTGTGGGGAAGATCACCTGTCAATAAACAGGTGATAGCCAAATAGCCAATGAGCTGAGGCAGGATAAGAAGGTGGGACATCTGGCAGAGGGGCAGGGGTGTGTGCCTCTGTGTGTGTGTGTGTGTGTGTGTGTGTGTGTGTGTGAGAGAGAGAGAGAGAGAGAGAGAGAGAGAGAGAGAGAGAGAGAGAGGGTTAAGCATGGAAGATTTTGCTCCAGACTCAGAGGAGACCTATGAATGAAACTGAGGACAACTAGTCATGTGTCAGACATAGATAGAACAAATGGGTTACATAAGTTACAAGCTAGTCAGAGAATGAACCAAAGCTTATATAGCCTAGGCATTTATTCATAAATAATTAAGTCTAAGAGTCATTATTTTGGGAACAAAGAGGCCTGGTAGAAAAGCTCATGGCTACACAACCCTTCTGCCTCAGCCTCTGGAGGAGGATTAACAGAGAGGAGCGATCATAGCCAGCTTAAAAGATGGGAATTTTGAAAATGTTTAGACACTAATACAAAAATGTTAAATTTTTTCAAGTGGCACTGAAGGCAGAAACCAGAGCTTCACACATGTTGGGCAAGCACAACATGAAAGTTAACTTCAGGTCAAACACCAAAATCCTTAAAAATAAAGAAATAAACAAGTATCCCTTCTATATGGATTTTGCTCTCAAGTGCTGATGGTAGGATCTGCCTAGCTTTTCTACAGGGAAGACCCATTATAGCTACCATGAATAGCTTTTATTTATTTATTTATTTATTTATTTATTTATTTATTTGGTTTTTCGAGACAGGGTTTCTCTGTATAGCCCTGGCTGTCCTGGAACTCACTCTGTAGACCAGGCTGGCCTCAAACTCAGAAATTCGCCTGTCTCTGCCTCCCAAGTGCTGGGATTAAAGGCGTGCGTTACCACTGCCTGGCCATGAATAGCTTTTAAATAGTAACTTTCAATATATGTTGTGCTCTTACATTTATTTTATTATAAATAGATTTCACTTTCTGGCTCCTGGGTCCTATTTACTTCATCTGTGTGAGCTTAATTTAAAAGCCTAGATTTGAAGGTAAAACACTGGGGCTTTTTTCCTTTTTCTTTCTTTTTTGGTTTGTCGAGGCAGGGTTTCTCTGTGTTGCCCTGGCTGTCCTGGAGCTCAGTCTGTAGACCAGGCTGGCCTTGAACTCACAGAGATCCTCCTGCCTCTGCCCCCTGAGTGCTGGGATTAAAGGCATGTGTCACTATGGCCTGGCAACATTGAGGCTTTTGCTTGTTGTCTTTTGAGGCCTGGTGACCAGTAGACTTCTTTGACTTTTCCTTTAGTAGTTTCTCTCTTAGCTGGTGTGTGGCTGGTGAGAGATGTTCTCAGCTGTCACTTGGTGGGAGAGGCAGCCTCTCATGGCCACACCCTTCCACTCCCCGGGATCCAGCAGGTGCTGGGAGCCTGTCTGACTCTCCATGGTGGCTCTTTCTTTTTGCAGTCTCAGACATTGTGCCTGTTGTTCTCACATCTCTTTTCTAAAAACTTATTTTATTTATTAGTATTGTTTTTAGATGATCATCCTTGACATTCAGGACAGCCTACTTCAGCTGTACAGTTCATCTTTTCTGGTGTTTGGTCCAGATGTGCTTTACGGAAATAAAAGAATTAGAATTATTCTTTTTAAATTTATTCTTTAATCTTTTTTTTGTAGTCCAGACTTTATTCCTCTCCCGGTCCACCCTCTGACTGTTCCACATCCCATGCCTCTTCCAACTTCTTCCAGCCTTTCCCTAATTCAACCACAGGGGTCAGCAGCTTCTGTCCATTGGTTGGGTGCAAATATCTGCATCTGACTCTTTCAGCTGCTTGTTGGGCCTCTCCGAGGGCAGCCACGCTAGGCTCCCGTCTGTAAGCACACCACAGCATCAGTAATAGCGTCTGGCCTTGGGGCCTCCCCTTGAGCTGGATCCCAATTTGGGCCTGTCATCGAAACTTCTTTCCCTCAGTCTCTTCTCCATTTTTGTCCCTGCAGTTTTTTTAGACAGGAACAATTCTGGATCAGAGTTTTTGACTGTGAGATGGTGACTCCATTCCTCCACTTGATGCCCTGTCTTTCTTGGGAGGTGAACTCCATGAGTTCCCTCTTCCCACTGTTGGGCACTTCATTTAAGGTCCCTCCCTATGAGTCCTGAGAGTCTCTCACCTCCCAGGTCTCTGGTACATTCTGGAGGGTCCCCCCACCTCCTACCTCCCAAGGTTGCCTGTTTCCATTCTTTCTGCTGGCCCTCAGGGCTTCAGTCCTGTTCCCCCACCCCAATACCTGATCAGGTTCCCCTTTTCCCCTCCCTCTCCCCTTTAACCTAACCAATCTTACTGTTTTGGTTTTTTTGGGAGGGGATTGTTGTTTTGTTTTATTTTAAATGCTCTGCCAAGATTTATTTTTAAAATTAGTTTTAAAAACTTATTTTATGTTCTTTGGTGTTTTGCCTGCAGAGGTTAGAAGAGGGTGTCCAGTCATCTGGAACTGGAGTTACAGACAAGTGTGAGCTACCAGGTGGGTGCTGGGATCAGACTCAGATCCTCTAGAAGAGCAGTCTTTTTGAGCCATCTCTCCAGCCCTGTTGTTATTTTGAGACAGTCTCACTATGCAGCCATAGCTGTCCTGGAACTTGCTCTGTAGATCAGGCTGGCCTCAAACTCATAGACATCCACCTGCCTCTGCCTCTCAAGTGCTGGGGTTAAAGGTGTGCACCACAACCCTTGGCCGCAGTTTTGTTTTATGATATTATATATGAAACTGTGCAAACCATGTTTAGTGACACCTGGGGTACCTATATCATATACAATATTTTGGTCCTAATTCTTCTTTAGATCTAGTGATTTTGGATTGCACTCTCTGTGATGTTTTGTTAGTACCTTTTGCCCCAAATTATTGGTCTTCAGAAAAGCACCTTTACTTTTGATATTACCCAAACCTATAATAGGTCTAATCTGCCTTTTGTTCTTAAAGAACCAAACATAAATGTGTCCAGTCCACTTCCCTGACCATAGGTTTAGATCTCTGTGGGATGGAGAAGTAGAGCCCATAAATTGCAGAGAAAGGCAGTCAGAGGTCACATAATTGTGGGAAATGCATGCATAAGCAGGTTTTAGGGCTCTTCGAAAGAAGCATGCCCAGAAAATAGTGCCTTCAGTATAGCATATGATCTTCTGATGTCAAACACCAGAGCTGACCCAAATGTGGTGGCTTCCACAAAAAATGGCCTTCAGGTCTCTCAAAAGTAACCTAGGTAATTGTTACCATGATACACATATAGAGCCAGGAAGGGTAATCCTTCCTGTGAGCCCAGTGTTTGGGATACAGGAGCAGGAGAATGCAAAGGTCAAGGCCAGCCTGGGCTACACAGTGATTTTGAGGCCAGGGATCACATTTTTGGGATGTGAGGTGAGACCATGTCTCCAAAACAAAATGCACATTTCAGAGCCATTTCTCAGGTACCGTCTTTATTATTATTATTATTATTATTATTATTATTATTATTATTATTTTATATAGGGTCTGTCACTGCCCTAGAGCTTCACAAATAGGCTGGTCTGGCTGCCCATCAGCTCTTCTCAGTACTGGGATTGCAAGTGTGTGCTGCCAGGCGTGAGTTCTTTATGTTTATGTTCTAAGGATCAGTTTCAGGACCTCGTGTTCACCCACATATAGCATGTATGGTACCAACTCAGCTCTCCTCTGTCTCTCTCTCTCTCCCCCCGCAAATGAGTTTTCATATAGCCCAAGCTGGATTTGAACTTCTGATCCCCCTGTCTCCACCTCATTAGTGCTGGAGTTGAAGGAATGTGGCCTTGCTCTCAGCTAAAAATGGTAATTAAAAAAAAAAAAAAAAAAAGATAATGGCGCCAAATCATGGTTAGTCCAAAGCCAGCCGGGTCTTAGCACAAAAGCCAAGCACAGTGGCTTGTGTCTGTAAGACCAGCATTTGGGAGGCTGAGTCAGATAGACTCTATGAATTTGAGGTCAGCTGTACTACACGGTTAGTTGGAGACCAACTTGGGCTACAGAGAGAGACAGTCTCAAAAACAAAACCAAGCAAAAAATTAAAAAAGGATAGCGGATAACGTGGGGTAGGGTGTAGTTCAGTAGCAGAGCACTTGCGTAGCACGCAGCAGGCCCTGGGGTCAGTGCCTTGTACTCTTGGACACACCACACACACACCACACACAAACACACACACACACACACACACACACACACACAGAGAGAGAGAGAGAGAGAGGGAGAGAGAGAGAGAGAGAATTGGATCAAAATTGTTTATATGAGAGCACAACCCAGGGGAGAGGCCCCACCGTACCTTCTGAAGAAGTTGCAATTGCCCAGAAGAGCCAGCGTTTTGACATCTGCCAAACAAGCTGAGGTTGTTTATCATGCTCGGCAAGCTGTAGTTTGCCTTGGTCTGGGTTACATGAAGAGGTGGTTGTCCCCACCCCCATCCTCAATATCCTTGACTTTTCCAGCTGCTTAAAACTAAGCACCCTTCTAGAGAACCTTCCAGAGGACCAGGAGAAGTGATGGTAGAGACTGGGCTTTCTTCCCTGCTTCAGGCTCCAGTCTGATCTGGATAAGGAAAGGAAGCGAATTCTGCATTGAACCCAAGAATGGAGCTTCTCTTCTGACTGGGCTGGGTTTGTAGACACACCAGGCTGCAGTGTGATGGCTCCTGTTTGTAAGGCTTTGAAGAGATGCATCTGAGACTTTTGTCATGGAGTAGGTGAAGTCTATGATGGCACAGGAGCTTATATTAATACAAGACTGAGTTTAATGTTCAATGTACATTTACTTAATGTACATTGTACATTGGTACATTAAGTCCCACGTTGGCCTGCTATCTGCGGGGAGTTGTTGCTTTCCCCTTGAATGTGAATCCCTTCATCTGCACCCTTGTTTAGACGACAGAAACAGTTATCTGACATCTACACATGTATTACCAGGGCTGACATGCAACATAATCAGATTCTTCCGGTCACTGAAGTTCACTTGATGGGGAAGGCAGCCTAGCCTCCTAGGCACTGGCATGACAGGCCTGAGCCACCTTGCCTGATGAAGTGGTGACATAAGTGAGTGCCACAGGCATTTTAATAGCTAGGACTCTGATGAGAATCTTCAGAGTGTATCACATGAGGCTGGAGAGATGGCTCAGGGGCACTTTCTGCTCTTCCAGAGGACCAGGGTTGGGCTCCCAGTATGAACACCAGTCTGGAGAAATGTCCATTTCCAGGGAATCTGATGCCCTCTTTTTGCCTCTGCAGGCACAGATGTGCATACACACAAACAAATAAATCTTCTTTTAAAAGAATGCATCAGGGGATGGAGAGGTGGCTCAGAGGTTAAGAGCATTGGCTGCTCTTTCAGAGGTGCTGAGTTCAATTCCCAGAAACCACATGATGACTCTTAACCATCTACAATGAGATCTGGTGCCCTCTTCTGGCCTGTGGGCATACATGCAGACAGAACACTGTATCATAATAAATAAATAAATATTTTTTAAAAAACAATGCATCAAAGGAAGGAATTTTATTTTATTTTGTTTAGATATTAAAAAAATCTTGAATTCTGCATGATTAGCTGTCCGAGTTTTGCAAAATCTTTGCATGTTCCACCAGTTAGTTATGTAGGGTTTTATCTATAAATAATCTCCTCTATTACCCTGACACTAGTGTCAAACTAGTAGCCTTTGTTGTGGAATGGCTTTTGATCTTGTTTCTCTTAGATTCTTATTTATTCCTTAAAGTGAAAGCAGTTCTCAATCTTCCTAGCGCTGAGACCCTTTAATACAGTTCCTCATGCTGTGCTGACCCCAACCATAAAATTCTCATTGCTACTTCGTAATTGTAAATTTGCTACTGTTATGAATCATAATGCAAATATCTGTGTTTTTGATGGTCTTAGGCAACCCCTGTGAAAGGGTCATTCAACCCCCAAAGGATGGAGATCCACAGGATGAGAAACGCTGTTCCTTCTGATGCTTCTTTCTTAAGTGTTCTGCAACAATCATCTCTAACCATGTAGATACTGGAATATCCATCATTTTATGATGTCTTTCTTTCTATGTGTCTTGTTTGTTCCTTGTTTTTTTCAGTGTTAAGGATGGTGTGGAGGACCTTGCACAGGCTAGGCGAGTCCTCGAGCACTGCACCATCTCCCCAGCCCCATTTCTTTTATGTCACAATTAAGGTCATCTTATTGAAATTTTATGTATAGATAGGTTGTGTTACCTCTTTATTTTAGGTTAGTAAATCTGCTGGTGGAGAGGAAGCACAGAGAATTACTATTTACTACTGGTTTTTATTTTATTTTGAGCCTCGGGCAGGTGCTGGTTTTGTTTTTGTTGTTCTGTCCTTTTCTTTTTGGTGCATGGGTCAAACCTAGGGCTTTGCACGTGCTCTCTGCACATGCTAGTCAGGTGCTGCACTGCTGAGCTATACTCTGCCCTGCTCTAGAGTTAGAAGAAAATGTGTCACTAGTGTATTCTCTTTTGCTCCATTCATTTTAGACCCCATATTGAGATCAGGTGTGCTAGTTCAGCCTGCAATCCTGGCTAACCAAGAAGCAGAGGCAGAAGATCACCAGTACATTAAAGGCCAGGCAGGGCTGCGTAATGAGACCTTGTCTTAAAAGAAGAAGGAGAAGAAAAGGAGGAGGAGCAGGAGGAGAAAGAAGAGGAGAAGGAAGAGGAGGAGGAGGAGGAAGCGGAAGAGGATGAGGATGAGGACGAGGAGCAGCAGGAGAAGAACGAGGAGGAGGAGGAGCAGGAGGAAGAGGAGAAGGAAAAGGAGGAGGAGGAGGAGCAGGAGGAAGAGGAGAAGGAAAAGGAGGAGGAGGAGAAGGAAGAGGAGGAGGATGAGGAGCAGCAGGAGGAGAACGAGAATGAGGATGAGGAGGAGCAGGAGGAGGAGGAGAAGGAGGAGGAGGAGAAGGAAAAGGAAGAGAGACTGGAGAGGTGGCTCATTAGTAAAGAGCACTGGTTCCCCTTACCGAGACCCAGGTCTTGTTCCCAGCACCTACATGGTGGCTCACAATCATCTGAAAGTTCAGTTCTAGGGATCCAGTGCCCCCTCCTGACACCTGAGGGCACTAGGCACACATGTGGTACACATCATACTTGCAGGCAAAACATTCATACACATATAATTAAATAATCAAACAAAACAAGGCTGCAGGTAATTACTTTGTTGCTGCCCAGCTTGATACTCTTGCAGTATACTAGACCTTTCTTTCTAAAAACAAGTAATCAAATAACAGTAAAAAACAAGTAAAAACAGAAATAAAACCACACTAAAATACACACATTAACCCTTTAAATAAAACAGAACTAGGGAAGGACATGGTGTCCCAATTCTTTAGTCCCAGCACTTGGGGAGCAGGGGCAGGTGGATCTCTGAGACTGAGGATGCTTTTCTCTCTCTCTTTGTTTTTTGGGGGGTTGGGGTGGGGGCTGGGGTGAGGAGGTGGAGGTGATGGGGTGGTGTTGGGGGAGGGTGGAAAGATGGGAAAGGGGTGTGGGGTGGGGAGGGGAGGGGTAGGGATCGGTGGGCATGGGTGGGTGTGGGGTGGGAGTGGGTGGGTGGTGGGTGGGTGTGGAGGGGCATTGTGGGATAGGTGGAGTGGGTAGGGGTGGAGGGGCAGGGTGGGGCGATCAGCCTTTTCAACTTGCTTTTCCACTTTGGCTCTTTTTTAGACAATATCTTCTCTGCACTGAGTAAAGTTGGCAAGCTTATTTAGTTCCCATAACAGAATTTATTATAAAGACTGTCTTATCACAGACCTTAAAAGGCCACTTTGGGGAAGTTTGAAGCCAACCTGGATTATATATATCAAGACCGACTTTTTTTTTTTTTTTTTTTAAAGTTATCTTGGTGTCTGTTTTTGGACACACTGGTCAGTTCTAAAGAAATGCCTCTTCCTGTCTGCACACTGCACTATTTTAACTGCTGTGGTCACCTTGCAGTAAATGAACAGCTTTAAGCTGCTATGAACCAGCCCTTAGCCCTGTCAGCCCCTTTCTACAATTCTTTGGCTATTTTGCACATTTCTTTCCCACACGAATTTTTCAATCAGCTTGTCATATTTCATGAAAAGTCTTCTGGGACCTTGTGGTGATTGATCGTCCGGTTTGGGGTGGGACTTGATATCGTTACAAAATCGAGTTTTCTCATGCATGAACATTGTCCCTCCGTTAATATATGTCTTTGGCTTTGTTCTGATCAGATGACTCTTCTTATATGTCAACAGTGTGATTTACAGTAATATTTGTGTGTGTGTGAATTGAATTCTCTAGTTCCTCCTGTTGTAGTTTATTCTTGAACTAATGATGATTGTCCTGCTTCAGCCTTCTAACTGTTGGGAGGGGTGGGGATGTGTGGAGGGGTGGGGTGAGTGTGGGTGGGTGTGGAGGGGCGGAGTGGGGGTGTTGTACTGGCTGTCCTGGAACTTGCTGTGTAAAGCCATGATCCTTCTTCCTCAGCTTCCTCAGGACTGGGATTATGTGGGTATGTGCTCTCACTGCCCAGATTTTTTTTTCTTTTAAGTAATGATAAGGACAGTGTGAATGCAGTTCATTCTCAGGCTACCGAAGAAGCTCTGGAAATGTGTTAATTAAGACCATCTTTACACACTCTTTGGCAAAGATTTCTGTGTCATCTTTGTTTACACAAACTTCCTGGAGGGGCTTGAGAGTCCTTGTTTGAGAAGGCTGTAAGGACAAGGGGTTCTGGGGCCACTGGTGTCCATCTGGAGCTCTTGGGCTTGCTGATTTAGCTATTTATTTTCTGTTTTGTTGTTAGTTTGTTTTGTTTGTTTGCTTGCTTCATTTAAAGGCAGGTCTGTGCTGCTAAAACAATAGTCTGAAAGTCAGCTTCGTTGGGGAGCCATGGAAGGATTTTAAGCAGGAAATGGCATAATTAGGTTTTGTTTCAAAGACTGTTTTGGCATCTGGACACACTTCTGAGCCTAGATAGGAGGGAGTCAAAATTGGAAACCCTACTAGAAGTGGTGTCAGGCACTTAGATGGAACACAGGCTTCCTGTGTTACAATCCCTGTGACCCACCCCCACCCCCCACCTCCTGCTTGACCTGTGAGGGATTTTGCTCTGCAAGCCCTGCCTGTAGCCATCTTTGGCTACTTTCCTTAGAGCTTGCAAACCTAAGCCGCTACCAAGCCCAACGTTTCTTTCTTCAAGTTTGTTTCTCTGGCTGTTTTTAATCTTGTCATCTACATTAGTTTTGGTTTTGACAGGGTCTTGCTATGTAACCTTAGCTGCCCTGGAACTCACTTTTGTAGACCAGGCAAACCTGACACTTGAAATGGTCCTCCTACTTGTGTGTCTGAAGCCCTACTGTTGTCCTGCACCAGGCACCTAGGATTTCCTTCTTGGAGTCTCTTTACTTGCCTTATAGCTTTGCTCTGTCCCAGCCAATCACTCATTGTCACCAGAGCCGCTTTGTTTTCCATGGAGTATTGCAGCACAAGCAAGAGAGTCACTTTGTCCAATTTTTCTTCATCTCTGTCTTCCTAGGCCGAGTCTTTCTTTGACTTTAGAAAATTGTAAGTAGAACAGAAGGTTGAAATAGATTCTGTTTTCTTTGCTTCTTTCTCTATGTACTGTTTGTAAACTTAGCAGGGTTCAGTGCGAGGAAGCTTCCTCTGTTTGGCATTTATCACTTCTTCTCAGGGAAAGACTTTTGTGAGGAAAGTGGAATTTTAAATGCTGTAGAGTAGACACTATCATAGAATATTTTGTGTGAGACTTTCTGCTGTCAGCTGCTCCCCAAGAGTGAGCACAGGTGGGCAGTGTGTGGACCTACGAGAAGGCAAGCCAAGTATGGGGGAGCAATGGAGGCCACTGGGACCTTCCTGGACACTCACAGTGGTGTTTGTCAGGACAAATGTGAAATTTGACTTGGTAAGAATATAAATGCAGCAGGAGGCACTCAGGAGGCAGAGGCAGGGGGAATCTTTGTGAGTTCCAGGCCAGTCTGGTCTACAGAATGAGTTTGATTATAGGACTATAACTAGTCTTCAATCCTGTTAGAAATCCGAGAATGACTTAAACATTACCTGGGTATATAGGAAGCACCAAATACAGCTTCTCAAACTTAAACAGTTACAGGGACAGCTGACTACCTGGACAGCCCCCTCATTTCTTATAATGTTGGAGCATCTGTCTTCAGTCTTCTGGCCCAGGATCATCTGACAGACCTTTGCAAAGCAAGATTATGGAGGACTGTTTACCGTGTCTTGGCAGAGCTATCAGTTGACTATTCTGCATAGTGTGTCCTCTTCCTGGAAAGTATTTTGTCTGCAGATGAAACAGGCAATTTCTGTCCCATGGCTACCTTGCCATGATGAGCAACCTCGCCCGGTGGTAAAGATGCTCAGTTTCTTCTTTGAACCAAGAAGAGGGTGCTGTCAGAATCAGACATGTCTCTAGTCAAATGATCTAATAATACTGAAGTGATTAAATGTTAGATTCTATGGACTTCTGATGTTTTGAAGACTAACTATACATATAAGGTATATCTGAACTGTTAAACCTTGACTGCTCTTAGCTTTTTCTAATTAAATAATATCAAAAACACCTTCTTATAATTAAATCAGAATCAAACATAACCATGAGTTTGCTATCTGGCCCTTGACTTATGTTGCCTAATCATCATAAACAGTTTGTAAAGCAGCTGTTAGAAGGACTGGGCCTAAGCCTCATATTCTTAAATGGGTTGTGTAGGCACAATGCCATCTAAGAGGAACAATATTAATCTCAAATTTTGTATCAATATAAGAAATTCACACCAATGAAAACCTTAAATCTATATCAAAATAAATTCAGTACCAATGTAAAAAATTATAACTTCAATTTTGCATCAATTATAGAGATTTCTACCAATTAAGATTATGGTTACTCAATGCTTTGTTCAAGGATAAAATTTAGTAATCCACCCCATCCATTTCCTCCCCATTCAAAATTATGACCATTTTCAAATTATCCCTTAAATGACAACTTACCTATAATTTGTAAAATAACCATAACCATACACCCAAACCCAAGGAATCAGGCTGACAACTATCCATAACTTCTTTCTGCTGAATAGGGATGATGGAAAATTCTCTAAAGGGGTGGGGAGGGGTAGGAAAATTAGAACAACTGGTCAGACTTAAGAAAGCTAGCTTTGGCATCTGTATCCAGGCTCTGCTTAGAAGGCTCAGAGCTTGACTGAAGTTCTCACTGGATGCATTGGGTGAAACAAGATGACCTAGAATCTGTGACAATCCTTAAAGCTGTTTCGGGCAGCAACCGGAAGCAGGGGCCAAGCAGGTCAGTTCAGCATCTCTGAGGATGAATCTTGCCAAAGTTGTACATTCTATAATGTATGAATCTCACAACCAAAATTTCAGTACCATTAAGATTTTCTTATGGATTGTACAGGGTGCGCAGTTCAGTTAAGGATGAAATTTTGCTCCTTGTTTGAGCAGGTGAAAGACAGCTGTCCTTTTTATGAGTTTTTTATTAGTAACCAATTGTAATGAGTCTTCGTTCATGTGAAGGATGGCATGATGAATCTTCACCTGTCCTGTTTGATTTTCTTGATTTTTTCTAGTTCTTCAGGGCATCCCCCTGTCATATCTGATCCATATGACCAGGATGGGATCCAAAGCTTCTCCTTTCCAGTCAACACAAATGCAAAGACTTTCTTTTAAAATAACAAGTCCTTGGTCCAGTAACCAGAAATCATTAAACATTTAGCTTGACCTCTCTCCCAGAGGAATTTTAATATAACCACCAAACTCGTAATCACATTCATTTTGATTAAGTAAAACAAATCAAAGTAAATAAAGCAATCTAAACAAACATTAACCAATGAGACAGTGCTTCTGCTATCTCTTGCCCCAACCTTCATGAAATTAAGGCCTAAATTATTTAATATCTCTATCTACCTTACTGTATGGGCCTATTTCCAGGTTCTCTTTTTATATAATTCTCAAGGCCTAAATTTCTACTGTCTGAGATAGGCTAGGTGAACTACCCCCTGTCTTCTATTTAATTTTTTAAAGTAGAATGCCTCAATATTTTATTACCTATATCTACTTACTCTATAACCCTATTTCCAGGCTCTATCTTTGTCTTACCAAGCAAAGAAATCCCAGAGACACCATGAATAGATGATGTTTAAAGATCCCAAGATGTTATCCTGGCAAGACTTTTCCAAATCTTCTCTAAAACGTTTTTTCATTCATTCTCCCTAATTCTCTCTTTTGTGGAGCTTAATATTTGCTGTGTTTACCAACTTGCTCTCTGCCTCTCATCTTAAGCTCTCTGTATCAGTTCCAAGCACAGGAAGAAATCTCCACATTACTCAGGCAAAATCTGTGTTCCCTTTTATCCTTAAAAACAATTAAATCAAGTTTAAAAAAATTATCCTTTGATTATCTTCTTGTGGAAAGCAGGCAACTTTTACCATCTGGCTCTCTGACACAGAGACGCATCCTTGTCTCTTTGCACAGCAGGGGATCCCAGCGGCTCTGAGTTGATGTTCTCACTATGTTCCTGTGTTCAAGTTTCCCCATAAACTAGAGCCATGTGACTCACTCTGTTCCACTCGCTGAGAAACCAATTCTCCCCTCTTCCTAGATTTTTAGCACTGTGTGTGTGATCCATCTGAGAATCCCTAATTTAATAGTGGATTCTTGCCCCATATTGGGTGCCATATGTTGCATGTAGCTTTTGCTACCCTGCCTAAGCTCTAGGAATGGGCTGCACTACCAGCCCCCACCCATATTCCCTTGAATCCATGGATAACACACACACACACACACACACACACACACACACACACACCAGTTCATCTTAGAATGCTTTTGCAAACTCCATGACTGAGCACTGCTAAACTTTTCCTGCCACTTCTCAGGCATTATCGGATAGAGTGGCCATTGGCCACTCAGAACTGAAAACTCACACGGCTGGTTGGTTTTATCTTCTGCAGCTACTCCCAGCGTTTTCTTTTCCTGTTCTCCTGATTCTGCCTGTGGGCATACATATAGATAGAACACTGCATACTTCACTGGAAGTCTTGCCTGGTTACAGGAGATGCCCCCTTTAGGTTCCATATCTCTTATTACTAGGAGTCTTTGCTAGAGTCACTCTTGTAGATTCCTTAGTTGCCAGGCTAGCTCAGTCAGAGCATGAGACTCTCAGTCATGATATGTTTAACCTTCCTTTCAAAATTACAGAAAAACAAAATCTTTCACTGGAGCCTCCAGTTAAGCTGGGGCTGGGAGGTGGCTCAGTTGATAAGAACTTGCTATACAAACTCAGGACCTGAGTTTGGATTCCAGAACCCAGGCAAAAGTTGGGTGTAGTAAGTAGTGTGTGCCTCTAATCCTAGCGCTGAGGAGGTGGAAGCAGGAGGATTGCTTTGGATCTCTTGTCAGCTAGTATGGCCAAGTTTGTGAGCGTCATATTCAATCAGAGATTCTGCCTTGAAAAGTAAGATGAAGAATGACAGAGGAAAACACTGAGTGTGGACTATTTTTTGTTTTTGTTTGCATACATGCATTCACATACCTGTGAAAACACACCACATGTGTACACAATAAATAATTTTAAATCTTTAATTTTTCTGTGTGGCCCCTTGTAACTGTCTAGATACACAGCTAATCAGAAGGAAGAGAGAGCACTGGATGATGCTTGAATGTTTAATCCTTAAGATAATGTCTAGTCCTAAATACATAGCTGTACTTGTGCTTTCTGGGTAACTGTGGTGCCTATTTCTCACTGGGATCCGCAGGCATCCCTGAAAGACTTTTCTGGGACTTGGTGGCTGAGACACTGTGAGTCCATGAATCAGCAGAATTTCTGCAAAGAGCCCCACCTTAGGAATCAGGGAACCCGGGTTCCAGTTTCTGCTCCATTACTGAAAAGCCATTTGGGATTGGAGGGCTGGAGAGGGCGGCTGTGTGACCTGTCTCTATTTCTGAATAGGAGGACTGGAACCATTCTACCTCTGGCATTCTGTGAGCTGTCAAAGTTAGGTCAGACCTGTTTTTCTCAGTGATTCAGTTGACTGGTCTGGAGCTAGACAATGGCATTGTGGTGCATGCCTGCCATTCCACTTAGGAGACAGGCGAGGAGCACTGGGAGTTGGAGAGCAGAGTGAGCTATGCGTCGAGACTTTGTTTCTAAACAAAGAAGTAAATATAAATAAATAATAAAATAAATAATAAAATAAATAAAATAATAAAAATAATATTCATAAATAAGTATATATAAATAAGAGAGTTGGGAACCATTTTCTTTGAGACATTTGCTATTTAGCTCAGGCTGTCTCTGACCTCACTATGTAGCCCAGTCTACTCTAATTCACGATCATTCTGCCTCAGTCTCCCAGTCCCAAGATGATAGGCCTGAGAGTCATGTCTTTTTCATATTGTCTATACCCCTGTGACTGCTATTCCTTTTCTTACCCGGATTAGCATAATTTCTTTTCACCTACAGGATTGGCAGCCTGGAGCAAGCGTTCACTTCCTTCAGTGTTAAAGGAGGGGCTGCCCATACACTTCTATTTGTATTGAGCATCCAGCAGGACCATTTGTCAATGGGGCTTCCTTATGGCCTCTGTGTTCACTCAGTGGACCAGAGTTTTCAGCTATATGACCCTCTAAGGTAAGGTCTGAAACAATTAGCTTCCTTAGTGTTTCAGCTTGAGCAGCCAGAGCTCATGCCTTTGAGTAAATGACACGGCCCTTAATTTCTCCTCAAGCCACTAGGTGTCGCCTTCACCTCGGAGAAAGTGTGTCCGTCCTCAGCCTGCAAGCACTCCCTCTCTGCTGGGGAGCTTTTAGCTTCTTGGCACTGTGATTTCTGGAGAAGTGGCTTCAAGGGGGAGAGAAACTGGCTGTCGGCACGGAGGAGGATGTGTTTATGTGCATGTCCTTTATGACAATTTGAGAACTCCCCAAGGTGCCATAGCTGTCCCCTTTGCAATGATGTCATCTCTCACAAGCTGTTCCTCCAGATGGGGTCAGCACTCCAGATGTGGGGTACCTGGATGAACTTTCTAGTCAGGAATCTTAGGAATGAGGTGGAACCCTAGGTGGGGTACAATGGACTTTGATTGCTGAGGTCTGGTAGGCTTAGTCAGTCCTTAAGCTTCCACCAAGTGTGGCTCAGGAAGACAAAAGGGCAAGGCCCTGAACAGATGGCTGGTGGATCCAATAGGTATAAGAGCAGAACGGCCGTGGAGACAGAAACAGAGTGGAGAGTTGAGTCCCCAGGAAGAGGAGGACTCGTGAACTTCATAAAGACTCGAGGAGAATAGAGTCCTTTGGTGCCATGAGGGTCTGTCTGGCTTCCTCCTGACTAGTAAAAAGGTCTCTGGCGTTGAGGAGATGGGTAGAATTTTCCCTACCCAGGAATAAATGGATACCCAGTGTTTGGGGATTTCTGACAGTTTCCTGGAGGCTGGAGCATCTGCGGAAGTCTGACTGAGTAAATGGACCTAAGAAAAGTGGGGTTCCAGGGAGAAACAGGCCTAGGGGTCCCAGGCATGAGTGAGATGGAAGCAGTCCTGTGGACAAGGGGCTTGGGGGAAGCAGAGGAAGGCCCTTACAGTGTGGGGACACCCAGGAACCTCGCTGGCCTAGAGGTCGGGGTGCTGAGCCCCTGGGGCGCTCACCGAGTGGTTTAGGGACTGGGAGGTCCCTGGGCGCCGGGCAGGGGTGGGGGGAGGCAGCAGCAGCCGGAGGGTGGGGCCGGGCGGGGAGGGGAGGGGGGGAGGGGCGGGGTCGGGCGGCCTGCCGGGGAAGTCACACTCGGCCGCCGCCGCAGGCGCAGCGAGCAGAGACGCACCGGGCCGAGGCGACCTGACCTGGACGAGCGGCGCGCGCGGGGGCCCAGGCGGGGGGCGGGAGGCAGCGCCGGGCAGTGCGGACCGCCGGGCCCGGGAGAAGCGGAGCCGAGAGGAGCAGGGGACACGGGCGGGGCCGCCGCAGCTCCGGATGGGACCAGCGCCCGGCCCGTTAGTCCAGGCAGGAGCTTCGGGAGAAGCCGTCACTGGGAGAGTCACCCCTGCCTTTCCCTCCCCTCTGGCCCAGGCCTCGCTTCGCTCCCTGCCTGCCCATGTCCCAGTCCTTCCGCGGAGGGCGCCCTCCCACCTTAGCCCGGGGCTCTGGCTTCTCGCAGCTCTTTGCCCTCCCGGCCCGGTCAGCTGTGAGGTGTCCCCAGGCCGTTTCTTTGTACCAGCCTCCCCCAAGTCCCTACCCCATCCCAGGCTCAGATCCTCCCCTTCTCGGCTTGGGATTGTCAGGCTACTTCACCCCTCACTGTCCTCATCCTGGTCGCAGGCCCCCTTGGTCCCTTCCTCCTTCTGCCACCCTATCCTTAGTCCTTGGACCTTGCTGTAGGCTGGTAGCCCACTCCTTCTCGACCCAGGCTTGCCCCCATCCTCTTCTTGCGTGGTCCCCAGCACTTTCTGTATCTGGGCCGACTAAGCTTGTCCCCACTTCTCTTCCTGGCCCTCTTCCCCAAGCTCCAGGCTGGGTGGCGCTTGTGCCTGCCCAGTAGGCCAGAGCGGCCCCTGGTTCGGGGGACCGTGGGTCAGCTACTCTATCCCCATGGCACTACCATCCCTGCTGCTGGTGGTGGCAACCCTGGCAGGTGGGGTGCGTCCTCCGGGGGCACGGAACCTGACGCTGGCGGTGGTGCTGCCAGAACACAACCTGAGCTATGCCTGGGCCTGGCCACGGGTGGGTCCTGCTGTGGCACTGGCTGTGGAGGCACTGGGCCGGGCACTGCCCGTGGACCTGCGGTTTGTCAGCTCTGAACTAGACGGCGCCTGCTCTGAGTACCTGGCACCACTGCGCGCTGTGGACCTCAAGCTGTACCATGACCCCGACCTTCTGTTGGGCCCCGGTTGTGTGTACCCCGCTGCCTCTGTGGCTCGCTTTGCCTCACACTGGCACCTTCCCCTCCTGACTGCGGGTGCAGTGGCCTCTGGCTTTGCAGCTAAGAATGAGCATTATCGTACCCTGGTTCGCACTGGCCCCTCTGCGCCCAAGCTGGGTGAGTTTGTAGTGACATTACATGGGCACTTCAATTGGACTGCTCGGGCTGCTTTGCTGTATCTGGATGCTCGCACAGATGACCGACCCCACTACTTCACCATCGAGGGCGTCTTTGAGGCCCTGCAGGGAAGCAACCTCAGTGTGCAACACCAGGTGTATGCCCGAGAGCCAGGTGGCCCTGAACAAGCCACCCACTTCATCAGAGCCAACGGGCGCAGTAAGTGTGGCCCGGGTTGTTTTAGGAACAGGGGAGGTGGGCCACTATGTCCCTGGAGTGCAACACAGAGAAATAGACAGAGATAGGAATGGGAAAGCTCTACGTAATGGTTGGGATGGAGGAACTTATGAGAACAGAGCTTCTGGGAGAGGACCTGGCTTTGGAGAGAATCTTAGGTCAAAGTCAGCCGGCAAGGCTCAGACTGGGTCTAGGGTTTGAATAGTGGGTATGGGTGATGTCTGCTCTGAAATGTACATCTGCCTGTGAGCAGAGACCCCTTAGATCAGAACACTTGGTCTCTTGGTAGCATAGAGATGACCCTACGGGTTCAGGTTTGGTTGGGAAAGCAGGTAAGGCTCACACAAAAATTGTGAGCATAAGTGCTTGTGAGCCTAGGGAGAGACAGGCAGGAGGGGACGTGTGGCTGTGAAGTATAGCAAACACAGCTCTGGGGAAGGGGGGCTTGAGTCATCACTCCCATCTCTGGGGTCTGGAGTTGGGCTCTGACTAGGACCAGATGGTCCATGTGGCCCAAGGGCACTTACAACATGAGCTCTAAGGGGAAGGATGGGGACATCTGTTGGGTGGTCGATAGGTAGGGCACTCTGTTGTCATGGGATGACTGGGGGTGGGTGGGTCTGGATGCTGTCTCAGGGTGACCTTCTGTCCTGTGCGCTCCTAGTTGTGTATATCTGCGGGCCTCTGGACATGCTACATGAGATCCTGCTTCAGGCCCAGAGGGAGAACCTGACCAATGGGGACTATGTCTTCTTTTACCTTGATGTCTTTGGGGAGAGTCTCCGAGCAGGCCCTACACGTGCAACAGGCCGGCCATGGCAGGACAATCGAACCCAAGAACAGGCCCAGGCCCTCAGAGAGGCCTTTCAGGTACCTTGGGAACACAAACTAGAGATGGGAAGACACTGGTTGGAGGATCTGCTCCTGAAGGCAGGTGTGGTGTGCTATGAAAGTGAAGTGATCAGAAACATTCTGTGTCTGGTCTCACTCTTCCTTGCTGAGATCTGTGACTGTTACTTAGTGTGCTTGCCAAGATTGACTTTGGCCACCACCAGAGATATTAGGGTGCTTTTCTAAGTGCCAGCAGTGAGCTAGAAGGCAGGAACGGAAAGACCTGAGCCTTGACCTGGAAAGGGCTGCCATCCTTATTGGAGAGGCAAGGTGAGATTATACTACAGTATGTGAAGAAAGGAGACAGTCTTGTGCATGAAGCGGTCCCAAGAGACAGCGGCTCTGGGGAGGAATGGTGGATATGGCTTTTGTAAAGGAAATGAGTCTGTTGTAGTTTTCATGGCACATGCCGTATTCACAGAGTGGTGGGACAGGGATCCAGAAGCCTGTACATGGTTGGCCTGATAAGAAAGCTTGGTTCATTTTTTTAAAAAGTATTTTTGAGACAGGGTCTCAGACTAGTCTTGAACAAGTACTGGCATTATAGATATGGGCTTTATAAAGGGCTTACGTAAAGCACATCTGGGAGACAAAGTGACAAAGATACAGTCACATTAAGAGGACTTTAAGTGTTAAGGATTGGGACTTGAGTTTTAGAGCTTAGTGCCCTTGACATTTTTCTGTGTGATAATCCATGTATGGCGTAATTCAGGCTGCATTAGAGGAGGCAACCAACTTGTAGTTCAGCAAAGGGTGAGGTGATGTGGCTTGAACTGAGATGATGTTAGGAAGAAAGTCAGCATTATGGTGTACTTCCCGCCTGTGCCCCAAGCTTTCAGTGACCTGCTTCCTGAAGAAGAAAATCCCAACTCTTTACCATGGCATTTAAGACTTGGTATTAGCTCTGCCTGTAGCTTCAGGAGTACTTCCTGATGCCCTCATGCTGAAGTCCAGCTCACTCATTCCTTGCAGCCTAGGCTCCCTACCCTCCTGCCTGTGTACACTTTTTGGTCCTTCAGTGTGCACTTTTTGATCCTTCAGTGTGCACCTTTTGATCTTTCAGTGTGCACTTTTTGATTCTTCAGTGTGCACCTTTTGATCCTTTCGATCCTTTCTCTTCTTCCCTCATTTTAAACCTCCCTCTTGAGATCAGACCTTTGACTCTCTGTCTGGTTTCCACACCAGTCTTCACTGACCTGTGTGTGTAAGTGTTTGCTATTTATTTATCCATGGCCCTCAAAAAGTATTTGAGGTGGCTTACAGAATGAGGTAAGATCCTTCCCACTCTGAGATTTGGTTCTAAGGAAAGTATACATGGCCTGGACCTGGGTGACCATTCTTCTCAGTGAGTAAGGTTTTATGTGGCTGAGATTATATTAGGTTGTGAATGGTGGGCATGTCTGACTGTGAATGACATATCTGTTTGCATGCCTGCCTATTAGTTTGTGACTGTTGTACTTGAACCTGGGGCATTGACGGGACAGGTTTTGTTTATGTTGTAATCTTTTCCTGAAATGACCGGCTCACCTGTGTCTATATAATGGTTCTGTGTTCTGTAAGAGTCCCAAATCTCAGGCTGAGCTGAGTCTTTTACTCTGGTGTTTGTCTCTGCTTATTAGAGATCACATTATTCAATTCATATTTGAATCCCATAGAGGCCAACGAATTGTTAATATTTACTGAATACCTGTTATGACCTCATCATCTTACTTGGTACTGATATGTACAGAGCACACTAGAAATACTCTCTGTCTTTTGGGAGTTTACAGTTAGTAGGCCAGACAGACAAGAAACAAGCTTGCTCATTGGTGATAAGGGTTTCCAGAAGAAAAACAGTTGAGTGGCATGGGAATAAAAGAGAGCTGAACCTTGGCCAGTTCAGGCAAGGCATGTCTGCACCTTTCCTGAGTCATAGGGCTCCATAGCCCTCTGGGTAGGAATTTTTGTTTTGTTTTGTTTTTCTCTATGCTTTGGAATTCACTAGAGTCTTGTGCATGCTAGACAGGTGCTCCACCACTATGCTACATCCCCATCCCTGGGTCATCATCTTTATGCAGAAGAAAAAAAAATCTCTTCCTTGTATGAGAATCACCAGCAGGCAAGAGACCCTAGCACTTAGAATAGGGGAGAGAATGATCTCCTCGGCTAAGAGCTATTGTCAATCTGTTAATTCTTGGCTCCTTCCTTCACCGTAGGCCTCATTCAGACAGGAAAAAAGATTTTGTTGTTGTTACAACTTAAGGGAAACAGGCAGAGAAGGATAAGTTGGAGGCAAACAAGGCTCGGGGTGGGTGGGAGTAAGCCATTCTTAGGAAAAGCTTCTCTCCTTCATTGCCAGAACTGCCAGAGGGGAGGGCAGCGTGGAGGTCAGCACTGAACAAAAGAGCATTGAGCCCTTCCTCCAGAGATGCTGGTCCCCTTAGGTCTCAGACCAGGACAACCCAAGGCAAGGAGGCCATAGATGCCCAGAACCTTTGTAAGAGGCTGTAGCATCATTAAGTTAAGGGTGCCGGCCGGCTCTGGGTACCAGCGACTGGGGAGGGAAAGAACTGAAATTAAATATATTGACAGGATTCTTCCTCCTTGTTCAGCTATCGCTGCAGGGCACCGATTGTGTTCACCTCTGCATTCCTTGTATCTAGCATGTGGTAGATGTTTACTGATAGGTATTGAGTCAAATTAATATGTGTGTGTGGGGGAGGGGATAGACCTAGGAATTGTTTTAAAAAGCAGACCTTCCAGGCACCATAAACCAAGATAATCAGCTAGGGCAGGTAAGAAAAGTCAGTAAAGTGGATCTTCATATGCAAGCAGCCAGGTTGCATATGAAGATTTTGGGTTTTGGGTTTGCACTGAGAACATAGGTTAGCAATCCCAAGCCATGCGTGCTCACAGCGGGAAACACCACGAGAATGGAAGGCTCTCTCTCTCTCTCTCTCTCTCTCTGTGTGTGTGTGTGTGTGTGTGTATGTGTTTGGGGCGCTTATCTGTAATCTCAGCATTTGGGAGTTTAGGGGACTAAAGCAGGAAGGTTGCTGAGAATTTGAGACCAGCCTGGGCTACCTGGGAAGATCCTGTCTTGAAAGAAACAGCAACAAACCAGCAAACAGAATGGAAGAAAACACTAAGCTGAAGGCCGTGGAAGGCAGGCTCCATTTTTGGAGACTAGTCATGGTTTCTTGGGGCCATGGCTGGCATCACCTTCTGCTGTGCTCAGAGCAGGTCTCAAGGTGGGTGGCGCACTCCTGGCTTGCCCCCCATTGAACCCCTTAGTTTTGGCAGCACTGCTTGTTTGGTTTTCCACTTGGGGCCACTATGAACTGGGACTCATTAGCTACCTTTGCCTTCTTTTTAGTCTCTGAGTAAGTACAGAAACTGTTCGGAGTTGTTTTTGTTTTGGGGTTGGCTTTTTTCTTCTCTCTCGTTTTTTTAGTAGCTAGTTAGTAACCACAGCAAAACATTCTGGAATAACCATTTTTTAAGCATGGCCTTGGGATTCTGGGGGCCCTAGAAATTCTTTTAGGGGACTGTGAAGTGAAAGGTATTTAAAAATAATGTCAGGATGTTATTTGCTTTTGTCAATGCTCTCCTTTGATTGCACAGTGGGATTTTCTAGAGGCTTCACAATGCAGAGTGATGTCACCTCTCTGACAGCTACGGAAAGCACGCTTGTGAATTCTTGCGTTTTCATAATTTATCAGGCCAAGTTTTAATTTTAACTTCCAGTTTGGTAACTATTGGTAGATATAAAATTTCTTTGGGGTTCTCAATAAGTTTTAAGAGGAGAAGAGACTTCTGTAGGACAAGCTTGTAATCCCTGCACTTAGGGTCTGAACCAGGAGGATTTTGGCCAACCACAAAACAAGAAGAAAAGAGAGAACAGAACAAGGGCTGCCTTAGCAGTTAAGGGCATTCAGTGCTCTTGCTGAGGACCCAAGTTCAGTTCTCAGCACCCACATCAGGTGGCTTACAACCTCTGCCACTCCATCGCCAGGGGCATCCAGTGCCTGAGGGCTTGTACACCCACCCACCCACCCACCCACACCCACCCACACACACACATAACACCCACACCCACACATACCCACATACACACCCATACCCACACCCACACCCACACACACGAAAAAGGATTCAGAGATTATGAAGATTTTTGTTTTTAAGATAGGGCCTGCCGTGTAACCCAGTTTGGCTTTGAACTCTCCATCCCTCTGCCTTGGTCTCCAGAATGCTGGAACTGTAGGCGTGTCACCACCCATGGCCAAAAAAAAAAAAGTGATCACTGCCAGCTTAGGGGTATATTTTCAACCTGGAGAGATACGGTGTCTAGAAAGTGCTAAAGCCTACCATCAGCCTCTGTTGAAGTATGAATTGTGGTACTCTGATGTTTTTTCAGTTCTCTGCTTGACTATGTCACCTGTCAACATTACCGTACATCTCTGTTGGAACAAAGGGTTGTTAGTGAACGAACCCTTTTAGCCTGACCCCTGGAGCACTTCCTGCCTTCCCCTTCCCCCCAGAGCCTCTCTCTTCCCCTTTTCTCCCTTTCCTTCTCTTTCTCCTGCTTGAGTGTGAATATTAAAAGTGCACAATCAAGCATGCAAGTCCCTCAGTAAGAAAAATCCAGTCTAATATAACGATAGCATGTTAGAAACTGACTTTATGATTTCTTACCTGGAACAAATTGATACCTGTAGCTCACATGTGATATATTGAGTATGTCTGTGTGGTCCACATGTGCTTTCTGTGATGAGAATAAACAAAACTGGTAGAAATAGCCAGATTTTTGTCCTGATTTTGTTACTGCTGTCTTATGAGACAGCATCTTGCTTTGTAGCTGTGATTGGTCTGGAACTCGCTATGTAGACAAGGCTGGCCTTGACAGTATAGCATTCCTTCTGCCTCAGCCTCCTGAGTGCTGGGATTACAGATGTGAGCCACCATACCCAGCATGAAATGGCTAGATTTCAATCTATAACTTTACATATAGTCATATTTCACAAAGTATGTTGAACTGACCTCTTACACTGAGTTGTAAGACCAGTTTCCTGTCTGAGCAGTCTCATTTAGTTGTGTGGTCCAAGGCTGGGCAGTCCCTACAGCTACAGAAGAGAGTATATGAGACTCAAAGGAGCTAGGAAGGCAGTTTAATGAGGGACAGAGATGTGTTGATTCATGCCAGTAAAATGCATGCATGGCCAAGACCACATGCATTATTTGTCTGTGCAGTGTGTGTGGGCATGTGACTCACATGACACACATTTGCCTATGATTGAGCATGCTGTCTATAGTAGATGTTTCCTGTGTGCACAGTAAATTAGATTCATGGTTTTTGCAGATGGAATCACTGTCTCAAAGTATTTCTAACAGGGTTTGAAATCTAGTTCACTGGGAGAAGTCACTACAAACCAGTGACTCCCTATGAAAAAGTCAACTTTTAATGGATAACACTATCAGCATTTAATGCTGCTGAGAGGAACTATAGCCCTGCTTGGGATGGAACTCACACATCTGCCCACCTCTGCCTCCTGAGTGCAGGCATCAAAGGTGTGAGTCACCACCACCTGGCCAAAGAGCGGTGGTTGTTCTTGATAGTGTCAGGTACCCAGAAAGTGTGGGACAGAGGAGCACCCGTGAGAGTGACAGCCTGGCAGGAGGCCTGATGGTGGGAGAGAGGCATGGGGTTCGATGGACTGCATTTGTCGATGGAGTTGACTTCATCCTATGGCCACCTTTTCCAGAGCCAGCCCTGTCTGTCTTTCTTAGAGGGGTGCCACTACACTCCAGCCTTCAGACACCCCTCCCCGTCATGTGGTACAGTGTGTGTGTTTTTACCCAGTTTTCCTATGGTGATCCTTCTCCTGCTGCTCACCTCAAGTCCTGTTTATTCTTCCCCATGTACCGTGGTGCAGACTGTACTGGTGATCACATACCGAGAACCTCCAAATCCGGAGTATCAGGAATTTCAGAATCGCCTGCTCATCAGAGCCCGGGAAGACTTTGGTGTGGAGCTGGCCCCATCCCTGGTGAGTAGATCTCTGAGAGTCAGAACAGGCTATGAGGAGGGGACTTCTCACGGAGTCCTTGATCATGGAGCAAGCCCCATTTCAGGCCGTCACTTCCAACCAGGATATTATCCTTTCGACCCTGGGACCACTGAGTGGATGGGGATGGCATGGTAGGGGTGGAGTAAGGTAGGGTAAAGCAAGAACGTGGGGAGGCATGGGGACCCTGCAGGGGTGGGGAGGGAGCAAGGAAGGGGATCTCATGGGACATTTGGAGAGTGCTGCTGAATTTGTTGTTCCCAGATGAACCTCATTGCTGGCTGTTTCTATGATGGGATCCTGCTCTATGCCCAAGTCCTGAATGAGACAATACAGGAAGGGGGCACCCGAGAAGATGGACTTCGAATTGTGGAAAAGATGCAGGGACGGAGATACCATGGTAATGAAGGGCAGGGGAGTGGAGGCGTGGGGGCTGACACCAGGCTCAGGAATGGGCAGAAGAAGAAATACTCCAGGCACTGCAGGGAGAGTCAGTGGGGGTCAGGAACAGTCAGAGTGGACACACATCAAGAACCAGGGAGGGCAGAGACTCTGAGACAGTGAGATGGGGGCACAGGAGGAGAGTGGGCCAGGGTTAGATCAAAATCGAAGGACACTCTTTATCTTAGGTGTAACTGGACTGGTTGTTATGGACAAGAACAATGACCGAGAGACTGACTTTGTCCTGTGGGCCATGGGAGACTTGGATTCTGGGGACTTTCAGGTGACGGGGAAGAGGACGGGGAGGAGGGATTGGCCCTAAAATCCAGTGGGGACAGAATCATTGGCTCTGGGGGCAGGAGCTTACTCCCTTCGCTGGGCCTTCGCTTGGTGGGGTCTTAGGGAGAAGGCTGGGGCAGGCCTGTGGGCCCAGTGCTCTGCTTCCTCACAGCCCGCAGCCCACTACTCAGGAGCCGAGAAGCAGATTTGGTGGACAGGCCGGCCAATTCCCTGGGTGAAGGGGGCCCCACCTTTGGACAATCCCCCCTGTGCCTTTGACTTGGACGACCCATCCTGTGATAAAAGTGGGTGTGTGCAGGGACTGGGAGCAGTCCCCCCTTTACCCTGCCCCTGCGCTCTGCCCCTACCTCACTGACACCCATTCCCACTCCTAGCTCTGTCTTTGTCTGCAGCGCTCTCTTTCCCTCGGGAAAGCTCTTTGCCTCCTGCGCCTATGTCTCCTTGCCCTCAGCCCCTCCAGTCCTTCTCAGGGTCTCTCTGCCTTCCTCTCCTTCAGCTCCACTTTCCACTCTGGCGATTGTGGCCCTGGGCACGGGAATCACCTTCATCATGTTTGGTGTCTCAAGTTTCCTAATTTTCCGGTGAGTTCTGGGTTTTCCCACTCCTCATGTCCTCCTTGCTAGCTGGCCTCTGGCTGAGGCAGAGGTCCCTGTTGTGTGGCTGCCACATCTCCTAACCTGGTGTGGGTTTCCGGGACTAGCAGCTTGCTCTCTGGCCTTTGCATTCAGTTACCCGTCATCCTAGGTATTATTTTGCTTTTGTTTACAACCTGGGTAGACTAGTTGTTTTGTTATTGTTGCTGTTGTGTCTGTTTTGAGACGAAGTCTTGCTAAGCAGCCCAGACTGGCCTTGTACTCAAGATTCTATTTCCTCACACTCCTGAGTACTGGGTTTACTGATGTGTGTCATGGTGCCTTGTTTGAATACTGTTTTATTTTTGTTTGAGATAAGGTTTCATTGTAGAGCTTGGGCCTGTCTGGAGCCTACAATGTAGACCAGGTTGCCCCTGAAATTCTCAAGGATTTGCCTACCTCTGTCTTTCAAGTGCTGGGATTAAAGATCTCCACCACCATGCTTAGCTCTGAATAAGGATTTTTAAAAAATTGTTTATATATATATATCTCCTGTATGTCTGTGAAAATGTATGTCACCATACACATGTGTAGATGCCTATAGAGGGCAGAAGAGGCCATCAGATCCTCTGGAGCCTGACTTATAGGTGGTTGTGAGCTGCCCAGGATGGGTGCTTGGAATTGAACTTGGGTCCTCTGGAAGAGCAGCAGGTGCTCCTAACCCCTTAGGCTTGTTTCCAGCCCTGGAGTACTGATTTTGGGTAGAGTTAGGGTCAAAGATGAATTTCTATGCACTGGGCGTCCTCCACACTCCTTCCTCACCTCATTCTCACTGAAGTGCAACAAATTCTCACAGTTCTGGATGTTTGGGAGATCCGAGATCAAGTCACCAGTAAATTCTGTGTCTGGTGAGGGTGCATGGTCTGATGTGAGGAAGGGAATGTTTCACTGTCTTCACAGAGTGGAAGACTGGATGCCCTGACGTAGCTATGGGCTGGAGACGGAGCAGCTCCCCGGTAGAGTACTTGCCTAGCATGTTCTAGGCCATAGCCTGGAAGAGGGGAATGAAGAGAGATGAGAGGGGAGGGAGAAAAGGGGAAGGAAGGAGAGAGAGTGAGAGAGCGAGAGCGAGAGCGAGAGCAAGAGAGAGAGAGAGAACACACTAGGGTTGTGTGGTACACATCTATAATCCCAACATTTGGAAGGCTGAAGCAGGAAGATCATCATTAGTTTGAGGCCTGCCTGGACCCTGTCTCAAAACCAAACCAAACCAGACCAAATGACTTTGCCTTTGACACGGAGGGTCCACGTCCCAGCCCTGCAGCTTCCTTGCAGCTTAGTGGGTGGCAGGACAGGGCCTGGCAGTCGACTGAGATATGCAGTCCTTACAGAAAATTGATGCTGGAGAAGGAACTGGCTAGCATGCTGTGGCGCATTCGCTGGGAAGAACTGCAGTTTGGCAACTCGGATCGATATCACAAAGGTGCAGGCAGTCGCCTGACGCTGTCGCTGGTGAGCCCTTGGCCCTCTGCCTTCCTGTTCCCTGTTCTCTCTTACCCTGGACTTTCCCCAGCACATTGGCCTGTAATGATAGACCCTTGCAGCACCACCACCATCTAATGTTCCTTTCATCCTTCCGCCTCCATGTTGCCCTTGGCCCCAGCGGGGATCCAGTTACGGCTCGCTCATGACAGCCCATGGGAAATACCAGATCTTTGCCAACACCGGTCACTTCAAGGTGAAAAGTCATCTGCTTGTTCTGGTTCCCGACCATTTCATTGTGTCTCATCCCCATCTGCCACCTCTGCCCCTGAACCTCTACTCCTCATAGCCCCCACTCTATGCCTAGCGAGGTTCTTGGGAGCTCTCGGTTCTCAGATACTCCTGAGGCTCAGTGCCTTTTTCTGTTTCCACCCCACCTTAGGGAAATGTTGTTGCCATCAAGCACGTGAATAAGAAGCGCATCGAGCTGACCCGGCAAGTTCTGTTTGAACTCAAACATGTATGTACTTGGGTATGAGTGGGGGGTGAGGGTGGACAGGGAAGAGGAAATGAGGGGACCATGGTCCCCTGGCTAATAGGGTAAGGGCCTTATTTATCACAGATTTCCAGTTGCAGGTATAAGTAAGAGGAAGATCATTGTTCACAGTGGTGTTTCTGTATTTAATTTTTTTTGAGGCAGGGTCTCTCTGTATAAGAGCTCTGGCTGTCCTAGAACTTACTATGTAGACTAGCCTGGCCCTGAACTCAGAGAAATCTGACTGCTTGTGCCTCCCCAGTGCTGGGATTAGAGGTGTGTACTACCTGGTCTCTGTATTTAAATTTTAAGGCTGTCAATTCTCTCTCTCTCTCTCTCTCTCTCTCTCTCTCTCTCTCTCTTTCTCTCTTTCTCTCTGTCTCTCTCTCCATAGATGAGAGATGTTCAGTTCAACCATCTTACTCGCTTCATTGGAGCCTGCATAGACCCTCCCAACATCTGCATTGTCACCGAGTATTGTCCTCGTGGGAGCTTACAAGTGAGGGACAGGTGTAGGAGACTGTGGTGGGGTAGGGGAGGTCCCAAAGTCACCCTGTGCCAAGGGGTAGCTCTGAGACTGAGGACAGATGCTGATCTCTTCCGTGTCACTGCCAGGATATTCTAGAAAATGACAGCATCAATTTGGACTGGATGTTTCGCTACTCGCTCATTAATGACCTTGTGAAGGTGAGGCTTTCCCACCCATTTAAAACACCTTAGTTGTTTGGCCTTTGCTGTGGCTTCTCTCCTGGGTCTCTAACAGCCAAGCTCTTCCCAAGTCCTCTATTCCCGTGGTTGAGTGATACAGTGGTCCTATACCCTGAGAGGTTCTTGTCCTGCCCCAGATATCATAAATGTTTCTCTAGTGTCTCTTTACCTCAAAAGGGGAATATTAAAATCCTTTAGCTATAGCTGGGTATGCCATCATATGGGAGGTTGAGGCAGGGGGTTGCTCTGACTTTGAGCTTGGCCAAGGCTTCATAGTGAGTTTCAGGCCAGTTTGGACTACATAACAAAATCCTATGCAGAAAAAGAAGACAAGCAATAAAAACAAACCAAACAGCCGGGCAGTGGTGGTGCATGCCTTTAACCCCAGCACTTGGGAGGCAGAGGCAGGCAGATTTCTGAGTTCGAGGCCAGCCTGGTCTACAGAGTGAGTTCCAGGACAGCCAGGGCTATACAGAGAAACCCTGTCTCGAAAAACCAAAACAAACAAACAAACAAAAAAAAAAAACCCCAAACCAAACAGTGAAAAGACATCCCTTAGTTGGATGTGGGTAGTGCACATGTATAATCCCATCACACGCTGAGACAGGAGGATTGGGTGTTAGAACAGCCTGAGCATCATAGTAAGAATCTGTCTCAAAACAAACAAATGAAGTTGGATGAGGTCTCCATGTACTTGTCTCCTGTTATTTTATTCTTTAACCAATCCAGGCTTATAACTAACTGCTGAAGAGGTGCCTATTCTTTAACTAACATTTCTAAATTTAACTGCTTGTTTCTGGAGACTGGGTCTCTCTGTGTAGCCCTGGCTGACCTGGAACTATCTCTGTAGACCAGATTGACCTTGAACTCACGAGATCTGCCTGCCTCTGGCTCCACTGTGCTGGGATTAATGGCGTGGGACAACACTTGTAGCTTTGATTTCTTTTAGAGGCAGGGTTTCATGTTGCTTAGACTGGCCTCAAACTTACACCGTAGCCAGAAATTGCTTTGAACTCCTGATTCTCCCATCTCTACCTCCCAAATGCTAACACTGTAGGTGTGTACCACCACGCTTGGTTAGAGACTGAAATTGACATATATATTTGGTTAAACTAAGAGAAAGGAAGGAAAATTTCTCTAAATCTTTGTTTCCATTCCAATGTCAGCTCTTTTTAAATGACTCAGAGGCCCACAGATGGTGGAAGCATACAGGTGAATCTTGCATGGGTTAGACAGTGTTCAGAAGCAGGTCTCGTGAGCCCACCAACGAGATCACCTGACTGTGCCTGACACTGGCCCTGGTTTCTGCTAAATTCTCAGAAAGTTTTCTTTTTAAATTAATTTATGCATATGAAAGTTTGCCATTGAGTGAGAGAGGAAAATATTAGGGGAAGCCAATGTAGTTTTCGACAGGAGATGTGAGGATAAACATGAAATCCAGGGATGCTTTTGCACTTTCCACAGCAGTAAATTCACTGGCTTAGGCATCCCTGCCAAAAAGCCTCGAGATACTCAAAGAAATAAACAGGACGAGCTCAGAGATCTCGGACCTATTCAAGGCCAGAGCTTAGCGTTTACAGCCTTGTGATTCTGGTCCACACAAGAGTCTTCTATCCTCTGTCTTACCTGTCTGTACTGACTATGGAGGGCTTCTGTTTGGAGAAGCACTGCCTTGCCCTCCCAAGACCAGTCTTTTCATTCCTTGGAAGCAAATATTCCTACATCTCCGCCTCCAGGAAGCCAGGCTTGGCTGTTGTTGCCCATCTCTGTCTATTTTTTCCACTTTTGCTGAGTTGCTGCCTTCTTCACTATTGTGTGGTCTAGCACTCCTCTAACAGACCCATGCTGCTCCCACCATGACCTGCATTTTATACATAGCTACAGTAGAGTTACAGCTGGCTGGTTTTCTGTGGTGCATTTAGAGACTAGCCTTTCTTAAGTTGTGTCCTCCTAAACAGTAGCTAGGTGTATGAAGCCAATTAGGGTGCCATACTAGTTTTGGCTGCTCCCTTCACTGTTCAGCAAGCTGCCACTTTCAGGGAAATTACTGCTGGTTCTCCTTATCTGTCTTCTTAAGCATTTCCTCCTATCCCTTGTGCCTGGTACTACTCACATTGTGCCTCGATGCTACTTACATTGCTGGGAAGGGATGGCTCTCCCATTCTGCCTGCTTCCTCCAGCAGAGGCTCTGCAAGAGACACTATCCCAACTCATCTTGTTTTTTACAGCCTCAAGATCCTTTAATTTCTAATGATTTTGGGTTGGTGGTCTGAATATCTTTATGCAGTTAGCTGGATTGTGTCATGGACTGGGGTTGCCTAAGCCAGATATGATCCAGACACTTACTCTGCATCCCGCAGGGTATGGCCTTTCTCCACAACAGCATAATTGCATCTCATGGAAGCCTCAAGTCCTCCAACTGTGTGGTGGATAGCCGATTTGTGCTCAAAATAACAGATTACGGTCTGGCTAGCTTCCGGTCAACTACTGAACCTGATGACAGCCATGCCCTCTACGCCAGTGAGACTGCTCCCTGCGTCACCCCTTCCCCCCTCATCATCCCCCTCCCCAAGTCCTCCCCTTGCCACCTACCTTTTATGTGGCAAGCCTTCAAGCCTTGGTCGATTCCTCCCAGTGAGGATGTAAGAGGTAGACCAGTAGCAGTAACATGGGGATGAGCCCAGGTGGCATTCAGGATGCCGTTTGGGGAACCTAGCCAGCCTGTTCACTCTTTGCAGAGAAGCTGTGGACTGCCCCAGAACTGCTTAGTGGGAACGCCTTGCCAACCACAGGCATGCAGAAGGCAGATGTCTACAGCTTTGCCATCATTCTACAGGAAATAGCACTTCGCAGTGGTCCTTTCTACTTGGAAGGCCTGGACCTCAATCCCAAAGGTGAGAGAGTCCGTTGCTATGCATGGTCTCTTCTTCCAGGGGAACCTGAGTCTTCATCCAAACTTTCTGTCACCCTCAGAGATTGTCCAGAAGGTGCGAAATGGTCAGAGGCCATATTTCCGGCCAAGCATTGACCGGACACAACTGAATGAAGAGTTAGTTTTGCTGATGGAGAGGTGCTGGGCCCAGGACCCCACAGAACGTCCAGACTTTGGGCAAATCAAGGGCTTTATTCGCCGATTTAACAAGTGAGAGAGCACGGAGGCTCCCAGGGACAGAAACCTTATCATTCTTAGTGGAGGAGGCTGGTGTGCCCCAAGGGTGGGTTGGGCAGGAAGCCTTGTTAGCCTTGAGGACCTCGGAGCAGACATGATATCCTGGCTTCCCTGCAGGGAGGGTGGGACCAGCATACTGGACAACCTCTTGCTGCGCATGGAGCAGTATGCCAACAACCTGGAGAAGCTGGTGGAGGAACGAACACAGGCCTATCTAGAGGAGAAGCGCAAAGCTGAGGCTCTTCTGTACCAAATTCTACCCCAGTAAGACCTGTGTCCCACTTCTTCTTGCATTCTATCTCATTTATCTTCTGAGGATTTGTTTGCAACCATGGGGACACATGTAAGTCCCACAGTAAGCCCTCCTGGCTACAGGCTAAATGCTCTCTCACTTTGTCTCCAAATGGGCTGTGCTTCCAGTCCCTTCTTCTTGGGGGCACTGTTCTTCCTCACCTTTGTCTGAGCAAGTGTATGCACAATGATCTAGAACTGCTTAGCCCCACATGGGTCCCCTTACAATGCCGGCCACTTTTGCACCCCAAAGTGCACTAGGCTAGGTGACATCTTCTCAGCCACTTTCCTTTTCTTCCACCAAGGCCAACTTTCATTCTACAGCTTGGCTGTGTTGTAGCCACATACCCTCTCCCTCCTTGTCTTTCCTGGAGCTGGGCTGAGGATACCCTCTTGCTTCTTAGTTCTGTGGCAGAGCAGTTAAAACGGGGAGAGACAGTTCAGGCGGAGGCCTTTGACAGTGTCACCATCTACTTCAGTGACATCGTTGGCTTCACAGCACTGTCAGCTGAGAGCACCCCAATGCAGGTGAGAGCCATGAGCAGGCATGGGTGACACTGGGGTCCCGGGAGCCTCACTGGACTAGTTTGCTCTAGACTGAGAATTATTAGGAACTTGGGCACAGGTTTCAGAGCCTCTGCTTTCCCATCCTGTTAGGTGGTGACACTTCTTAATGACCTTTATACCTGCTTTGATGCCATAATCGACAACTTTGATGTCTACAAGGTGAGCACTGGAGCAAACCTCCTTCTAAGACCCGTTTGAAACCCACTTTCCTGAACTCCACATGCCATATCCACTTCACAGTCAGCGCTCCCCAAGTTACTCCAGCATCCTAGTGTTCTCTAGTGGGTGTGATTCTAGAAAACGTGGACACTGGTATAACACCCGTGGTTCCCAGGCTTCCCTGATCAGTCACATGCTTTAGTCCCTCTCTCTTTGGGGTATTAGTAATACAGACAACTGGTCTCTCCTTCTAGAACACAGAGGATGTGGGCACAGACTGACTATGGGGTGGGGTGGGGGAATACATGAACACATGTTAGAAAGCTCTTTGTTAAAGTCATTGAGTTGGCTTACTTGCCCTTGGGAGTAAATGTGCTGCATTTGAATTTTGATTTTAGAGCTAATTATATGTCCATTAGCAGGATCAGGATTTCCCTGAGCTTTGGTTAGTTATATGCAATAGATTAGTTATATGCAAACTGATGGGCTGGTGAGATGGCTTGGTGGGTAAAGGCAGCAAGCCTGGTGACTTAGGCTCGATCCCTGGAATTTCTATGGCGGAAGGAGAGAACTGACGCCCACAGGGTCCTCTGACGTCCCCATTTGAATGTGTGTGCGTGAATAAATGGGAGACCTATTCTTTTTAAGTTCCTGACATTGAGTGTGTTTTATGGCAGATAATGATGTTGGGCACGGTGACATCTGCCTGTCATCCTAGAATTCAGGAGGCCGAGACAAAAGGATCACAAGTTTAAGATCAGCCTTGGCTATACAATGAGACCCTGTCTAAACATGAATGAGGTTCTTTTAAAGTTCACTGATGCTTCTCTAACAAAATTCCCATAAACCCTTTACTTAAATCCACCAATTATTTTTATTTCCTCCTATTTATTTTATATGTCTTCCTCCCTCTCTGGAATGTTTGGGAATCAGACCCATAGTTTTCCCCATGCTGATCTGTGCTACTGCTTGGCTAATTCTCTGGTCTTATTTTATTTTTAAAAAATTCATATAATTATATTCTGGACCATTTGAGAGTAAGTTTTAGATACAGTATCCCTTTGTCCCCAAATGCTTAGTGTGGGCTCCCTACAAATTTCACTGTGCATCACAGGTTGGTATGGTTACCAGAGTCGAGAGCTGCTTCTTCCCTCTGATAGTCAGGCTGTCTGGTCCATGCTACTGAGCATGCTTTGCCTTCTCTGTGCCTCTGGGTTCTTTGGACTAGGACTGGGATCCTGGCCATTTGTTTGGGGACTCACCAGGTTCTGGGTTGCAAGGAGGAGTTAAGTATTCTCATCTGGTCTCCCCTTATCCCCAGATTCTCAGGACATGGCATGTAGTCCCGAGTCTGTCGAGTCAGCCATGGGCTCCCAAGCTGTCAGGATGATCCTGCTGTTCAGCTCACCTCTTTTCTCACTGCCACTGATACAGCTAGAAACGACCTCTTAAACTAGTTTTATTATTTGTGTGTGTGTGTCTATCTGAATATGTGCCACATGTGTGCAGTTGTTAGGGAGGCCACAAAGGGTGTCACATCCCCTAGAACTGGAGTTACAGGGAGTCTGAGCTGCTCTGTGGGTGCTTGAAACTGAACTCAGGTCCTCTGGAGGAACAGTCAGTGCTCTAACTACTGAGCTTACAGGTGACCTTTTACTCCTCCCTTTAAATTAGGTGGAAACCATTGGGGATGCCTACATGGTGGTATCTGGCCTTCCGGGCCGAAATGGTCAACGCCATGCACCAGAAATTGCTCGAATGGCCCTAGCATTACTAGATGCAGTTTCTTCCTTCCGCATCCGCCACCGACCCCATGACCAGCTGAGGTTACGCATAGGCGTCCATACTGGTAAGGCTGATTCTCACCTGGCCCTAGTGTCTACTTTTCCAGATCTCTCCCAACCAGTTTGTTTCTACAGGGCCAGTCTGTGCTGGGGTGGTTGGCCTGAAGATGCCCCGGTACTGTCTTTTTGGAGACACAGTGAACACTGCTTCTCGGATGGAGTCTAATGGTCAAGGTGAGGACAAGAGTTTTTAATTCCAAACTTGACCTGGATCTGTCTTGCTCTCTTCTTTCCAGAGTCCCTCCCTATCTCTCTGTTGGATAGTTCTGAAGTGCCCCATTCTTGGGCATATGTTGATTCTTATAAATGTGCTCTAGGAGCACTGGGGGCTTCTGAAGGGTGGCTGACTGGGTAGAACACTCCCCAGCACTGACAATTCTTCTCTTGGCTTTTCTTTGACTCTTCTTTCTCCCTCTGCTCCGGGTCTACATCACCCTAGCTCTAAAGATCCATGTGTCCTCGACCACCAAGGACGCCCTGGATGAACTAGGATGCTTCCAGCTAGAGCTCCGCGGAGATGTGGAGATGAAGGTGATGGCAGGCTGTGGGGGAGTGGATCATGGGAGGATGAAAGTGGGGGGAGAGAGGGAGACCAAGGCACTTACACAGAAGAGTCTGAACTGTGCTCATCCCCCTGCCTCCAGGGAAAAGGAAAAATGAGAACTTACTGGCTCTTAGGGGAGCGAAAAGGACCTCCCGGACTCCTGTAAACTCCAAGCAGACAATCTCCTGCTGCTGGTACTTGGATGGGCAATGGTCACCGTGTCTTCACACAACAAAAACAGACGTTGTCATATGAGATGGAAAATATGCATACACACAAAACCCCTGCCTTATATAGAAGTCACTGCTCCCTGCAGCTCAGTCTTGTACATATACCTGTCCCTCCCTGTCCTGGTCCTCTTCCTGCCTTCTGTACATATCTGTATCTAGACCAGAATATTTTGTCCAAGTATAAAACAACAACAAATAATCATGGTGTCATTGTCTGGGGTCCAGGCCATCCCAAGAGAAGACTACTGGGTGTGGACACAATTACTCACAAAATCAATTAATTAGCAGCTTCAGGATGAGAATGCTTTATGTAAACCCCTCATCAAGGACAGAGAATCAACTCCATCCAAAATACCTCTGTAGGATAAACAGAAACAGATTCCAAATCCCATGTCTGCTTCCCTCCTCAATTCTCAGACTGGAGTTGTTCACTTCCTTCTGCACCACTGCCCTCCTCCCTGACAGGCAAGGGAAGACATTACCCCCATCTGGTGGGGGCCATTTTCAAGTTCGTAAGGCAAAGGCTGCCCCAGCGACAAGGGTACTGGCGTTGAGAAGCTGCAATTCTTCCGGAACGGTGTGTCTAGTGTCCTGATGTTACTGACACCCTGGAGGAGTGCCAAGATCAGGACAGATGCCACCCTTCCCCAAGCCAGAACATAAGAGCCTCTCCTGCACCCCAGCACCTAGTCACCCCCACACACCGGTAGCCGTGCTGCTTGCTGAATCCAGAAGGTTTCAGGCTGTTCCTGGCGGTAATCATGAGGCTGTGAGGGAAGAGATACTGAGTAACTCCTGGCCTTTGGCCCTCTCTAAACTTCTGGGCTTGCTGCTTTCCCACTGCTGGGCAGAGCAGAACTGTGTAAGCAAGGCAGGCTGGGTTCTCACCTTTGTTGGGGCAGGAGGCCCTGCTCGTACCAGCTCCACTTTGTAGTCATGGTGTGTTACTGACTCGGTCTCAAAGAGCTTCCTTGTAGGCTCCTGCTCGGTCTGTACCTCTTTACTATGTAGCCATGGGAGAGGTCAAGCCCATCCCAGTCTCTCTCCTCCCCTTCCCCCTTCCTAGGCTCTTACCAGATCTGGTGGTGCAGGAGTATCTCCAACATGGCTTCACGCTTCCCTGTGGGCGGACAGAAGAGGAACCTCATCAAGAACCAGCTTTAGAAATGAGTTGAGAAAAGATGGGGAATCTTGGGGGGTTGCCCTTACAGCCACCAAAACAATCCACAATCCCAGCAGGAAGTCCTGTCTCCCTTTTCTGTCTCGGGGCTCTTTCTGGTCCCCTCTCTCTCATGCTTCACACCTCGAAGTGGCTGACAGGCGTGTCTTGGGAGCTGGTATGAGTCTTTCTGGGTAGTGCTAGAAGGCATGGGTGACTCAAGTTGCATGCTCAGCAGACCCTGGTGTCCATGTCGGAAGAAGTAACTCTCAGAGCCATCTTGCAATGGTGGGATTTGATCCAGCTGGTTGGTGGCTCTCTGTGGACCCCATGTTAAGTAACTGTGAGTTCTTTTCTCATACTGACCCTCATCACACACTATTTGCTTCCCTAGGAAAATGGAGTAAGCCTTTAGGAAGAGAGCAGACTAAACCTTCATACCTCCTCCTCCCAGTTGTTGAGGAGACACTGGCCACGTGGCCGTGTTTTACAGAGAATTTCCTCAGATTCAACTTCTGGAGGTTTACACGGCCCTCTTACTCCAGGTTCTGAGACTTGTAGAGGTTCCCAGGAGTGTTGTGGCTTCCAGTGTAAGTGCTGACACCATGCATCATAATTAGGGATCAGATCTAATGGCATGCATCTGACCCCTTGAGGAATGCAGGTGCGGAGCTTATGACCAGGTCCAGCGTCAACAGGATCAGGTCCAGAGGCAAGACCAGGTCCAGAGGCAGAAGAATCAGGTCCAGAGGCAGAACCAGGTCCAGAGACAAGACTAGGTCCAGAGGCAGAACCAGGTCCAGAGACAAGACTAGGTCCAGAGGCAGGTACAGGCCCAGAGGTGGGACCAGAGCCTTGGCTAGGCTCAGAGCTCTGGCCAAGACCGCAAGGGCCAGAGCCAGAGCTGTGGACAGAGCTGTGAACAGAGCTATGACCAGGATAAGAAGAGGCAGGATCAGGGTTTGAGCCGAGGTCTGCCGTGTTACAGGGATTCTGAGGAATAGAAGAAACATAGAGGGGCTGAAAGCCAAACCCATGGCCTCTCTGATGGGATGCAGGGCAGGCTGCCTCATAAAGACTGTCAGAGGAGGGCTCTGTAAGCACCGAATACTGCACAGGAACTCCTGTACATAATACAGGTGGGGCAGTAGACCTAGGACTGCTACCCGAAGAAGGAAAGGGCTCTGAAGTTGGCTCTGGTCCTTCAGAGCTGGGCTGTCCATCAAAAGATCTGAAAGAAAGGAATACATTAAGGTTGTCAAAACTGCTGCAAAGTTAGTCCGTTGACCTCCCTTGTTCTCCATGGCTCTCACCGCGACAAAGATCCGTCTGTAGACTCGGTGGTCTCCATTTTGAGACTCCACCTACCGGGTTGCCATGGAGACAGCAAATAACTCCAGGAGACTGCGCACAACTAGAGCTGGGCGGACCAGGGTGACGGTAGGAGAGATAAACAAACGCTCTCCAGGGGCGGAAGTCGATGCTTTCCAATAGTCCAGGCTCCAGTCTACCTCACCTGGGCTTTTAAGGTTCCACTTTTTTTGTTTGTTTGGTTTTCGAGACAGGGTTTCTCTGTGTAGCTCTGGCTGTCCTGGAACTCACTCTGTAGACCAGGTTGGTCTCGAACTCAGAAATCCGTCTGCCTCTGCCTCCCAAGTGAGGTTCCACTATTCTGAACCCTCACCTCCATGCCCAACTTGATTAATTCTGACTAAGGTGACTATGGGGATGCACTGGAGAAAAGTCAGGATGGCATCAATATGAACTCCCATTTGGTTCATTCCCTAAGTTGGAAGAGCAGGTTTTTAAAAATTTTTTTAAAAGCTTAGGGCTAAAAATATATGAAATAAGGTCTGAGAGTGCAGCTCATTGGTAGGTGTGCTTGCCCAGCATACCCAAGGTCCTGGGTTCGATTCTTACCACACATAGACATGCAGATAACAGCAAAATGGAAGGGAATATGGCACAACAGACATGTCTCTGTCTAGTCATCCAGTTAAATTTCTACTGTTATTTTTTTCTAGTAGTTTGATCTAGAATGGACTATTAGACTAGCAGATCTGCACCATATGTTCCTTTAACTACTGACTGGGTCTTAGGATCTTTTATTCTAACCATGGTCAAGAAAGCTCATAGCCCTCAATTTTCTTTCACCTTTTTGGTATAAATTTGTATAAATTACATATGTATAAATATGTATAAATTACATATTTAAGACAGGGATGCCAAATTGAGGGAGAATACGTTTATTAACACCACAGGATTCCTTTTTCCATTCTCCATCCAAGCATCCAGGCCTGTGGTCCTCGGCCAGATGGCAGGTTTAGCCAGGCGGCCACTGTAGCTGTCGGCCTCCAAGTACGTGAATGTGCAGGTGGTACACCGATTGCGCACCCATCTTGCCATCATTAACCACTGAAACAGAGCTTGAGGTCAGGGGTCAGGATCACGGGAGAGGTCAAAAAGAGAAAGATCACATGAGTAATAGGGAGTCATGGAAAGAAGCCACTCACCAAGACGATACCCATCTTTCAGACCCTCAGCCTGTGCTATCTTCTTGGCCACAAGGAGTAAGTGTCCTAGAAGCTAAGGGGAGAAGGCAGAGGCAGAGGTGGCTCTCCCCATAGGAGCCAACCCTCTAGCTCCATCCAGGGCTCCTCCCGGACAAGCCCCCGACTCTGTTCTCCTCACCTGTTGGTCATCTTCTTCAGCCTGGCTAATTCGAGGAATGGGCTTCCTAGGAATGACCAGAAAGTGCACAGGAGCCTGAGGGGCTACATCACGGAATACTACGCACTGGGGGCAGTGACAGGCAAGAGACTGATGTTATTTCATCAGGCCATCAGGTGCCATTGCACCCATGGCATTCACGAGCGGGTTGGGCCCTAAGGGGACCCCCACCTGCTGATCTTCATATAGAATGTCAGCTGGGAGGCTTCCATCCAAAATCCGGGAGAAGATGGTCGGCGCCGCTCCTCCAGGAGCTGCTTTCTGGGCCTTGGCCACTTCACTCCTGTCAGACACACCTGCATTTCCTCGGACCTGAGAGTGGGGCAGGTGACCCCAAGGGAGAGAGCTGGCAGTAATTTTCCCACACACTTAGTTGGGGTTGGAAGAAGCTGGGCTCTGAGAGCATTACTAGCTTCATTCTTCTAAGACCTATTAGTGCTTCCACTCCACGGAAAAATTCCTGAATTTCAGAGCCTAAGCAGCAAAGGGTGGGCCCGGTGATGGTGAACCTGGTTACAGAACACACAGTAATTCCTATGTAAGATTTAGGAGTGTAACTGATTCCTGTAACGGTGCTTAAGAAATCTAGCACCAAACAGGTAAAAAGACCCAGAATGACAGTTCCAAGAGTGAGGGCTCCATCTGGGTGTGGAGCTGTATTATCTGTAATTCCAGCACCTAGGACGGAGACGCAGGAGGATCACTACATAGAAACTCTAGGCTGGTGTGGGATATATAAGACTCTGTCCCCCAAAGCAAGCAAGACAACACTGAGGCCTCAGTTCCTATGCTACCCTTGAAACACATTAGATGAATGCCCCTGACAACTTCAAGGCATAGTTTGAATCCTGCCCTAAGAGGGTTGAAGCTCTCTACTGTTTTTACCTATTTCTACTATGCGCTTTCTGATCTTTAAGCCTCATTACTTGATTAAAGCTTTTAATATATTTGTCCTGACACTGGCTGATCTCTCATTTGGGTGTCAAATCTTACTGTGCAGCTTTGTTGCTGTTGTTGCTATGCAGGCCAACCTGGCAAAGTCCTGGCAATTCTGCTGCCTCAGTCTACCAAATGCCGGGATTATAGGAATGTGCCACCATGCTTGGCTTCTACACTGGATTTTTAATTCCAGTCATGTGAGTCAGTGGAGTTACGTAAGAGTTCAGCTAAGTGAACTAGGCTGTACCTGAGGGGATAGGAGGTAGGACTAACCCAGTTTCCCACCGATTCAGAGAGGGCTGGCGTCAGTGCGTTACATTAAAACTAGACGTGGGGGTGGGGGGGGGGGGTGGAAATTAAATCGCTGCTGCATGTGGTGGTGTGTGGAAGATGGAGCAAAACTGGTGCACATTATAGGGCCAGAGGTCCGAGGAAGACAGCCGGCTAGCTCCCAGAAGGGAGCACTCACTTCCTGCAAGGGGTACGGTTAAGGCAGCCTGGAGCAGGCGCCCAGACAGCAGCACCCGCTTCATCTTAACCGAGACGCCCCGGCTGTTCCCGGAAACAGTCGCAGCCAGATCGCTTCTCTCGCGGACTGGAGTGGGACCTGCCTGCAGAGTCCCTGAATTTGACCCTTGGTAGAGGCAGTGGCTCCGCGGGGATGCGTACCACACGTGCGGGCCCCGGGACGTGCCAGTGCCTGCAAGACCCCTCGTCCCTCTGGCTGCTTCTCACCTGCGCCCCCCGAGACCCCGCGACCGCCAGGGTTCTGCGCGCAGCGCGCAAGCCCACGGCCAGCAGCACAGCAGCAGCCATCTTCCCGAGTGTCGCTTGCAGGCGCAGCCCCATTGGCCGTGGCCTGCTGAGGGGGCGGGTCCCGTTGTGCATCTCATTGGCTGCCTCTGCGAACGCAGGGCCAATTTTTGTTTGGCAGCGTGAAAATTCTTTTTCCATTGGGTCCCTGCGCTATTTCACTCTGAGACACGATCCCATTCCATTGGAAGGACTAAACCTGGGGGTGGGATGTTGTCCTAATGGGCTCAGGTTCACCACTTTGATCAAACATAGGTTGTGGTTCCTGAGTGGGTGGGACTTGCTCGTTCTTTGCCTGTCCCTTTTAGCTTTGGCCCAACTGGTCCGGGGAAGAGGGCGGAGCCTCGCCACCTGCTTCATAAAAGGCTAAAAGTAGTGCAGACTCATCTCCGCATTGGACAGAAGGGCGGGGTTCTGAGGACATTTGGTGTTTATTGGCTCCAGAACTCACATGGGCGGGGCTCAAGGTGAACTGGGACCGGGTCTTTTTAATCTGTAGGGTAGGTAACTAGTCTTTTCTTAACAATTTCAGCCTTTAGACCACTCCAAAGATTTAAAACATATTGTATGAAAAATATTTTAAAAATTAAGGTCAATTTCTTCATGTCCTTGCTCCCACTTACATCAGTATCACGCAGTTTTCAGGGCATTTTTTTTTTTTTCTTAAACGGGTGGGGATGTATGCTATAATATGCATTGCGTTTTTTCTCAACTTCATAAGTGGTGTGAGGTGCCGTTATCTCTGTGCCCAGCACTTTCAGGTTTGCTTGTATATACACTTTTTAATTTTTTTTTTTTTTTTTTACAAAAATTGCGTGCCTGCCTGTGGGTTATGCGCGTATGAGTGCAGGTGTCCATGGATTCTATAAGGCATAGGATGTCCTGGAGCTGGAGTTACAGACCATCTGATGTAGGTGCTGGTAGCTGAATTCCAGTGCTCTCCAAATTCAGTATATGCCCTTAACTGCTTAGCCATCTCTCCAGCCCTTAAAGATGTATATGTATATTTGTAGGTATATGTGCAAGTTCACTTGGGTGCCTGTCGAGGCCAGAAGAGGGCGCCAGCGATTCCTTAGAGCTGGAGTTACATACAGCCGGTTTGAACCTCCAGATGTGAACCAAGTCTCAGTCCCTACAAGGGCAGCAAGCACTCAAGCACTGAACCATCTCATTTCTGCTTCATATTTCGAAATAAGGAACACAGCATTTCCCTTGAGCAGCAGAGGCAGGAGGATCACTCATGATTTCCAGGCCAGTCTGGTCTACACAGTAAGACTCAGTCTCAAAAACCATTAGTATCCCCCCTAAATACTCACACCTGGTGAGTTCTGGTCTGCTACAGTGATTAAGTTCCATTGTATCTTTAGAGGCTGTTTTGGTTTTGCACATGGCCTGATACATTGTTGAGTATTTGGTGTTTCCCTGTTCTGAAGCTTTGTATATGTAGTAATAAACAGAGTGCTTCTTGTTAGGCTTTTCAAGTCATTGTAGTTTATATACTTTGGAATGGCTACATACTGTGTCCCCAGTGACCAAATCACAATAACTCGTCTATTAACTGAATTAGTTTTATATGATTATCACAGCACATACAACCAATGTTGAGAAACTTCTGGAGTTAGCACAATCACTTTTACATAGCTATGTGATTAGAAAACCCTTCCTTCTTCAGAGGGTTGATATGATTTTTGCCCTGGGGTCCTAGCAATCTAGGCTGCATCCCTTCCTTTGCAAAGACATATGACCTTTCTAAATATGAGGACATGTAGGGTCACCTTGCCCTTGAGCTCTAGATGTGAGAAGTGAAAGCTGCCCCTGAGCAGGGCAGGAGATACGCGTGGCTGGGATGAGAAGAGGGCGGAGATCTGATGAGGGCTCTGCTCCGGAGCTGGATATTTCTTTGGGTTTTGACACAGAGCAGGCAACACAGGTTGTTTTGTAGATCTGGCAAAGAGGGAACATAGCCCACCAGTGTCAGACTGTCCTGTGGCCATAAAATCACCTATGGAGTTCTGTCACTCCCTGACAGTCATTTTGACCCTGACTTAAACCTGACCCTTGACCTGGACTCTTTATTCCAAACACTCGCCATCGCCTGCAGCTGCTCTCTGCGATCCGCACACTCTCCAGGCCCCGTGCTGCCGGCTCTGCAGGCCCCGTGCTGCAGCGCATGCCACACACCTGCTCCTGGACCTCAAACAAGATTCCGTATTCCTTTGATGGCTCCCGTCACCTGGCATCGCTTCTCTCCATTGGAGACATCTCCCTTCACTTCTTCAGGCCCATGACTTTTGCCTTCTTTCCCTCACTATCCTGACAGCATCCCATGTGCACCCACTGAGCCAAACACTTTCCTTTCGTCTCTGGCCAGATTCTCACCTCCAACCACACGAATCCTAGACTGCACTTGTCGCCATCTCCTCTGATTCCCTACATTAGCCTTCCCGCTGCTCACCTTCCTTGCCCAGTCTCCCACTGTCCACTAATCCACTGGTTCCCTTTCCCAGGAAGTGTAGATGTCATCAGAAGGGAACTTCTAGGAGTTCCTATTCCCTGCAGCTCACACTTCCTTCTGTGTTTAAAGAAATGAAGTTTCTCTTCATTAGAGAACGTGCCATCACTTCCACCTTAACCTCATCTTTCTTCCACATCTGAGATCTTGTCTCTCCAAGCATCTCTCCTCTCTTCTGTATCCCTCAGGATCTTTTTGTATATAGGCCTCTTCCCCTGTTCCTTAAAAACATTGCTACCTTGATCTACAGCCCACTCTGGGTGTTGTCTGATTTCTTTCTTCACTTCGTACCCAACCTCCTTGAAGAGACTCCTTCAAATTTATGGATATTTGATGTTTCCCTTCACCATGGCAGTGTGAAACCATTGTCCAAAGTCTCCAAAGACCTACTGATTTCAAAGTCTTTGCCTCCTGGAACCCTTGCTGCAACACAAGCCACTGACTAGTCTATTCTTCACTGTCCTTTTGGCTCTCTTGAAGCCAGTCTCCTGGTGTCAAGGCCAGGACCTTGAATGTAGCCATGATAGAGGAAGATGGCTGGAGTCAGGCTTCATTCTGCTCAATTGCTGTCTCTTGCCTGTAGTTGGAGCTGACTGTAAACTGAGTCTTGACGATACCTGTTCCATATAGAGCCAGCTCAGATTCTATTGACTTCCACTTTATTGTTGATCTTGGTCAGGCTCAGAAAGGCCTGTGCCAGTTCTTGAAGGTGTTTGTCCCTGGAGGAGGGAAGAGCAAAGGTGAAAGGGTCAGGTGTGGGGGTCAGATGTAGGGTCAGGATGGAGGGTGCTTGGGCCAGGTAATGCAAGGGATCTAGGGTGGGAATTGGGGTGGCCAGAGACACCCTGCATCTGGAGGGCCTCAAGGTGGAGTTGGTGAGGATGACATCTTGAAGGGCGGGCATCTCTGCAAAAGGCACATAGTCTGCTCCTAGGGATGGAAAGCAGTGTAGACATGGAATGTGGGGTGGGCTGGGGATGAAAGACCTGTATAGGATCAGGGAGAGGGTGGGAGTGCCTTTCTGCCTGGCCTTCTGCTTACAGATGCTGGCATGGTCCCCTGTCCCATACTGTTCCCTCACCATAAGGTCTCTTTCCTCTTCGCCTGGTCTCCCCAGTCTCAAAGAAAGTCTCGTGCTCCTCCCAGCGCCGGTCGCAGGCCGCACAGAGGAAATTAGACTCAAAGGAGCTGCAGTAACAGTCTAGGGCAAAAGAGCACCCAGGAGGAATATAAGGAGTTATGACACCTCACCTCTTCCTCACCACACACCTGTCTTCACCCCATCTCCCCATCTCCCCACCCAAACACCCCTTTGCACGAGAGTTACCATTGTGCCTGCAGGGATGAGCTCCAGTAGCTGCGTGCTCTTCATGAGTGTGTTTACAGCGACATTGGGCCCTCCAGGCTTTGGGGTCGAAGGTAGCCCGTTTTTTGAGCCAGAACTCACCCACCTCCTCTGGGCGTGACGGGATAAAGCAAAACAAGAGGCACCTGCACTGGCTCACACTGCAGGGCACCGACAGATCTTGGAGAATGGAGATGGTGGAGCATAAGAGACCAAAACTGGGCAGGACCTGACCTTCCTATGCAGATCTCTCCCCATTCACATTCATCTCTCTGTCTCTCCCTTCAAGAGACCAAAATACAGTAGCTCCTCCATATTCGACAAGAATCTTGTAACTTCTTTCCTACCTGAGATGATCTGGTGTTCTCTCAACAAATGTCCACAAAAGCACTTGGACTCATCTCCTATCTGGAAACAATCCCATAAGTAATGCGGGCAGCGCCAGCCAATATAGATACCTACATATGGAGAGAGTAATGGGAAGAGTGAAAGAGGAAAAAAATCCTAAACTCCCTACAAGTGTTCAGATGGATCCCCTGGAGTGAGGGTTGGGAACTCACCACCTTACCCTGCTCACCTCTGGCTCTTACGCTTTTTTTTTTAAAAAAAAGTTTCTTATCTCAAAGAGTCATTGGTTCCCTTCCCATCCCGGGATCCACGCTATGCCAGCCTATGAGTGATAACTGAAGGCAGTCTTCAGTTTGGGCGCAGGGAGATTATAGATAACATTGAAGGTAAACACGAGGCCCCTGTGACTGTAGGGTTTCTTACCTTCTCCCCTCTCCATGCCAGAGTCCAACCTTTCTGAAGTGTCGATGGTGAGCAAGAGATAAACTAACTGGCCAAGAGGATAGTAGGTGATGGGAATTGGTTCATGAGGACAATTGCTAGTGAAGGACCCTGGAGAAAGGCTGGGAGTTGGCCAGACCTGGTGTGAAGAGGAGGGAAGGATGCCCACTCCCTCACTGGCCAGGCTGACACCTCTGCAATGCCTCTGGGTTCTAGTGTTATGTAACTAACACCCTCTATGATTCTGAGAAGGGTGGCTGATGGCTCTCCAGAGATCAGGAGAAAGGGGCCTATCAGAAGTCATGACCGGAAGACCAAAATAATCTAAGTTTTGAGGAATGGAAAGAGCATCTGGAAATGGAAGGGAGGCTAGTATCCCTGGAGGTGGGCACTAACAGGCAGTTACAAGACCCTGGTTTTAGCAGTAGGGGCTGAAAGAATTCAGCTTCTCGGCAAGTCCTATCACCAGTCAAGGATAGGGCTAGTCAGAGGTGACAGGAGAGCTGGATAGCCTCCTGCTTCTTCGTGAGAACAGAGACTGTCCCAACTTCTAGTTCAGACTCTTGCTTGAGTCCCCATGGGCAAGCCGGAGCTATAGGACTCATGTCTGTTAGTGGTCTCAACGAAAATGGCATCTCTTCTAAATGTTGTCCCCAGCTTCTCCACAAGGTCTATATTTTCATCTGTATCTCTAATCCTGCCATGAAAGAGATGTCAGAGAGACCTCCTGACTGACTGTCTGAAAAAATTCCTACTGTGGTGTAATCCACAATTCTGTGTCTCAGCCCATGCTTTTAAATCTTACCCATAGTTTCTAAGGTCCTAAAACCTGCTCAGGTGTGTCTTTTGGCTTGGCTGCTTCTGAATTGATGCAGTCTGTCCTCAGTCCCAGGACCCTGCTGTACCCGGAATGTTTGGCTGAGAGCAAAGACAGCAAGGTCACAATGGGTGGGACAGAACCAGGACTCCACCAGAGGGATTCTGAACTCAACAAAAGCTAAACCTACTGGGCAGGCAGAGGAGGCTATCGTGGATGTCATTGACTGTACAACTGTGTAGTCATGCTTGTGTAGCAGCTCTTGATTTCTAGAAGGTTTCCATTGTACATACAACTGTTTTTACATGAAGGATGCTTCCACCCGAGCCCTCTCCTGGGCTTCAGACCCACAGGGCCATCTGTCCATTACATTCTCGCCAGCATGATCCATTAAACACATAACCACTTCCACCTCAACCTCTGCCTCTCCAGCTTGTGCCATCAGTTCACCAGGTTTGTGTGTGCCCCGCACCTGCCGTTTCAGGCACTCGGTTCGCTCAGACACTTAAGCCAAGTGTCACTCTAGGTATTTAACCTTTCTCAACTTATTCTACACATCCAGCCATTCAATCATCAGCTTTACCTTGTTAGTGTCTCATGAACCTCCCACCCTGTCTCTACCTTCATCCAGCAACGTCCTTGATTACGTGTTTCAGTGTGGTCTTCCCATGTCCAATCTCGCTGTCTTCAGTCTATCTTACTGCCAGAGTGATCATTTAAAAGCAATATATGTGTCGTCAGCCTATTTATGTGTGGGTGCCCTTGGGATATGACAGTGACTCATCTCATGGGCACACAGATGCCTGTGCAGTTGTGTATTTCCAGAGCTGAGTTAGGGTTCCCACCAACATTCTTGCACCAGGCAAAACACTGTGGCCTTCTAAGGTTTCCTGTCTCGTCAAGTCCTTTTGTTTTACTTAAATTTTTATTTGGATAGGCTCTCTTTGTTATGCCATCCAGGCTGGCCTGGAACTCACCACAGACAGTGATAACCTCAAAGGTGTGATCCTCCTGACTCAGCCTTCCAAGTGCTGGGTTCATAGTTGTGCGTCAGCACACCCAGCTTGACTATCTCCCCATATCCTCTTACGGATATTAACTCTGGCAATCTTCCCTTCCAATGCTTCTTAGGATGGCACCCAAACTGGGTGCCTCTTTCCTCTGTTCCTGCAGCACCCTGAGCATAGCACTTTGTTAGCCTCAATTACAACTGCCATTTTACTTATTGGCATTGCTTATTAGAGTGCAAATTATCCGAGGGATCTTTGTTTTGTTCTTTTTTTTTTGAAACAGGGTCTCATTGTGCAATTAAGGGACAGTTTTATCTTGATGCCTTTCTTGTCCCTCTACTTGCACAACTAAAACTCACTGCTTAGATACAGATGGCACATAATAACTGTAGAAAGGACTTAGGGAGAGCTCACATTTCACATTTCTCTGCACATCGCATACATTCTTAGGGAGTCTTGAATCAAGATCTTCAACATCAGAAGAATACAGACCTCAGGTAGCTTAGGGTAGGATTAAGTGCACAAACCATTTAAGCAGGAAAACAGATATTTAAAACAAAGAAGAAATATAGAGGTCCTAAATAGTAAGGAGTGGATAGAAGGCTCTAAACAGGGGACTGAACAGAACTTGAATTTGAAAAAAAAATAGTATCAGTAATAGATGTTAACTAAACAGAGATTTCACTATCAGTGGAAACCCAGAAACAAATGAGATTTTAAAAATAATAGAGGTGCCCATGGCTTCAGCTGCATATGTAGCAGAGGATGGCCTCGTCAGGCATCAATGGGAGGAGAGGTCCTTGGTCCTGTGAAGGCTCGATAGATGCCCCAGTGTAGGGGAATAGAGGGCGGGGAGACGGGAATGGGTGAGTGGGTGAGTGGGGGATCACCCTCATAGAAGCAGGGGGAAGGGGATGAGATAGGGGGTTTCCAGGAGGGAGGGAAGCCAGGAAAGGGGATACCATTTGAAATATAAATAAAGAAAATGTTCAATAAAAATATTAGCGATGAAGGGGCGAGTGTCCATGCCTGGAGGTGTGGTTGAGTAAATTACATACAGGAGGATAAGGATGTAGGATTTCTAGTTGTCTTTGTATCTTAGTCTTGTTGACGATCAAGCAAATATAGTACTATCTATTGGATTCACCTAGGAAGTCCAGAATCACAGGATCAGAGTGTCTCTCTTACTGAGATTAATAATCCTTATAGATTGTGAAACCCTGTAACACAGGTAGACATGCTTACACATAGTGTGCTCCCTGTTCACACAGATCATCTGCATATCCATTACAGAGACGCTGCTTCCACTCACAGGACTATCAGGAGTTCTCCCTGGACTGGGGATATAGCTCAGTGGGCAGTGTGCTTGTATAGCACACCCCAAACCCCAGCACCATGTAAAGCCAGCTGTGGTGGCACACACATGTAATCCCCGCACTCAGGAGGGCGAAGTAGGAGGATCAGAAGTTCAAGGTTATCCTTCACTGACTATATAGAAAATGTGTATAGAAAGGATCCCTCAAGGGTTTTGGGTACTCTGATGCTCATGGATTAGGCATGGAGAAATGACAGTCTTTAGTGGGATAAAGGGACCAAAGTCTTGACATATTCATATGGGGACAAGGCTCCTAGACTGTCCAAGGTCCTGGGACCTTCAGGTTGCTCGGGTATAGACGATCAGGGTGCTGTATTGGGGGCTGGCCTTCAACCCTTCTGTTAGAGCAACTTCAGTTGCTTAAGTACATCTGTCTATTGCTACTTGGGCCTCACGTGAAATCTCTACGTTTTTCAGGATAGCCCACCTGCTCCCCTGCCAGATTCCAGGCAGGTAGTGTGGCCATTTCCACACTGAAGAGAGGCAGGTTCCCAAATCTGTTGGACTGGAAGCTGTCCGTGGGCCTGTTACAGACCTCTGGAAGGCCACCTGGGCTCACCTGTCTGGATGGCCTTCAGGGCTGAATTCTTCTCCCATTGGAAAAGATTGTTCACCTGATCATCAAATTGCTCTCTGTGTACTGTCTTAGCCATTTCCACCAGCTCTTCCTGCTTTACAGGGACCACTGGGTGGCTTGTGACACCTGGGAAGGGAGGGTCTGAGTAACCAGAAGGGAGAGAAAGGGCCGAAAGACTAAGGAGAGTCATATGAGAGAGTAACCCAGTCCCCCACTTCTGGGTAAGTCGAGGGCAGTGTGAAAGCCACAGGAACAGGGGAGAGGTAGGGAGTTACCAGCAGCTCGTTTCTCCTTCTTCTTTCTTGCATGGAGCTCAGGCCTGGCTGCAGTGATCTTACTAGTCCCCACTGTCAGCTCATCTTCCCCTGCTTCCTCCTCTTTTGTAGATGTGTCCTCCTTGGCCTGGGTTGAAGGTTCTGAAAAGGAGTGCTTTTGAAAGTGCTCAGATTCAGGGACCTGGGTCTGTGGGACTTTATCAGAGGTGAGCTCACGGGAGGACTCGGGGATATTGGTTGTTGGTGAGACCTCATAAGGTTCTTCTTGGGCTTCGGAGATGGGATTCTCATACTCAGGGATATTGGCTGTTGGTGAGACCTCATGAGGTTCTTCTTGGACTTCGGAGATGGGATTCTCATACTCAGGGATATTGACTGTTGGTGAGACCTCGTGAGGTTCTTCTTGGACTTCAGAGATGGGATTCTCATAGACAAACTCCAAAGGACTCTCAGTGATGGATTTTTCTAGAGAGGTCACAGACTGAGGAGACACTTGGGGTGGTGGGGAAAGAAACTCAGAGGTATGGGACTTTAAAGGAGTTTCAGAGACAGAAGGATCCCGGAGGTCCTCATAGGCCTTGGTGTCAGGATTCAGGGAAGAAGAAGTTTCAAAATGGACTTCTGGAGGCTGCAAATGTTTCTGTGAGCTGGAAAGCTGCAAGGGAGTTTCATGGGTGATGGCCTCATGCAAGTCTTCAGCGAGGGTGTCCTTCAAAGAAGGGTGTTCCTTTGCATCTTTAGTGGCCTGAGGGCCTTCTGTGGTCTTATTTGCTTCCATCTGGTGGCAGAATAAGGTACAGGCTCCTTTAGGCTGAGTCTGGAGGGTCTGCAGGTTAGGACAGAGCCCCAGGGTTCACAGATGGTACAGGATAAGGAAAAAAATTATTAGTGCACCTAAGACATTAGAAGAAAGAAGAAGTCTGAGTTTCAGGGTGCTGTGCCAGGAGGGTCTCTCATGTACCACCCCCTCCCCCACAGCATTCTATTGTAGATTGGCAGGGAGCTGGAATTTAAAGAGAATGACAGAAGCAGTCAGAATCTCATCAGTAGATGGTAGCAGAGGACCATGCCCCAGGAGGGAGCCCCAACACAGCTACTTTGCCAGTTCAAGTGCAGAGTGTGGGGCATGTCTAAAGACCCTGGAATTGTAGCTCTGGAGTGCCCGAGTGGGGTTGGCCTTGAAGAGCGCAGGAGAATGCCACAGTATATACGGCTTTGGCCAGGGATACCAGCCTCCTCCCTTAGTCTCATTTATGCTCAAGGCTTCAACTACTTCCAGCTACGTGCTATGTCCACTTGCACTCCCCCTACCTCTCTCTCCCCTCTTTTTCTTTTGAAGGCCTTATAGCCCAGGTTAGGTTTCTATGTAGCCCAGGCTCTTTCTGAGCGCCTCATAGGACTCCTGCCCCAGCCTCGTGAGGAGGACCTTATAAAGGTGCATCGCCATGCTTGGCCACCTCTGGCTTCTTAATCTGCATCTTTAACTTAGATCTCGTTATTCCCTTGTGCTTTAGGTATTTCCAAGAGAAGTGCCACAGGCTTTGAACCTGGAAATACACATATTACCCTAGTCTTCCACAGTGCAACGAGAGCCACTCCTAATCTTCCAAACACTCCCCAAATGACTCTCTCTCTCTCTCTCTCTCTCCCCCCCCTTCAATTTGCCCGTGTTCTCATTGTCTTCTGCCTGGTTGTATAGTACCATTGACTCTCCACGACCACCCCAGCATATCCATCCACCCAATCACCCAATCTTTCATTTAGGACACATTTTATAGACAGCCCAAACTAACACTTTACTCAGGCACCATGTACACATTGGGACTGGATGAGCTTGGGAGAAAAACACAGGGACAGGATGAATGGCTCATCTCCAGGATACTGTGAATAGGGAGGATGCTGAATCTACCCTAGAAAGATCCAAGAAGGAAGCTCTCTTTCCTCCTTCAGCAAGATCTTTTGAACACACAAAACCTTCTGAACCAGCCTAATGGATTACATCCAAGTTTCTTGGTCCTGACATGCAAGGTTGGTTGTCACCACCCCAGACCTCTTTCAGGTGTTAAGGAATGAACTGAGGGCTTTATATGCTGGCAAGTGCTCTATCATGGAGCTACCCCTCCCACCCCCCCAAAAAAACCACTGGGTTTTTTAGATAGGGCCTCACTATATCGTCCTGGCTGGCCTAGAATTTGGACCAACCTGGCTTTGAACTGGCAATAATTCTCCTGCCTCTGCTTCCCAAGTACTGGGATTCCAGACCAGTGCCACCCCTTGGGCTTCCAAAACAGACTCAGTCCTCTCTAAGTCTATCATCATTTGTAAGGGCTACTTGAGAATTCTTGTGTTTCACTGATCTGTAGTTTGCCCCATGCCTCAGAGACAGTAGCAGATACCTTAAGATATTGCATCTTAAGCTCATTAGAGAGATATCTCAGCAGAAGAACCTGGGTTTAATTCCCAACATCCACATGGCAGCTCACGACTGTCTGCAACTCTAGTCTCAAGGGCTATGACCTCCATAGGCACTGTACACATGTGGTGTACAAATATACATACAGGCGAACACACCCATACACATAAAGTAAAATTAAAGGTTAAAAAAAATAATTACTTTCACTGGAGTCTTTGTAAAGGGCAAATTAGGAAAGGGGCTGAGGCAGGACGATGAGAAAGTGGGTAAGAATTCAAACAAAAAGTAGAGGATGTTCAGGGAGGGACAGAAGGTGTTATGAAAAGGAGCGGAGTAAAGGGCTGGGATGGAGGGCTCTTTGAAAGACTACATACCTCTGGGCTTAGGCTTGGTGGTCTCAAGTCCTTAGGTCAAGATGTTTATCTGGGTTGGAGGGGGAAGTGTCGATTCTGACCTAGGGAATGGTTTTGCTGTTGATGAGCAGGGCTGTAGGTATTGTTTGTTTGGGAAGACTTGGGCACCTGCAGACCACAGCAACGGGACTCTGGCCCGAGTTGATTAAGGGCAGTAAAGGGAAGAAATAAGAGAGGTCCAGGGCCAGTGAAGGATGTGCTCTAGAACCCAGGGCAGGCTTCGATCATCAGGGCAACAGGAATGCCAAGTAGTCTCCGGGGCAACAGAAGTCTTCTGGTCATTTCCTGTATGGGTGACCTATCCCGAAAGGGCTACTTTGGATCTAGTTGGGATCAGAGTTGAGTGAGTCTCTCTGTAGGCTGTGCAAACATAGGAATGGGAGGAACATGGCCCGAGAGGAGCCTGGTTTTGTGAGTTTCTGGAAGGTTCCTGAACCATGTGTGAGCGGCGTTCACTGGGAGTTGTGGACCTGAGAGGTCTGGTTAGGGTGAGACAGAGGCTCTCAGGTAGGCAGCGCAGGAGACTTCAGTTAGAGACCAATAGAATTGGGTAGGGGCGGGCTTTGCTGAGAGGGACCAATCGCATGGGACATGGGGCGGAGCGCCAGGCGAGCGTCACGGCGAGGCCGCCGCGGGGCCTGCTATCGCCGGTTCAGCGCAGCGTAGTCGCCCAGGCCTGAACTCCTCCCCAGGTCCCGGCCCCGGCCCCGAGCCCGCGAGGACGCCAGAGGCCACCCCCCGGGGGTGGGGAGCGGAGCCGCGGGTTAGCTCTACGAGCGTCCCGTGCTGGCCTGGCCGGCCCCGCCCCCGCCCCGGGCCATGGCCCAGCCCTTGTCCCGGCCCCTCATCCTATCCCAATCTCAGCCTTGGCCTCCGGCCACGCCCTCGCCCCGCTTCCCAAACCTGTCCAGGGCCCGGTCAGTGTCCCAGCGAATGCCCAAGTCCAGGTCCCCTCTTCAACCCCGGTCCCTGCCCCCAGCCTGGCCGCTATCTCCGCCTCGGCCCTTGTTCCACCCCTTGTCACAATTCCCAGCCCAGCATCTGACCCTGTCCCATTCCCAGCGTTTGCTTAAGCCCCTGGCCCAGCCCCAGCCCTTGCTTCAGTCTCCATCACACCCACTCCTTCCATCACACCTCCTGCCCTTGTTTGAGCCCCGGTGCTCAGTTCAGCGCCACCCAATAGCTCAGTGTTTGCCCCCATCTCTGTATTTGCCTAAGTCTCTTCCACTGGGCCCCCGCCTCTCTCATACTCTGCCCCTCTCCCAGCCTCGACTCAGGTCTGGGCTCCAGCTGCCGCCAGCCCTATTGCTGCTGTTGCTGTTTTCTGTCCTTGGTCCAGGGGCTGGTGAGTGCAGAAGCGGAAAGGATTGAAACAGGATGGGGTTCCAGGGAGGGGTGGCTTGGAAAGAGTCAGGAGAGGTGGGACTTGGTGAGCTCGGTCACTGGGGAAGAAGGGGGGAGGGATAAGGACGAGATAAGGCTTACACAAGAGATGGATTGGCAGCCTTTAAGAGGGGGTGAGATAGAGGCTCTCAGGTAGTTCAGCAGGTGACTAATAGTCCTCAAGAGACTGGGAGATCTCATTTCCCGTTGTCCATCCAGACTCAAGGAGTCTGGCTTTCCCTGGGAAGACTTGGGGGCTTTGCTCCTTTTGTTTCCAAAGTTTTATGGAGATGATGTAGTCTCACCGTAGAAGCTTCTATTGTAGCCTGAGACATGGAGACATTGTAACCTAAAACTTTGAGATAACAAACACATTTTAAAAAGGGGGCTAAAAAGCAGCTTTGAAAACAATATGTTGCATTAAATAGATGGACATGGGTTATTTGCCATTATAATGAGCTTTCTTCTTGTGCTGGGTCTTTCCCCCAAGCAAGCATCGCTGGGCTATGGGTCATTCTTGCCTCCCTCTCCTCTTCCTCTGACTACAATACCTGATTGAAGTATTCCTCCATTGGCCCCATCATGAAATGGCTAGTGTTCATGGCCTCAGCCCCAAGCCACCTCTGTAGCAAGAATGGAGATTGTCTCAGTCTTTGGCAGTAACAGCTAGCCACAGCTGTGGATGGAGAAGGGTTTCAGTGATCTCAGTGGGCCTGCACAGTGTACAGCCTGAGATCAGTGCCATCCTAGGGTTACAGTCCTGCAGAGATGTGTAGGTACCATGTACTTGTGTATATAACAGGGACCTGGGAATGGTGCACGTGTGCCATGTATTCATGATTCCATGTTGGCGACATGCCTTTTATCTGAATATACATGAGCTGATTTGTTTTTGGGGTGCATACATTATTGTGTGAGGGCGAGGGAACATTGTATGGTCCGTACACTTCTTCTCAGCTTGGCCTGCTCCTCTTATGAGCATATCACCAAAGTGCTACTTTTAGGAGCAGGTAATTTCTAGGCTTGAAGGAAGTGTTAGGGGTGTGTGTGTGTGTGTGTGTGTGTAATATTTGTGTGAATGTGCACATCCATGTGTGTATTTACTGAGGCTAGAGGCTACTTTATTCCCTGGAGACTATCTCTCGTTGAACCTGAAGTTCCTATTACCCACTTTTCTTTATTGCACATGCACAGGCATGTATGGTCATGCTAGACCTTCTTTCCCTCCTCTTCCCCCTCCTCCTCCCCCTCCTCCAAATGTGGGCATTGAGGATTTCAATTCTCAGCCTACATAGCAAATATTCTTACACACTGATCATCTCCCTAGACCTTGAGAGCATCTTTTTCATCCGTGTACCCAGTCTTCTGGAAGGAAGGTCCCAGGATGGAGATGTAGACATTCATTGTTGACTACAGTGCAGGATCTACACTGGCAGAAGCAGCTGGCAATTAGCTTTTGGTTTTGATGATGAGAGTTTGCACACCCACATATGATTTAGGCAGTGGAGGAGCACCTTCATGTTGTTGTAGACATCAGACAAGCTCATTTAGACTTGGATAGACATGCTTTCTCCGGGTTGTGGTTCTGGTAGGCCCCATTAAAATTCCAAATCAAAGCATGAGGTGGATAGGACTGTTTCTCAAGGATCTACCATTCGTCCAACTTCCTCTACATTACCTCCAAAGCTCCAAGCTGCTACTTACTCCTTTTCCAACAAGTACATCCTGTGACCCCCATAGCCTCTGGCTTTGTTGAGGTTGGCTTAGGCAGGCCCAGATTCTCCAGGCCAAGCAAGCTCTTTGTGCTTGTCCGGTGCTAGCTTTAGGAGGAGCATCACTTCCCTAACCCCAGCAGAGGGCGCTCCAGAGCTCTTATTTTCTATAACAATAGTATTCAAGGCTATTCAGTGTTGGGCCTCTGGCTCCCAGTTGTGAGAGGCAGGATTCCTAGGAAGCTGTCTTCTTCTCCATTAGTTAGTCCACTGCCCTTCATCTACCTTGAGTACCTCCCCACTTCTGTCTGAGTGCAGATCTGACCCTCTTGGCACTCCTGGGTAGTACTTAGCTTTCAGGGTGGCACTTTTTCTTGTTGAAATTGATCATCTGGTTGGAATGGCAGTCTAGTCCTTTGGTGCTGTCATGGCCTTTGAGCCATTCTGGCCAGTGGCTTCCACTCATTTAAGTCCTTACCTCTTGAGTGTGCCTCTTTAGGTTGCCCCAGGTTAGCAGGGCCAACCTACTGTCCTTCAGCAGCCACCTTTTTCCTGATGCCCCATCTCTGTTACTTTACATACCTTGGTTTGGGGGTCATTCCTCCTATCTCCAGAGGTAGAGATCATCCGATTAGGTAAGCCTTATGGGTGTTTCTTGTGTAGCTGAGGACCCTCCCTCCAACCTCTACTCTGTCTTGAAGATGCTTGAATTTCCCCAGCTTTTACCTGTTCAGGGACATATTCCTGGGCTTCTTTGGAACTGTTCTGAAGGAGAGAGTGGGAGGGGGAAGTGAGAGAGTGATTGGAAGAGAAGAGAAGAGGTGAGGGGAGAGAGAGAGAGAGAGCATGAGCAAGTGCTGTATGAGGGGACAGTTTGTCTGCATTTTGGAGCCACCCTCTCCTATCATCTGAGCTAGGGATTACCATGCCCATGTGCTTGTCTGGCTAGGGCCTTTCCTGCCCACTCTGACTCTGCTCTTGACAACAGTGATCAATCAGGGAGTCAGCATTTCAGGTAGAGATAGCCACCTCCTCCCCACCCACTCCCCAACCTGGACTACTCCAAATAGTTCCTTATGATTTAGGATGCCACTAGGTCACCGAATGACTGCCGTCCAGGACCTCCCTCTGGGAGAAATCCCTGGCTACTCATTTTGACCCTAGAGAGTCTGATCACTCTCCTCTCTTGGGCACTGGCATGGTGGCCTGCCAGCCCCAGGTCTTGACTCTGCCACCCAAGCAGCTCCCTTGCAGCCTCACCACACCGTCTCCTCCCCTCTTTTGCCCAGAGCTGTTACACAGACAGCTCTTGTGAAGCTTCTGAGAATTTTTACTGCTCCTAACCACTGGGGAATAGAAAAGGGCAGAAAACAAACAAGTTACACAGTTCTGAGTTGACTCCCAAGCCCCACAGGTGGAGTTCTAGCTTGCTCAGTGGCTTAGGAGCCTGTGCCAACACACACACACACACACACACACACACACACAGAGGCGCGCATACGCGCGCACATGTACACACATGCATGCACACACATACTCACATGCACACACATGCACACACATGCACACATACACTTGCACACTCTGTTTTGTTAGTCTTGGTGGGTGGAGATCCATTCCTTCTGAGTGAACGAGCTGCTGTGAAGTCAAATGAAGGGTCGTAGGTTTAAATCATCGAGGTTTCTTTTTTGCAGTATGAATTTTGTAAGAACGAGGCTTTTGTGAGGAAGAAGCCAGATAACACTAGGGCAGCACAGGCCTCAGCTCCTAGCTGGCGGAAAGTGCTGTTGACTTGGTCCTGTTGGTGAGAAAATGGGCATGCCTGCTGCCTAATGGAAATGCCTCTCCCTCCCATCTGCTTCCCAGGAGGTCTTTTCCTAACCGATTACTCCACCTGCTCACCCCGAAAGCTCAGCCCGTTTCGCTCCTTTGCCAGTACCGAGCTCTTCCACTTCCACGTTCCTGAGGATACATTCCTGGCTGTTTGGAACCTCATCATCTTCAAGGAGCAGGGAGGAACCTTTGGGGACCATTGCCCAGACCAAAGCGTGACTGTGTGAGTGTCTGAACTTCTGTAACCCCAGTTTCCAACCCTAGTCACTTTCCAAACTGAACTATGACTGTTGGGGGTCTAAACATGCCTCTTGACCCTGACCTTGACCCTTATTCAGGGTCAAGTGTGACTGGAGGCCATGACCTTTGTCACCTGAGCACTCATAACTACTGTGAGTGCCTCAGCTGACCTGTTGTCCTTATGGACTTGGGCTTTGGACCTGGAATCATTTTGTGATGTATGCGGGTGTGGGGAGTCCATTTGTTTCACCAGTGATGGGTGACAGTTCTTTTTTAGCCCCCTCTCCCCAACTCCTGCTCCACTGTCTGCTTTTCTCTCTTCCTACTTCTTGTACCCCAGGTATTTCCGATCTGGAGCACCTCCTGTCATCAATCCGCTGCACACACACTTCCCGGCAGACACGGCTGTGCCTGGGGTTTTCTCACTGACCCTCAGCTGGACACTGCCCAACAGAACCTCAGGCATCTTTAACATCAGCAGCCCCTTACCTGGGGACTGGTTCTTGGCTGCTCACCTCCCCCAAGCCCATGGCCACATCTCTGTCAAGGTGGGTTGATGCTACCTGGGACAGGAAGAGTCATAGCTTCCCCTCTACCACTGCAGAGTGCTCGCGGGCATCATATCCTTTTTACCAGAATGAGCAGCAGCATCAGAATGGTTGTGGCAGGCCACTGTTCGAGGCCCGTGGGCTATCTAATGGGATGGTCTGTGGCAGGCAAGTGGGACATAGTGATTCCAGGAAACTAGAGAGAAATTAGAGATTCTGGAATGAGGTCCTGGAACTGGGCAGTTGTATCCCTTCCTATTGGGGGGAATTAAGGTTAACGAAGGTGGTCACAGCTATCTGGGTCTGTGGAATCTGCTGTACAAACCCAGCACTGGTTTTATTTGTATTTTGATTGATAATAGCCCTGGAACTTTTCTCAGGCCGTATCTTTGTCTCTAGCCCATGCATCCTGGTTTTAGGCCGCTCTTTTCCTTGCCCTTTGAGAAGCCATAAGAGAAGCTTTTCCTAATAAAAAAGGCTTTGGATAGCTGGTATCCTTCCTAACCCTTGCCTCGCTTTCCTCTGAATACCAGCACTGATTTTAACAGAGCAGAGATTGTCAGTCTGAAGGGCAGGTTCAAAGGTCAGGATGCCTCTTGGCTTGGAGTAAAAGAAAACATTACAGTGTTTTCCTGCCACTCTTGTGTGTTAGAAAGTCAGGATCCTCCTTGTACTAAGGAAATCTATAGGTTTCCTACTGCTGCCCATTGCAGTGGAGGGGCAGTGGGATGAGCTGACCACTGCTCATCTGGCAGCCGTGTGTGTGGGGCTTTGGTAAGAGTGAAGACAGAGCACGAACAGAACAGGAATTGATAGAGAGTTACAGAACAAGAGCATCACAAAGCAAGGAAGCTGGTGCTCTTTGGCTATTGAGAGCCCAACCAACCAGGGGAATATTGACTCTAAATTGGTAAAATGTCTAGAGCAGTGTAGGCGAAATTTTGTGAAATCCAAGGGGGCCTGAGAGCCCTTTGGATGAGAGCATGCTGGGAGCTCACCTGGAAAAGTCTCTGGGCTCTGATTCATGTCAGAAAAAAAAAAGATTTTTCCCCCAGGAGGAATGTCTTCATTGATCTTTGACCAAATCTCAAAGAGCCTGCCTCTTAACACAGCCAGGATCTTGCTTCATTTTGTAAGAACTGACAGAAAAGTCCTCTAGCCCCTGTTCAGGTTATCTACCTTTCCAAGTGAGCAGGAAATACCTGCAGCCTAGACCTGGGTAGGGGTTACTGAGCTGAGGCCTAGGAAGGAGTGGTCATGTTTGCCTGGGCATAGCAGTACAGAGCAAAGCTTCTTAGAACCTATTACGTGATTGAAAATGTCTAGACCACTGGGTGGTGAGAAAACAGCCAGGCCTGGCATCTGTGCTCCTATCTAGAGAGAGCAAGCAGGGCCAGGGAGGCTTGGTACTGCAACTGGAGGCCTAGATGATGCCCCCAGCAGTGTACTGAGACCAGAGAGAAAGTGCACACTTGAGTCTTTCTCACTGCGTGGACAAGGATCTTGGGGATGGCTCTTCTAAAATGTTGATTACATTCTAGAATCTTATATGGGCCTCTGAGGACTCTTAAGCTTTCCAGACCCTGACTAGTTTTCCAGACTTGAACCTAAAGGCTTGTTGTCTAGAACATTCTTTTTCATTCCCAACTTGTATCCTCTTTGTATCATGGTTCTTCAGACTTCCTGTAAGGCACAACAAACGCAGGAAGTGGTATGGGCTTACGGAAGAATTCCAGTGAGAAGGCACTCCTGTTACTAGAGTCCTCCTGGACTTGGGATGAGTTTAGATCTCTCTTTAACCCTTTGTCCTCCAGCTGCTTTGCACTAGGCCTTGAGTCGGATGCTGGGAATACTGGGGTAAATAAGAGATTGTAAGATGTGGGGAATGCTTTAAAAACACAAAGAGAGGTGGCTAACTCAGTTTGGCAATATGGTGGAGATGGTGTTCAGAGACTGTGAGGCAGAGAGGCCTGATGGTGAGGAGACGGGGTAAGTATTTCAGAGGTGGGAGTAGCATGGGCTAGAATTCGGGAGGCGTACTAAAGGAGGTCAGTGTGAGCTGGCTTAAGATGGAAGGGTGGGCAGAAGCCAGACCAAAGAGAGCCTAGAAGTTTGAACTGTACCCTGAGAGTGACAGGGAGCCCTGGAAAGCTGCCCTTCTTTAGTCCTGACCCTCTTTTGAATCACGTGTTCCCAGTACCCAGAACAGCTGGTGCTCAGCTCTCAAATGCTGCTGCCCCAAGCTGACCTGACTCCTCTTCTCCTTGTCCCTTCATCTTGTCAGCCTTTTATCTCTTCCTAAGGCTTATATTTACCAGTCTGAGATGCTGGCTTTGGGGTTGTGGAACCAGCTAGCACTTAATAGATCATAACAAGAAAGTTTTCCCAAATAGCTGGGCATACGTCTTGAAGACCTTCTCTTTCCAGTCTAAGATCTGTGTGTAAATAAGATCAGGTAAAGTCATGAAAACGACATGCTGGACAGCACAGATGCAGACGGTTTAGAGGCAGCACATTGCAGAGGACCAAGCCCTCAGCAGCTCAGCCGCAGTAGGTAATATCCGTCAACAGCCTCCTGCTTCCTCTCGCCTCTAAGTTATCTTATTTATATTTCAAATAGGTGACATATGCACCTGGTACAGCCTTTGAAAGGCACAAAAGACCACAGTGAAAAGTAAGTCTCCTTCTCACCTGTTAGTTTCTCTCCCTGTAAGTAACTAGTGCCCAGGTTTCAACTCCTTGCGAATATTGTTCTTTCCTTCTTGACCGCCTACCTCTTGGCAGTTATGACTGTTGATCTCCTGCTTCTCCTGACCACTGTCCACTCCTCTGGCTTTTTCTTGACGTCTCTGCTTGATCTATGTGTGCAGTCGTGACTTGGTGCTTGGCCCCAGGAGAACTCTTTTCTGAATTTTTATTCTCTTGTTTGGTGTCTATGGCAGAGTTGTTTTAAATACCATGTATGAGTTGATGCCTCATAAGAGTGGACAGCAGTTCTATAGTCTTTGAATCTCAAACTTATATCTATCAGCTTTCTTTCTGATATGTTCAATTGCTTGTCTAAGAAGTCTCAAGCTTAATACATATAAAGCAGAACAAGGTCCAAAACTCTTGTTTCCTACTTATTTCCAGTCTAGGCCTCTTCTTCCTGGTTGTTTCCTTCCAGTAAGTACAACTGCTATCCATCAGTTGGTCCAGCTTCAAATGTGTCATTCCTGACTCTTCCTCTTCTCTTACTTCCTGGTGACCAGTTCATAAAGCCTTGTTCCTCAGCACTTAATGCCTGTCTGCAGGTGCATCTCTACTTCTCTGTGAAGCACTAGAGTTCCCTGACCACCACAGTAACCTCCTAAACAGTCCTCTGCTTCCTCTGCCCCCATTCACTTCCGCATTGGTTCGTGTTGACTGACTGAGGACAAGAGAGCTTTACCTCCAGAGGAAGCCACATGTCTGTAGGCATCTTCAATCTGTAAGCCTGTCTTAGCTTTTCTATTTATTGTGGTGGAAGAACGCCATGACCAAAAGCAGTGTTGGGAGGAATGGGTTTCTTTCAGCTTCCATCTCTCAGGTCACACTCCATTGCTGAGGGAAGTGAGGACAAGAACTCAAACAAATCAGGAACCTAAAGGCAGGAGCTGATGCAGAGGCCGTGGAGGGTTTCTGCTTACTGGCTTGTTCTTCATGGCTTGCTCAGCTTGCCTTCTTATAGAACCCAGGACCACAAGCCCAGGGGTGGCCCCACCAACAAGTGAGCTCAACCCTCCTGTACTAATCACCAATCAAGAAAATGTACCACAGTCTTGCCTATCTAGTAGGGACATTTTATCAACTGAGGCTTCTCTCTTCTAAAATGACTCTACCTTATATCATGTTGACATAAAACTAGCCAGTACAAAGCCCCTTCAGGGTCTGGAATTTCTTAAACTTACCCCAGTTGGGCATGGTGACTGATATCTGTAATCCCATACCTGAGAGACCAAGGCAGGAGGACTGGCATGAATTGTAACCAGCCTGGACCACAATGTGAGTTCAAGGCTAGCTTAGACTACAGAATAAGACCCTGTATGCTCTCTAAAGAATGAAAAAGAAAAGACATTCTTACTGTCCCACCAAGTATGAGGAGTTCCCTATAACCCAGAGTCCAGCTACCAGGCCTTTTGCCTTTCTTGGTTTCTGCTTCATGCTGAGGAAGTCTGGATGTTGAAGGAACACACCAGAGCACACATATGTCCTGATATGTCCTGAAACCAACAGTAAAAAGTGGAAGCAGTATGTCTTTCCATAGATTGTGAGGCAGGGACATGGGGCACATCCTGAGCATGAGATTGTTGTAGATCCCTGCATTGGGATCTGGCCAGAGTATTTCTGATCCATAGGGTTTTACATCAAAAGTGAAGGACCTCTGCTTTGGTTGTCAGAGATGAAAACTTCTGTACAATTGGGACACTTTAGGGAACTGTCTTTTGACACCCATCTTTCAACTTGATGGCTGGCTGTTCTTCTGCACCCCAAATGTGCCAGGTTAGGTATGCTGAGCATTGAGCATGCAGCTGTGAGATGGCACAGAAAAGTGTAGTGTCTGAGTTTTCTGACCTGACGTAGACTAAGGCCTCCTTACAGTAATGAGGACTTAACCCAAAGTGCGTGGCTTGGCTGACTTCTTCCATGGCATAAAACATGGTGAAATGTCAGGGCCTGGAACTTCTTCCCCAGAACAGGCTTTGGAGGCACATCTTCATCAGAGTAACCACTGAAGAGAGAGATACTCTCTAGTTTATTGAGCCAACAGAAGGCCATTTATCTTGTTTAGAGAAGGCTTGTTAGGAGACCCTCACGCCCCTCAACTGATGGTTGTTAGGACTTGTAAGATGTGGATGCTGTGGAGGGGAATGGTGTCACTAAGTGATGGGGTTACTGGGAGCATGGCCTCAGGATCGGAGAACAGAAGGGGCTTGGTAGTTTGTCCAGTACAAGAGAAGCCTTGGAAGTATGGTAGCTGTCCTTCAGTGTCTGAGGAAACAGTCTGAGGCTGAGGGTCAGGTCAGAAGGGACAGATTTTGACCTCATAAAGGTCAGTTCTGTCCACAGCTGGGCTGATTCATGTATTTGGCAAACATGGCAAGTTGCACACGCTACATTAGGCCTGTGCAAGATCTAATGTAAGGTCTGGAGAGCCAAGTCCTGCTTTCAAGCTCCAAATAGTCTGCAGGTTGGAGAGAGTAGTCCTTACTGGTGCCATGAAGTGAGGGCAGACAGGCACATATCAGGAGGGCAACCTGGCAACAGAAACAGTTAAAGGCTTAGTCTTGGAAGAGTTGGACCAGAGCCCTAGACTCTGCTCCCCAGAGCCAGTGCTCAGTTGTAGAATGGGACAGTTTGCTGTTATGGTGATGTAGGGGCAGACCCAGAATGTCTAAGGGAAGGGGTTGAGTTGGGGTTAGCTGCAGCAAAGCACAGTTGGGTCTGAACTTGAGCCCCCAAGCTTCATTTAGTGCTGAGACCTTGGAAACCCAGATAGGACAAAGGCAACAAGAAATGACTGTGCCGAAAGCTGAGGGGATGACTCAGTGGGTAAAGAACTTGCTTTATAAGCGTGAGGGTGTGAGTTCAGATCTTCAGAACCCACACAAGGCTGGACATAATTGTATACATCTGTAGTTCTGGTGCTTCGATGGCAAGGCAGGGGTGGGGATAGGAATCTCCATAAGCTCCTGGGCCGGCTAGCCTAGCTCATTCAAGAGAGAGCTGGTAAGCAAGACAGGAAGTGGAGACTAACATCTGGGTTCCCCTCTGCCGTATACCTGTGTTTTATGGGCATGTATTTGTACTCCAGTACACAAATACACAAATAGAAAAGGCAGTTCTTCTCCCGAGGAGCCTGTGTCTGTACTTGGGTATGTCTTTCTTCTGAGTGCCTCTCCCCTAACCTTTGTAGTTAAGCCTGCTGTAAAATATTTTTTTTAATACAGCACAATTCTTAATAAAATGACTACTCAGGTAGGAAAAGTTAGGAGCTTAGGAGTAGAAGACCTGGGAGCCAGAGGCTAAGGGATTTCTTCAAGATCCCTCCAGTGACTTCGGTGAGCCTTGGTTTGGTAGTGGCCTCACTGTCTCTCCTGTTCCTGCTGCCTTTCTGTTTCAGGGTCTCCAGGATGAATGTCAGTACCTCCTTCAGCCGCAGCTGATTGTCAGACGACTGCTGGATGTGTCTGTGTTGGTTCCTGGCCGTCCCTTAGAGCAAACCCTCTCTTCCCATAATCGTTCAGCCTTGTACAAGTAAGTAAACACTCCAAGCCTAGCCGTGCCTTCCTCCTCTAATCTTACACAGGGCAGTCTTGCTTTCCCTCTAGCCAAAGTAACCCAGAATCCCCAGGGTGGATCTAGGGAGACATCTCAGTCTCCTCTCCCCTAGCCCAGAGACACCTGAGCAGGTTCCTGTCCCCTTGTCCTTTGCCCCATTCATTCCCTTGCTTCCTCTTGTTTCCTTCCCCCAGTGTCTCTTACCTCTCTGTCTTTTCTTGTCCCAACCTATCCTCTGCCCAGGGTCTTTGTGCCAAGCTTCACTTACAGGGTCTCAGCCCAGCTGGTGTGTGTAGGGGGTCGAGGGGCATCTGTCTGTCCACTGACACTGCGCCTACGTCCCAAGGCCCCACCCCTACACAACTCAAGCTCTGTGGCCTGTGGAGGTACCTCAGTATGCCAGCTGGAGTTGGCCTTGCCCCCCTGGGGCCACTGGGTCTATGTGCGTGTGGAGACACCATCCCGTGGTCCCGGTAGGACCATCCGCTTCCAGCTGTGTGTGCGGTTACAAGGTCAGAACCCTTTTACCTGCTTCAACTCCCTAACCTATGCAGTGATCCATGGCTGGGAGGAATGGGGATGGCTGTCTTCTGTGACCCTCAGAAAATCCCCACAGTTTCCCCTCCCTGGCCCAGGTACCTCCATACTCCTGAGGTCCCATGTCTTTGGATCTTCAGGTCTTCAGGGGCTGCCTTCATAGTGTGTCTTTGGGTCTGACTTGGGACAACTAAAGGCTGTCATTATTTTTCTTGACTTAATCTCATTTTCAGTTTCCTGGGGTGGACAGGGACAGCCAGGACTTCTGGAACTGCCTTTGTACACAGTTGTAAATCATTAGGACAGCATGTCACATTACATTGCAGTGTTTTCAGTGCCTTGAGGAGGGACACATGACCTTTACTCCTTGTAGTATGACCTTGGGGAGGGACAGATGACCTTCACACCCTCCAACATGGCAGTTGAATAACTGTGACATTTGGGAAGCATCTGGGCCCTGGCTATGCCCCTGAATGCCTCCTTTTCCCAGGCTCACCATATTCCAGTTTACATTTCTTCCTTCACTCACTAAGGTCTGTTGGGCTCAGTTCTGGTGTCTGGAGGGGCACATGGCTATGCAGACCACATGCCTCATCTTTGGTTTCCTCCATTTCGCAGAGTGTCCACAACCCAGCCTGTCCCGTGCCTTGGTCCCTGGGGCTGCCATGAACATGCCCCAGTCACTGGGCACCCAGCCACTGTTCCCAGAGCCACCATCCCTGGGGACTCCTGTAGAAGGGTCTGGAGCCGTGGCACCACCTGAGCACTGCTGGCCAGTGCGTCCGACTCTGCGCAATGAGCTGGATACCTTCTCTGTTCACTTCTACATCTTTTTCGGTCCCAGCGTGGCCCTTCCACCTGAGCGCCCAGCTGTGTTTGCTCTAAGGCTGTTGCCAGTGCTGGACAGTGGGGGCGTCCTCAGTCTGGAGCTCCAGCTTAATGTGGTATGTCCTGGAAGGGGTGGTTTCCCTGTTGCAGAGTCTGAAGGGGAGAGTCTCGAAGTGCAGGGCCCTTGTCTCCCTCAGGAAGTCAGTCCAGGTTGCTTTTATGCTTTCCTCCAGTTCTCCACACAGTTCTGATCAACAAGTGTCCTGGGGACTCACTGCACTGTGGTTGCTACACCAACCAGGCCTCAGAGTGGCCAGTCCTGTAGGCTGGCCTCCTACTGGAGGCTGATCTCAGTGGTGGTTCACTTGTGTAGCAAGAGGCTTATCACTCAAGGCCATGCAGCCTGTGTTTAGACAGCTGATGGTATCCCTGACCGTCCACCAGGGTTGCTTTCATGAACTCTCACTGAGCTTTGTTTTGTCTAGAAGTTGTATCTAGCAAATCCACATGTGCCCTTGTTCTTAGTAGATTCTTTTAGTGTAGTTTTATATTTATAGAAACAATGAGCAGTAAGTTACTGATTGGGTCTGGGAAACTAGCTCAGTGGATAAAGTACTTGCCCTTCTAGCACAAGGACCTGACTTTGCACACATCCTTAATCTCAGCACTGAGGAGATGGAGCAGGGTGGTCCCTGGGCCAGCCTGGCCTTATGGAGAGTTCCAGGTCAAATGAGAGGCCATGTTTTAAAACCAAGGTGGAGAGCATTTGAGGAATGATACTTAACATTGACCTCTGACCTCCACATGCACACACATGTACCCGTACACGTACATACAGATAATACATATACACATACAAAGACAGTAGAGACTGCACATATGTCTCCCTTCTCCATGCAGTTTCCCTTATTACTAACAAATTACCTTAAAGCTGTGCATTGGTTACAGCCCTGTCCTATTTTAACAACCCTTCAGATACTCCCCATCACTCCCAATAGCTGAAACCACCTCAGTGTCCTGAGACCCTCATGTAGGCGTCTCTACACCTGACACTCATTCCTCCACTTTTTCTTTGAGTGGCCATCATGTCTCCAAAACTGATGATCTGAGCTGGTCTGACCAGTGTGGCAGGCTATCTATCTATCTTTCTTTCTATCCATCCATCTATCCATCCATCCATCCGTCTGGCAGAGGCTCACTATGTAGCCCTGTAGGCCTGAACTTGCTATATAAACCAGGCTGGCCTCAAACTCACAAGCATGTGCAGCCTCTGCCCGCTAAGCACTGGGATTAGAGGTGTGCAGCGGCACCCAGCTGAGTCTGGCCTTCATGCATCTTGACAGAGCGTATCCCTGGTGTGCTGCATGGCACTGAGCTTATCTAGGATTGTGATGGATTGTGAACCCTGGGTCTCCTTCTATTCTCTTTTTCTAAGTATTTATTTTTTCCCCTGGATCAAGGACTATATACCTGGAGACTGCCTTTGGCTAATCCTGTACTATTATGGAGTATACTTCTGCATATTGCCCTTCCTGGTCTTCCACTTAAAGAAGTGACAAAGCAGTTGTATGGTGCTCACTCTTGCAGTCGAGGGCAGGGTGCACATACACAGCATTATTTGGTGAGAATTTAGCTGAAGAAGGGTATGTGTGATGGTGTACATACGTAATTCCAGCACAGAAGGCAAGAGCATTAGAACCCTGGTTACGTAGTGAATTTCAGGCCAAGACAGCCTGGGTTATGTGAAATGCTATCTCAGAAATTCCAAAAATAATAGTAAGAATTTAGCTGCAGTCTTCCCCTGCCCAGATGCTGTATCCCTGGAGACTAACAAATTGAAGTGTGTTCACAAATGTGGAACCTCCCTGACAGTCCTTCTAAAGTTATTTGTCTATCCTGATTTAAAAATTTCTCATATGCATTTATCTTTACCCTGATTTAATGTATCAGGCTGCCTGAAACCCTTCCTTAATGAGATGAGCTAATGGTACCTGCTCCCTGTTTCTTCCTCATAGACAACCCCTTACCCCACACCTGGGGGTATCTGCTATTTTAAAATCCCGGTCAGTTTGCTGTATTTAACATTCAATTTTTCTGGCTATTCTTCAGTTCTTGGGATTTTATTTTTAAATTTATTTTAGTCATCAGAATGCTTTGCCTGCACATAGGTCTGTACACCATATGCATGTGTGGTGCCTGAGGAAGTGGTGAGCCTCCATGTGGGTGCTGGAAATCAAACCAGAGTCCTTCTCCAGAATGACAAGTGCTCTTAACCACTGAGCCAACTCTCCAACCCCGAAATGTGTTTTCTTAACAAGCCTGTTGTCTTCAGCCCCAGGGCTAGGTAACTGGGAACTTTAAAAGTTTCCTACACTGGCACCAGGTGCCCAATTCCTCCCTTAAACTAGATAGGATGAGCCAAGGTGCCTTCTCTCTCGTTAGACTTTGAAAGAGTCTGGCTGTGAGGATCTGATGGTTTTCTTACTCCTATGTAAGAGTCCAGCTTTGATGGGTTGCTCCCGGAGAAGTGGGCCCACGCTCCAGGAGGAGAATCTGGCTATCTAGCCACAGGGAATGGGGGAATTGTTAGCTGGGTAGCGGTGGCCCACCCATCCCAAGGGTCTGACAGCCTCATTTGCATACACACCCTGCTCAGAGCTCTCTGCACCAGGAAAATGTAACAGTATTCGGATGCCTGACTCATGAGGTGCCCTTGAGCCTGGGGGATGCTGCTGTGACCTGTTCCAAAGGTGAGGAGGGGAGTGGGGAGTAGGGGGGCTGGGAGCCCTCACAAGGGGGGGGGGCAGTTCAAGTGTTCCCAGAGGTGGGTCCTGACTCCTTGCTGACCACGCCTCCTTCTCTCTCCTGGGCTCTTCTACCTTTAGAGTCCCTGGCAGGTTTCCTTCTCTCGGTCAGTGTCACCTCCAGAGTGGCCAGGCTTCGAATCCCATTCCCACAGACGGGGACCTGGTTCCTGACCCTCCGTTCTCTGTGTGGGGTGGGATCTCGGTGAGCAACACGGGGCACAGTTGGGGCTGGCTTAGGGCAGCCCCGGCCTTAAGTAACCTGGAGTGTGCATGCTTGCAGGTTCGTGCGGTGCCGCAATGCAACAGCTGAAGTGCGGCTGCGCACCTTCTTGTCCCCATGTGTGGATGACTGTGGGCCCTATGGTCAGTGCAAGCTGCTGCGCACCCACAACTACCTTTACGCGGCCTGCGAGTGCAAGGCTGGTGAGCGGGCTGGAGTGGGGAGCAGGCCAGACTGGGAGCTCCTTGGGCATCAGGGTGGCCAGCAAGGGTGCCCTGAGAAACTGGGTATGGGGACAGTGTGAGCACAATTGTCTGTTGAACCCACGGGCCTCTCCTGTCTTTCTCCACCCTTTACCCTCCCCACCGGCAGGGTGGCGGGGCTGGGGTTGCACGGACAGTGCGGATGCGCTCACCTATGGATTCCAGATGCTGTCCACACTCCTCCTCTGCCTGAGCAACCTCATGTTTTTGCCACCTGTGGTCCTGGCCATTCGGAGCCGATATGTGCTGGAAGCTGCGGTCTACACCTTCACCATGTTCTTCTCCACGGTATGCAGGGGTACCTTTGCTTCACTGTGTTTTTTTACCACAGGGTGGGGAGAAGGTCTACATTTCTACCACATCCCCTGACCCTTCAATTTGAAGATGTCTTCTAGAGCTGTGCTTTTCTCTCAATGATGTATAGAAAGTGACTGGTTTTTGTTAGGCACCTTGTGGGGTAAATGGCCAAAGCTGTTTACAAGTTGACCTAACAGGGTGGAGCTTCCCTTCCTGCACTCTACCTCAGGGAAGGTTGCAGAGCTACTGGCTGAACACCCCAAGTGAATCTGGTAACGGTGGTCTGGGTTCTCTGCTGGGGTCTCCATTGTTCTCTCTCCAACTCTCACTTGCCTTTATTTAGTTTTTTATTTTTGAGATAGAGTTTTAATTTATAGACAAGGTTAGCCCAAGCTCCTCAGGCAGCCCAGGCTGGCCTTAAACTCTTAGTACTCCTACCTTAGACCTTTTGAGCTGGGATTACAGCATGCTCCAGTGATTTCTGTCTGTAGTATGTTCATTTTTGTGACATAAAAGCATGTCCACCCATTTAGTCACTCTGGCCTTCTTGATTTCCATGAGAACTTTTGGAAGTCAGAAGGGATCTTTATATTGAGGAGTTTATCAGAAACCTGTTTTAAAGAGTCTTGAGAACTTTGTCCTGATGCATCATGGGAAATGACATGTGATATAAAATCCCAGCTCAAGGGTGCTTGTTTGTTTGAAACAAGGTATCAGTGTATAAAGCTCTGTCTGGCCTAGAACTAACAGAGATTCATGTACCTTTGCCTCTCAGTGCTGAGATTAAAGGCGTGCACCGCCACACCCAGTTAGATTATAGTTTTAAGTCTCCCTGTTCCCATATGGAATCTTAGCCGACTCTTCTCTGAGATTTCTAGCTTCTTGTAGGCAGAAAGGATCATGCTGCAAGCAAGCCTCTCAGATAGGAATGGCAGAAGTGCATCTCCTGTGTAACTTAGCCCCTAATAGGTTTGTCCCCAACAAGGTCTGACACCTGTGGATCTTGTCACTGCAATTTTTTTGTTTGTTTGTTTGTTTTGGCAGATTGTGACACAAAAGGACTACTGTGAGCACTGAAAAACTCTTAAATGGATTTTTATTCTCCATGTTTTTGGCAACAAGAATATCACAAAAAATTTTGTCCATATGATAACTTAGTGAGCAAAAGAGCCTGACAATCTGAGCCCAACTCCTGGGACCTACAGAAGAATGAGAGAATGGTTCTCTCAGCTTGTCCCTTGACCTATACATATATACTGTGTCATAAGTGTGTGCATACACACACACATACACGCAAATGCGCACACACACACACACACATACACACACACAAACACACCACTATAAAATGTAATTAAAAAGCTGAATATCTCAAATGTCATTATGTGCTCCCCTGGTATCCAGATCACAGAAATTGTATTCAAGGCCTTGGAGAAAGTAGGGGGCATACGTGTCCAAGTGAAGGTTGTGGGGTCTTTCTGGGTACTCAGCTGCAGAGGAGCAGAGGAGGCTGTAGCCATGGCACTAGATGGGACCAGTGTACCCCAGTTTAGCTGGCTCCTTTTCAGGCCTGGTCTGATAGTCCTTTCTGTCTTTATATCAGATTCTGTTCCTCCTTACGACTAGGTGCCCTGCCGCTGTTGTTCACAGGCTCCTCCCCCAGCTGCTGTTCTGCCCAGCCATTCTCTGCCTCATGGAGATCTGAAGTGACTCAGAATTAGTAAGAACAGCTTAGTGTAGAAGGAGCTGTAAGCGAACAGAGTCATTCCTTGTATTTTGTACAAGCATTCTGTCCTGGAATCTTCTAGGCAGATGCCTTTCCCTTAGAGACAATGGCATTTCAACCTGAAAATTGACCTTCCCACTGGAGGAACTGGAGGAGCCTCATGGTCTTTCATGCCATAAGAAGAACGCCCACTTTTTACAAGATTTACTGTTTTTATTTTGTGTGCATGAATGTTTGTGCACCATTTGTGTGCCATGTGCATGCAGTCAGTGCCATGGAGGCCAGGAAAGGGCATTGAATCTTCTAGAACTAGAGCTGCAGGAGGTGTTGAGCCACCTTGTGGCTCCTGGGAACTGAACTGAGGTCTTTTGCAAGAGCAGCCTGTACTCTTAACTGACAAACTACCTCTCTGGCCCCAACCCCCTCTTTCTTAAACAAACAAATTAAGGCACTGACAGGAAGTCCCTCCTCTAACTCTGTTCTTTCTGTCTTTTCTTTCCCATTCTAAAGTAAGAGTTTAGACTTACTCATTTCACAGATGTGCCCATTGAAGGACTCATTGGTTAGTTTGTAGGTGGCAGTACACGGATCGACCATGAGTGTTCTCTTCCTTGTCTTAAGATCTTCTAGGATAGTTCACCCCAGGAAGTGGCATGTTGGTGCTTATCTGGTGTACAGGAGCAGGCAGCAAGTCTACACATCTAACTTTTTTAAAAAAAAAAAAATTTTATTTTATGTATATGAGCACACTGTAGCTGTCTTCAGACACACCAGAAGAGGGCATCAGATCCCATTACCGATGGTTGTGAGCCACCATGTGGTTGCTGGGAATTGAACTCAGGACCTCTAAGAGCAGTCAGTGCTCTTAACTCACTGAGCCATCTCTCCAGCCCACATCAGGACTTTATTAGATATAAAATATTCTCTTAAAAGTAGGCTCAGAACAGCACATGATTCTGTATGTGGTCAAGCAGTTTAGTTAATGAGATCAGAAACTGACAGCTACTGAACACGTGCTCGTATCATGGCTTATTAATTCCCATGACTGCACTAAGATGATAGATGGACGTTTAATTCTGTGTTGTGTCTGTAGATGAAGGGAAGCTGAATGTGCTACCCAAGGGGAAAGGGAATGGTAGAGCCCAGACTCTCACTCAGCCTGGCCCCACTCACCTCCAGCACTCCCCATGTCTTCAGGCACTGGACACGAATCCATGCACGTCTCCTCTGACCTCATCTTCTCAGAACTCCTGGAGACTAGAGAAATACAGGACCTAAGCGTAGCACTTCTGGACAAGTTTTCCCAACTGTCTCCCCCTTTCCTCCTTTCCTCCCTTCCTCTTAAAAGAGTCACTTATGAAATCTAACCAAATTAAAGTAAGCAAATAAATAAACATTTTAGTACTTTAGCTGCACAGTCCACAGCACGATCTTTTACTGCTACCCGAGTTCTATGATCAGGTGCCTGAACACCCAGCTAGAGCCCACATCCTAGAGCTGCGTCTAGCCTTCCTTTGTGTTTGCTGACTCCCTGGCCCCACTCCTTGA